>OX638133.1:3930042-4274124 GCA_951804985.1 Dryomyza anilis
GAGCGTCTCTAATAAAATCATAAAAAAGTTTATTATTTAAAGCTTATAAATAGTCTGTACTAAAAGCTTTTAAAAAACTCTTATAAAGTTTTTACAGATTAAGAACAGTAATTACTTAAAGCTTTTTAAAGTAGTTTAAAATTTAGGTTTTAGAAATCTTTATTAAAAGCTTTTAAAAAAATCGATAATGCTTTTTCAGGTTTACATTCATTCAAAATTTTTAAAGTTTTTTATTAAAGCTTTTAATACTTTTAAAAACAAATTATATTATACCAATTAGGTTTTAATGAAGCTTTTGATTAAAGCTTTTAAGATTTTTAATAAAGCTTTTAAGCTTTTTAATAAATCTTTTAAACTTTTTAATAAAGCTTTTAAGATTTTTAATAAAGCTTTTAAGATTTTTAATAACGCTTTTAAGATTTTTAATAAAGCTTAAAAAAACTTTTTTATCTTTTAAATAAAGCTTTTAAGCTTTTTAATAAAGCATTTAAGCTTTTTAATAAAGCTTTTAAGCTTTTTAATAAAGCTTATAAAAAAAACATTTTTTTTTATTTTTTGAAGCACTATTTCATATTTTATCTTAAGCTAAATTTTTTTTAGTTTTTTTTTTAAGCTTTTAGTTTCCACTTTAATTGGATTTGAATGAAAGGTTTTTTTTTTATTCCTGTTTTATCTGTTAAAAGCTTAAAAGACTAAATTATATTTAATGATTCTTCTTTTTAATAAAGCTTTTAAACTTTTTAATAAAGCTTTTAAGATTTTTAATAAAGCTTTTAAGATTTTTAATAAAGCTTTTAAGATTTTTAATAAAGCTTATAAAAAAAAATTTTATCTTTTAAATAAAGCTTTTAAGCTTTTTAATAAAGCTTTTAAGCTTTTTAATAAAGCATTTAAGCTTTTTAATAAAGCTTTTAAGCTTTTTAATAAAGCTTATAAAAAAAACTTTTTTTTTTATTTTTTGAAGCACTATTTCATATTTTATCTTATGCTAAATTTTTTTTAGTTTTTTTTAAAGCTTTTAATTTTAGTTTCCACTTCAATTGGATTTGAATGAGTTTTTTTTTGATTCCTGTTTAATCTGTTAAGAGCTTTAAACGCTAAATTTTATTTAATGATTTTAAATATATTATTTAAGCTTTTCAATCCAATATTCTTATTAAAGCTTTTAAATCAAACCAATTCATTAATGATTTTATTTAATCGTTTTAATCAAGCTTTAATACTTTTTATTAAAATTTTAAACTTTTTTTTTATTCATGTTTTCAATTTATTCAGACTAAAAAAAACTCTTTTCATTCAAAGCTTCTTTGTAAAGCTTTTTAATTAAAGCTTCATATTAAAGCTTTTCAATTAAAGCTTTCCACTAAAGTTTTTCAATTAAAGCTGTATGTCATAACTTCCATAATCAAAGTTTTATATCAAAGTCTTTTTAATCAAAGCAATTTATTAATGATTTTTATTTAATCGTTTTAATCAATCTTTAATACCTATTATGGAAATGTAAAGCTTTTTATTTAAGCTTATAATTTATATTTTTGAAATTATATTTTCAATTCATTCAGATTAGTGCACTTAAAGCATAGTTCACAGGTCCATCAAAAACAAAACTGAATAATATTTACCTGCTTAAAAATATTTACATAAAAAAAAACAAAAAAAAAAAGCATACAAAGTAACACAGTTTTTGTTTCTAAATAATTTTGCTATTTTTACAATTTTGTTACATTGCACAATAAAATATAAATATTTTCCACGACTTCACAAACAACTTCACAAATGCACTTGAATTAATTTTAGCAAAAGACAATAAAATGAAAGCCAAATTCAAAATAATACAAACTGTGGAAAATGCAACAAATAAAAGGTTGAAAATCCCGAGACAAGTGGAAATTTTGAAGCAAACGACATGGAATGGCATAGCAAGGAAATGCGACAGAGCGACAAAAAATCCGAGTGACAAAAAGGCAAAAGTTTCGCGTGATGCCACCGCCCACCCCTCTCTGGAAATTGAGGGCACAAATGCAAATAATAAAACTTTATTTGCGAAGTAGATTTTTGTTGTTTGGGGCATTATTTTGTATTTTTTGCAATAATATTTAATTTAAATTTTGCATTCGAAAGCATTTGCTGCAAGAGCAAACAGTTGATTATCATTTTATTTTTTTTTTAGTTTTTGCAAATTTTTCCGCTTTTGAGCTCATTATGGTTGGCAGTTTGGCAGGCACTTTTGACATTTTCAATTAGCGAAATTGTTGACAATTCAAATAGCTGCTTTTATTGAAATCAGATTTTGTTATTGTTTCAACATAGTGATTCTTTTTTACAATATACTTGAATTTAAATTGCAGTAAATTTTTAATAATTTTTTTTTTCTTTCTTCTGCTTTTTCAGTATTGCCAACATGTTGCCATTAGGCCATTGACACAAATACAAAGGTAAGTGCATTTATTTGCCCAAGTAATAAGTACCATAGAGCACTAGTGCAAAAACAACTACAGCATTATGTTGGCCACGCAGCTGGGCGCTACCTTGGACCGTCCTGCCTCTGTTGCTGCCTCAGAACCGCTTTGAAGCTTTGAGCGTATTACACTCACATGCAAAAGTAGGCACTTTAGTCACTACATTTTGTATTTTTTGTTGTTGTTTTTACTACACTTCTACGCAATGATGCTCAAAGGGTTCATTATGAACGATGGGCACTTGTAGCAGGAAAGCAGTGGAGAACCAAGTGCGCTGTGAAGAGTCTCGCAGTTAGTGTTGGAGACTGAGCGAGGGGGAGAAAAAGACTGACTTGCCAAAGAGCTTTAATATATTTTCGTAGAAAATACGAATAGAAATAGGTAGATGAAGTTTTGTATTATGATGTTTAATATTTTATATAATATTTAATTTCATATTCTAGTGGTAGCTCAAGGCATACATTTAAAATGCATATTTAAAATTAAAGAGGTTCTAAAATGTAACTATTTGTCAAAAAGGTTTTTAATAAATAAAAAAGTCTGTTGTATTATAAGATTCTTAATGACATTTTTACATTCATTAAATGACGAAATTTCGATAAGACAATTTAATTATTAAAAATTAGAGGTCAGAGATAAGGGATAATGTACTGATGTTAACTTTTAATAAAAATTTAAAAACCAAAAGTAAACTTTTTTATCGAAAAAAAAATGTTTGATCAACAAAAACAACAATGTTCGAATATTTTCGAAAACATTTTTTTTTAATTTTTGGGTGATAAAAACAACGCAATATTGAAACAGCATATTCCGTCAAAATATAACTATTCTACAAAAACAGCAATGTTCGAAAATTTTCGAAAAAAAAAATATTTTCTAAAAAATGTTTGGACGACAAAAAGAACACTCCATTTCCAAATATATTAAAAAACTTTTAACCGAAAAAAACGACAATGTTCGAAAAAAAATATTCAAACATTTTCGAAAAAAAATTGTGAGAACAAAAACGTAATAGTCGAAAAAAAAAAATATTATACAAAAACATCGATATTGGAAAATATCGAAAAATTTTCAAAAACAAAATATTCGTCAAAAAATTGGTTTGGAAAAATTTCTGAAAAAAATCTTAAAGAATGTTTGGACCAAAAAAATGTTTGGTAGCAAAAATATGTTAGAAAATTTTCGATACAAAAAATATTTGCTAAAAAATTTTTGGACGGCAAAAAGAGCACATCATTTCCAAATATATAAAAAAAAAACTTTCAACCAAAAAAAAACAACAATGTTCAAAAAAAAAAAAAAAAAATTAAAAATTTAATGGACAACATTTTTTTTTAGAGAAATTTTGAAAAAAAATGGTTGGACGACAAAAACAACGCTATGGTCGAAATCAACATTTTCAAAAAAAAAAAATATATATTCAAAAATTTTCGAAAAAAATTGGGAGAACAAAAACGTAATGGTCGAAATCACCATTTTACAAAAAAAATATTCTACAAAACATCAATATTGGAATATATCGAAAAATTTTCAAAAAAAAATATTCGTCAAAAAATTTGTTTTGAAAAAAAAGTACAAAAACAACGTAATGGTAGAAATCAACATTTAAAAAAAAAAAAATCGTCAAAAACAACAATATTAGAAAATTTTCGAAATAAAAATTGTTAAAAATACAACTTCTTCGAAAGCAAAAATCTTGTTAAAAAAGCATCATTTTTCAAAAACATTATACGAAAAAAGATGTTCGAAAAAGTAAAAAAAAATATAAAAAAAAATGTTTGTCAACAAAAGCAACGAAATCGCCGAAGTCAACATTTTGAAAAATAAAAAAATATTCTGCAAAAACAACAAATTTGAAAATTTGCGAAAAAAAATTTACAATAAAATATTCTACAAAAACATCAATATTGTAAAATATGGAAAATTTTCACAAAAAAAAAAAAATCGTCAAAAACAACAATATTCGAAAATTTTCGAACTAAAAATTGTTAAAAATACTACTTATTCGAAAACAAAAATGTTGGTAAAAAAAGCATCATTTTTCAAAAAACATATTCGAAAAAAAAGATGTTCGAAAAAAAAATATAAAAAAATGTTTTGTCAACAAAAACAACGCAATCGCCGAAGTCAACATTTACAAAAATAAAAAAATATTCTGCAAAAACAACATTAATCGAAAATTTGCGAAAAAAAAATTTACAAAAAAAATATTCTACAAAAACATCCTATTGGAAAATATCGAAAAATTTAAAAAAAAAATATTCGTCAAAAAAATTGTTTTGAAAAATTTCGAAAATAAAAGTACAAGACAACGCAATGGTAGAAATCAACATTTAAAAAAAAAAAAATCGTCAAAAAGAACAATATTCGAAAATTTTCGAAATAAAAATTGTTAAAAAAATGCAACGAAAATGTTGTTAAAAAAAGAACTATTTTTAAAACAAAATTATTCAAAAAAAAAATATGTTCGAAAAAGTTCGAAAAAAAAAATGTTTTTTCGACAAAAACAACGGAATCGCCGAGATCAACATTTTCAAAAACAAAAGAAAAATATTCGATAAAAACATTAATATTCGAAAATTTTCGAACAATAATTTTTGACGTCAATAACAACGCAATGTTTAAAATCAACATTTTACAACAACATATTTTTATATTTCTCCAATCAATGGCGGGGCGAGAGCTTTTCTAAGGCAATGTTTTAAATGTCTCACCCGAGAGGTTGCGCGATATAGAAAAATGTTTTCTATGAAAAGATTTTGTTAGTCCTAGCCCAGATTTGAAGATGAGACAATTCGGCACGCAGTCTCAAAACCTAACCACGATGCTACAGAGTCTACCATTTAATTATTCTAAATTTTTATTATTTTAAAATATCAAAATGACACACAACATACAAATATAAAAAATAAAATAGTTTAAATACAAAAAATACATTTTTTAAAGCAAAAATGGCATATAAAAAAAATTAATAATTAAAATAAAACTTGGTCGATAAAAAATGTTTAAATGTTTATTAAAAATAACAAAAAAAAAAACCAAATGTTATTTTTATAATATTTTTTTTAAAATACCATATTTTATTAAAAGATTTTTGCAATTATTAAATTCTCTCGACACATTCCTCAATTCAATTAAAATTTTATAGAGCAAATGCCTTTTTCTGTATTTCGAAATAAAAGACTAGCGAAAAGTGACAGCATTTTAAATCAATTTCAAAGCTTTAAAAGTAAAAAAATGTAATCCAAATTTGTGGGATTTTGAGATTTTCGTCACTCGTTTCGAAATAGAGAAAGTAGATGGACGAAAGTAAAACACCTACCTCAGACACCGCATAAAAACAAATTTCAAATGGACAAACGCGATGTTTATATCACAAGCTATCTGTTTTCCGCGCGATCCTAAAAAATGCTTTAAATCTGCCAGTAAAATTCCACAAAACTTTACAACCTGCTATACACTTCCCAAAAGAATCCATTTGTCTGTGTGTTTGCCGTAAAAATATTCCTGAAAATTACCAAACATTTTGTCTCGGGATAGACTTACTTTTGCCTTTTATTGCATCGTGACAGAATTAATTAAAATAAAAAAAAATATTTGCATTTGAGTAGCATATTTAATCATGATTCAAAATTATATGAGAGTTTTTGCAAAATATAAAAGTTGAAAATAAACCAGTTGGGAAGGTTAGATCACATGGGAAATTTTAAAGTAGGTGTAATTATGATAGTTAGGATTATCAAAATTATAGTCGGTCTAAGCCGACTATAAATACCCTACACATATGTGTGGTTACCATTCAAAGTGATATATAGGTCACCAGGGTATACGAATCCTGAAAATAACTACAAACATTCAATCGCTGAAGAATTTCCATTCATTTGATACCCATATTTACAAATGGGTAGGTGTACCGAATTTCGATTTTTTTTTTTGTGAACCACAAGTCTTTTCGCCGGAAAACATTATTATCATGTATTTGAGCATGATGTCAATATATATTTGACCAACAAAGTTTACCTAAGCACGTATACATAAAAATTGATCGTTATATGTACATTTTATATGTGGTATTTGAACATAAGTGGTCGGATCATAGGTCACCATGGACCGATCTCGCCAATTTTTTCGCACATACAGCGTAGGTATATTAGTAATCTAAGTTATAAGTTTCATTTATCTAGCTCTTCAATTTTAAAAGTCTTAGGGATTTCAACAGACAGACAGACAGACAGACGGACAGACAGACGGACAGACAGACGGACAGACAGACAGACAGACGGACAGACGGACATCGCTAAATCGACTCAGGAGGTCATGCTGATCAAGAATATATATACTTTTCCATACCGGAGATGCTTTCTTCTGGGTGTTACAAACGGCGTACCAAACTGAATATACCCTTTCACTCTTAGTGTAGGGTATAAAAACGAATGATTCTTATTTTTCAAAGGGTGAATCAGATTTTTGCTTATATGCAGAAGTAAATTTCCTATCATTAAGAAACATTAAATTTTGTTATAAAAAAACCTTAATTTATGAAAAGAAAAACGAAAACAATTATTTATTTTTAAATTACCTTGCACTTAAATCAATGAAAATTAAATTAGATATTTGTAAACTTCTTAACATCAGGAAACTGTTTTCTTTTTGTTGCAATCCATAGCAGCATCTACTTAATTATATACCTATCTGGCACTTGATAATTAACATCATTTACACAGTTTATTAAATTCGACATAATTTCGCAAATAAAACAACATCGCGCTCATTATAAATCATTCATTTAGTAGAACTTACAATGTGCCCAAACTACCAGCAATTAGTGCACATTTGGCAGCCGTTCTATGCCGCTTCTTGTATCTGTGGCATAGAGATACAAAATAAAATGTACAAAAAATAGGTGCGCTATCTAGCCTTGGGTGTTTATGTGCCTGAAATCTTGCTTTTCTGATTTGCCACATCTCAGCAGAACCAGGAACAGGCCAAAAATCTCATGTAGTACGGCACATTAACAGGCCGGGAAGTAGGGCGTCGCAAACTTTTGTCTCTCTGATTTTTGTTATCTGTTTGCGTTGCTGGTACTGCTACTTCTGATGTTGCTGTTGCTGATGCTGGTCCTCCGACAGCACTTTGTTGCATGCATATAAATTGCATTCATTTGAATACGCTTAAGGATAAAAGCTGACTATTATTTTTTTTTGTTTTTTCACAAAAATGTCTGCTTCCTGCATGATTTCCGTGGCAGCGCGTGGAAGTGATGTTGCAAAAGTTGAAATTCGTCGAGAATATAATGCGAAATAAAATAGACATGGGCCCTTTACATAGTGTATACCAAAAATTGTAGCATTGATATGGTCCGTTGGGTGGTGAGTGTGATGTGGTGTGTTTGCTATTGGATCCCGAAAGGGGTTTTATGCAAATCGAATAGTCGACGTTGGAATTGAGATTTGAATGCATTAGGTAAATGTATCTGTGTAAATGAGTTCGGAAACAAACTTTCGCTGATTTGTGTAATGCTCATGTTGGCCAAATTCCAAAACAATGAAAAAGTATGTATATGAAAAAATTCACGCGGTCGTTGCTTCGAATTTAACAGACAAGGCGTATTATAAAAATGATTTAATCACATTTGTCAATGCATTTTTACGCAATCTGCTAAAAACTCATATTTCACAAAAATATTTTTTTTTCTTCTAAATTTGAAAAGAGTTTTCAATTTCTAGTTTAAGAAAAGAACAAACAAATGTTAGTCGCAAATTCACATACTGATTTATTTTGTATATAAAATGAAACCAGTTCAACCTATTAAGGTGCTTGCGCTTGAGGTGCTTCTCGAGCCACGGCAATCAAGAAAACCACTACGGCCATTAAAGTGTTCATATACTGAAATATAAAATATACATGAAACGTTTTATGAATTTTTATTATTCAAATACTAACCATGTTGTTGATTTTTGTATTCAAAGCGATTCAATGTTTGAAGACAAACTGTAATTTTTACTTGCAACAAGTTAGTATTTATATCTTAACATCTATTGATGCTTTGTTGTTTTTAAGAATGTTTTTAAATAGTTCAATTTTATAATTTCATTAAACCATAGCGAAACGAATTAATTACTGTACAGAACACTTGTATAATTAGTATGCATATCAAGCACTTATATCATCCGCGAAGAAAACAATTTTATTTGTAAAAAGGAATTTGCTATAACAATATATACTAGGAAATATTAGAAATATATGTCTCAATTTGATGTTTGGAATTGTATATTGGCATTGTATATTAGAATAGTTATTAATATGCGTAAAATTTAATTAGTTTCTCTTTAAAGAAACAAAATAAGAAAGTTTCTTGTAGACTATTGTGTAATATAAGATATATAATATATAATAGTTTGGCGCTACAGTCCTGTATAGAACTTCGGCCGAGCTCTCTCACCATTTTGAGCTGTGCGTGTTATATTTGTACTCAAAGTGGTGGGTCCTACAGTTTATTGCCGAATCTGAACGGCGGGTGAGAGCTTTTCATAGGCAATGTTTTACTCTCTTAGGTTTGCCATTTACTGCCGAGAGGTAGCGCGGTATACAAAAATGTTTCTATGAAAAGATGTTGTTAGCCCCAGTCCAGGCTTGAACCGGGGACCTTTCGGCTCGCAGTCCAACGCACTAACCACTGAGCTACCGCGGCTACAAATATTTGTGTAAAAATGAGCGGATCACACATCATATATCGACGAATTAGAAAATAGGCATGGCCGGTCGTGTTTAACCTGGAGTGGAATCGCGTAACTCGATATCGAACAAAAACGACAGTTTTTCTATCGTTTTTGCTACAGGTATCTCTATACGCAATCGACTGACGATAGTAGTGGCTCGACATCTCTTGAGGTATCGTTTTCATAGAATTTTTGTTGACAAAAATTTTAATAAATAACATCTTGATAAAAAAAATCTTTATTACAAATTTATTTTATATTTCAAAACATCGATTTAAATAATAAAAATATATTTAGCGGAAAGTTTAGTAGAAAAAATTAGTATCAAAACGATAGTATCGCTTAAAAGTTACGTGAAGCAAGAATCTGCAATCGAGCAGACGATATCGTTCACAGCACTCGTTGAAACGATTGTCGAGTATCGACATACGCGATTACACTTCTGATCTGTGAATCATTAACACCTCAGGGCATTCGTAGAACGACTACAAATGGGTATTTCCAGAAAAATGTCAACCACGACCGAAATGTTTAAAATGCTTAAATCTTTGAAATTACGATGGATTTGGAATCTTAAATATGTGAATCGAATTCGACTAAATTGTTGACTAAACTAAATTTTGTCGATAACGCAGTGTTGTCTTTTCAATTTAGCAAATTTTCGTGCAGACTAAATGGAACTCAATTGGACGAGAGCAAACAGACATATGATAATGAATTGATTACGGAGCTTAACAATTACCGGTTATCGAATGGAGATCGAATTAAACGTCGTTCAATTTAGTTTAGTCAGCACTTTAGTCAAATTCGCACACACCCTAAATATCTAAAAAGAAAATTCTATTCCTTTAACGATAACGTATAAAAAATAATCATAAATTTAAGTTACTATACAACTTTTAAATAGACCAATTTCCATGTTCTTTGAGTAACCAAATTAAATAGTTCGAAAGAAATACAGATACAAAAAATTATTTTCTGTTTTTTCAGACAACCTTTATTAATATTTCTAAAGCTTAAAAATAAGCATTGAAATTAAAATAAGTGACAAATTTTAATTTTATGTAACGATGTCCCGATGTCCCGATGTCCTATTGTCACGTATTGTCATATTGAAATGCCAACATTTTAAAGAGTTCTCCTTTGAGTGTTCCTTTTCTAAAACAGAATTTCTTCATTTCAATTCTTTTCATTTTCAAGAATGTAAACATCGATTTCCTAGTAATTCTAAACAATAAATTTAAATCTGTCACGTTCGTAACTTTGAGTACCAAAAGTGTAAATAAGTTTCAAAAAAAAAAACAATATAAACCATAAATAAACCTCTGAATATTCGAATCGTACATAATTTTTTATTTCATAATAATGACTATTAATATTGTTACGAAAAGATGTAATTTGCCCCACTGTGCAAGCATTCAACAATAATAAATGAGACGCAAGACAATTCAGCGCACTAAGCAATGTGTTCGAAAGAGACGGAAGATCATTCAGCGCACTGAGGCAGTGTGCGAGGAAGAGATGGAAGATCAGCGCATTCAAACACATGAGTGCGAATGAGATGCCAATAGCATACGTCATTCACGAAACGAGTAGAAGGTTCTCGAAACAAGTCGAAGCGTGTCGAAACGTGTCGAACTGATGCATGCAGTACATAAGGGAGCCGCATCTGAGGTACTTCACTTCAGTTGTGATTTAATAGTGAACTAAAGCGTCTCGTGAGTGAACATTGTAAAGATAAATTGTAGTAATTCAGCAGTTGATATAAGTGATTATTCTTTAAGTTGTTATTTAAATAAATAAAGTTAATTAATACTAGTTGAAATAATACTAGTTAAAACCAAATATAAGTGCGTTTTTATTTTGTTCACAATCCAGCGATACGAACTCGTAGAACAGTTTTC
Source organism: Dryomyza anilis (assembly GCA_951804985.1). Lineage (NCBI taxonomy): Eukaryota > Metazoa > Arthropoda > Insecta > Diptera > Dryomyzidae > Dryomyza > Dryomyza anilis. The sequence goes on from OX638133.1 coordinate 3,941,125, forward strand.
CGTAGACCGAATTTTCGTAACAATATTGTCAAATATAAAATTATTTTTAGCAAAAAATCGTAGTGTAAATTTTCATTCAGAGCATCCGGAATTATTCTGTGGTTTATTATATAAAACTATAAACGAAAAAACTAAATAAAGTAAATTATCTCATCTATCTTTCTAAATGATCAAAAAATAAAAAAAATTGGTCGCAAAAAGTATTTTTATAAAAAGCAAAACATTTTTGTGCCGTCCGGAATTTTGCTGTGATTTATTATGCAAGAACTATAAATGTTGGATACAATGTCTAAATATACAAACAAAGCACATGATTTCATTTATTTTTAAACTTAATTCAAAAAAATAATTCATACGCAAAATTCGCTGTTTATTTGCAATATCCATTTGAAGCTCAAAATGCACTACCATTTTTATCCCGTCGGGAACGACAACTATTTAATTTATATCTTTTGATCTACCCTATGGAGTTCTCCCATTTTTTGCATATGTTTAGTCCTATACTTGCACAATATACCAAAAATCTAAAAGTAACAACTTAAAAATTTTCAAAATGATTAACCTTACTTTTTGGTATTAGGTTACCATTCAAGTTTGATATTCTGGCCATATATCCATTACCAAATATAGCGTTTCACATCGAAAAACATGTGCTATATTAAAAGCTAATTAAAATCTTAAATACGATTGTATAAATTTGTCAGCTAGATGTCCCGCAAAGTGTAGACAATATGATACCTATTTTCAATAAAACTTTGTCAAATGACACAGGCTGCATTCAGTGCCAACGCAATTCATCAAGTTAGTTCTGTATTTATTTTATTTTCTTCTTTATTTTGCGCTACTTTAAAAACTAATTTTATTGCCCGCATAATTTGCTTTAGCGCTCAGTCACTGCAAGTGCTTCAGCCTCAGTTCAAGTTACGGCTGGCAAAAACTTAAGAAGTTGCCAAAGAAAGACACAGATAGATGACGAACGGACGGACGGACACACAAACCAACACTCGACTCTACTCGACACTCTGAGTTCTATTTCCGCAGCAACTGCTGCTGTTGCTGCTGCTCCTGAACATCAACAGCAACCAACACTTGAAGCAAAAGCAGTGCAAAATGCAACTGCAGCCAACTTCATTTCATTCATAATTTGAGCAGCCCAAAAAACCTTTGCAATTCTCACTGAGCATAAAGCGAAGCTAATTGCTTGCGCTGCTACAGCAACAAAAAGCAAGAACTATACAAAAAATAAGAAAAACCAAAAATTTAAAACAACAACTATGAGCTACACGAAAATGCTGCTTAAATGGTACATTTTTGGTTTTTTCTTATTTTGGACCCTTTGTGCTTTTGATAAAATTTGCTTTCAATGAGCTACAAATGTCATTTGCAGCCTGTGTTACAGAAAAAGAAGCAGTCGCTGCCTGACAGTCAGCCCTCATAATGTGTTACAGCACACTTAGCAAAATTAAAAATTGTTGACATAATTATATTTCAAATTTTAACAAACATTTGTTTATTGTTGAAACAAACATTTAGCAAATCATCGTTTGTAGAATTAAAACAAATTAAGATTTGGATTAAAAATTTAGAATTTAAAGAAATTATTTTAAAAATTCACTTTTGATCGAAATCGACAAGTGCTTTAAAAACAAATAATTAATACCTTTACACCACTATTTTATCTTGCACCAATAAAAAATTATTGCAAAAAAACGAAGAAATTGGAAAAATTGGAAATCTTGTCATGCCAAAAGGGCGAATTTTTTCGTTTTCATTGCTATAACACTTCAATGGTACAAGATAAAATAGTGATGTAAAGGCATTTATTGTTTAGTTTTAAAGCACCTATCGATCTGCGTCATTAATTAAAAATATTTTGCCAAACATTAATTTGCCATTTGTTATTTGCAGGAAAAATGTTTGGCAAAATATTTTTAAATAATGATGCCAATCGATAGGTGCTTTAAAAACAAACTATTAATACCTTCACATCACTATTTTATCTTGCACCAATAAAAAATTAAAGCAAAAAAACGAAGAAATTGGATAAATTGAAAATCTTGTCATGCCATAAGGGCAAATCTTTTCGTTTTTTTGCTATTACTCTTCAATAGTACAAGATAAAATAGTGATGTAAAAGCAATTATTGTTTGTTTTCAAAGCACCTATCGATTTGTATCATTAATTATAAATATTTTGACAAACATTTTTTCCTGCAAATAACAATTGCAAATTAATGTTTGGCAAAATATTTTTAATTAATGATGCAGATCGATAGGTACTTTGAAACCAAACAATAAATGACCTTACACCATTATTTTATCTTATACCAATAAAAAGTTATGGCGAAAAAACGTAAAGATTCGCCCTCTTGGCATGACAAGATTTTCAAATTCGCCCTTTTGGTTTGTCTTTTGTGGCTAGAAATATCCAACAAAATGACGTGCGATTTTAGCACAGCATACTTGAGGATAAACTATATTCAAAAATGAAAAAAAAAAAATGCAAATGACAAAAATTTCACATTCACTCCTTTGTCATGATAGTATATATATTTTATTTATTATATTTTATTTATTATTTTTTTATTATATATATATAATATTTTCAATTAAAATAAAACATATGAATAATACAAATTATTTGAAATTTAAGTTTACGAAATATCCCAAATCCTTTTAAAAAACTTCCAATTTTTGTTACATCAACAAACATTTCTGCTGTTATTACAAACGAATTTTTTTCGAGTGTATTGCAAGCATTTAGCAGTTGGCGCGGAATTGAATATTGTTTCATTTGTATGTTTTGTGTGTATAGGGCAAGTGAAAATTAGCAAATACACGAAATGCAAAAAGAAAGACAACCGACAGACCCAACTGTCCGCCCAACCGAAATTAAAATAAAATTTAAATAAAACTGCAACAGTGCAGTGCACCGGAAGTGAGAAGCGCCCATCCGGTGGCTACTGCAGCTACTACTTCGACTACTCCAAAGTGAAATATTTACTTTGAGCGGAAAAGCGAACCACGACTGCACGAAGCTGGGCTGGGTCTAGATGCTGTGTAGTAGGTGGCGCTGATTGAGGTGCCACGCGGGACGTTTAAACGAGATTTTTTTGGTTGTGTGTTTTGGTACTGCTGCCCAAAAGATAACCGCTGTCAGGCGCGCCATTAAGTGTCGCTGATGGGCGGTAAGGCTTTCGAGAGTCTGTTGGGCTTTCGGTCGGTGGGTCGTTCGGTTGGTGGGTCGTTCAGTTGGAGGGTCGTTCAGTCGGGTGTCAGTTGGTTGCTGATGAAGCAGCTCATTAGTGGTCAGGGTCGTTTGCAGTTAAACGCTGCACTTGGCGCTGCGACTGGCCGTTGGGTGTTGTTGGGCGAGACTGAGTTGTTGTGGTTGATGAAGCTACTTGCGAGCAGTAACAATTTATTGTTATTTTTGAGCACATTTATTTTTTATTTTTTTTTTACAAAAAAATTAAAATGCATTTTTTTGCACTTTTATGTCTCTACTATAATTTGGCGCGCTTAATTATTTTAAAATGTTAATTTGTATAATAAGCAAAAAATAACTTTTATTTTTATAGTCTTCAGTAGCGTTCCACTTACAAAGTTATCCTTTGATTTTTTTTAACTTTTTATGCTTTAGTACAAACACTTCACACTTTCGGAATATGTCAACTCAAATGTTTAAAGATGTCCTGATTTGGGTTTAACTTTTTAGTATTGAAACTATTTTGTATATTGTCAATTTATTTATATTATATTCTTTTTATTTTATCAATGTTGTATAATAAAAACTAAGCAAATACCTTATTTAAAAACAATACATCATCCAAGTTTAGAAATTAATATGGTAAAAAGTATTGAATTCATTTTAAAATAAAATAACAGTTGACATTTAAGGAAATAAAAAAAAATCTAATTAAGATACAGGGTGTTTAAAAAATGCATATTACTGAGCCAAGAAAATTGGTTATAAAGTATAATCTATTGCTTAATGAATATCTATTTAATAATCATGTTTTAGATAATTAAATTACCTTTCCAATGATGTATCACATCTTTGAAGCACATGACTCTTTCCGTCTTAAAAATATACGTAAATTTAAAATTTACAAAAAAAAAATAAAATTTTGACTTTGTCATCGATTTTCTCAAAATTTTGTTACGGCTGATCCCTTTTTTATAATTTATATTGATATTCACATTCATTATCAGTATTTTAAAACCAATCGCAGTTATTTCATGCTAGTAAATAATGCTGCAGAATTAATTAAATAGTGGCGAATCTTGTGCTTTGGTGGTTCAAATATAAAATCTATCGAAACAATTTTGAAAATTATTTTTTTTGACCAATTTTGAACATTTATTAAAATTATAATCATTATCATGTTACTTAACATATAATAATAACTGATCATTTTACCTAACATATTGATTTTTTTTTCAAACACCAAATCATTGGATCGCCACTATTTAAATATTTATGTAGCATTCCTTACGGGGTTAAATTCTCTGTCATTAGATGAAAAATATTCGGAAAGGACTGGTCTGTCATTATAAATTAGAAAAAATGGGTGATTTCTAACGAAATTTTGTGAAAATCAATGCCAAAAACCAAATTTGTATTTTTATTTTTGTAAATTTCAACTTTATGTACATTTTAAAAAAGAAAGATATAATGCAATTCGCAGATGTTATACGTCATTGGAAAGACTATTTAATTTAGTAAAAAATTGATATTCATTAATCAACAGATTATACTTGACTGGTATTCGTACCCGGACAGGTTCGACAGGGGTTTTTAATTTTGTTAACTCATTTTTAAGCATATTTGTTTTTCCCGTTTTTTTTTTTGTTTTCCAGTTTTTTGTTTTGGCATTTTATTTTTTTTTTTTTTTTGTATTTTTGGTTTTATTTTGAGTCCTTGTTTTTATTTGTGTATTTTTGCTTCGGTTTTTTTTTGTTGGTTTTGTGTTTGCTTTTTCTTTTTTTCTGCGTTTTCGGTTTTTGTGTTTTTGATTATGTGCTTTTGTTTTCTTATTTTGATTTTGCATTTGTTTTATGATTTTAATTTTGCTTTTGTTTTTATGTTTTTAGTTTTGCTTTTGTTTTTATGTTTTTGATTTTGTTTTTGTGTTTTTACTTTTACTGTTGCTTTTGTTTGTGTTTTTGAATTGTGTTTATCCTCTATCTTTTGTGTTTTGTTTTTTATTTTATGTGAGTATATATATTCCGGGAATGAATTTTCATTGAAGACGGATGCATTGTTCAAAAAAATTTGTCTCGGACATGTATTAACGGAGAAGAATTGTTTTTGGAAGATTTTTCGGGAAAAACTTGTGATGTGAAAAATAGTGTATTGAAGAATTTGTCTGTTGAAGAGGTTTTTAGGGTCTAAATTTACCGAAGAAGAATTATCTAGAAGTAGAATTGTGCAGGAAACTATTATCCGTGGTAGAATTCTGATATGACGAATTTTCCGCAACAACTATGTTTGGGAAAAAAAATATCCATGAAGGAATTCTCAAAGAAGAATGGTGCGGGAACAAATTGTGCAGGTCAATATTATCCAGGAAAGATTTCTTTCGGAAAATAATTGTCTGAGAAAAAATTAACTCAGGGAAGAATTGTGCGATAAATATTTGTCGGCGAATAGTTATGGTGTGAAAGATTTGATGGAATTTATCGGGAAAGAATTGTGATGTGACAAATTGTGAAGGGAAGATTTTGTATGTGGAAGATATGTTTCGGTTTTAAATTGTCGGGAGAAGAATTATCTAGGGTGAGAATTGTACGGGAAGGTATTATCCTTGGAAGAGTTCTGCCACGAAGAATTTTCCGAAACAGATATATCTGGGAAAGAATATTCGAGTGAGAATTCACCAAGAAAAATTGAACGGGAACAAATTGTGTAGAGACAAATTGCCGGGAAAGATTTTTTTTTTTTTTTGTTAAAAAATTATCCGAGAAAATTTACTCAGGAAGAATTGTCCTATAAATAATTGAAGGGGAACGATTACAGTGGAAAAGACTTGTCCAGGGAAGTATTAAACGAGGATATATTTTCTAGGAAATATTTTCCGCGAAAGTATTATCCGAGAAAGTAGAAGTAGTGTCCGGGGAAGATTTGTTTCGGACACAGACTTGTTGGGGAAAACTAGAGCGTGAATGAATTGTCGGAGATGTAAAAGACTTGTCCAGGGAAGTATTAAACGGGGATGTATTTTCTAGGAAATATTTTCCGCGAAAGTATTATCCGAGAAAGTAGAAGATACTACTTCTACTTTCTCGGATAATACGGGGAAGATTTGTTTCAGACACAGACTTGTTGGGAAAAACTAGACCGTGAATGAATTGTCGGAGAATATATGCCGGCGAAGAATAGTGATATGAGAAATTGTGCAGGCAATCATTATACGGAGAAGATTTGTGTCAATTATATATTGTCCGGTAGGAATTAACTAAGAGAAGAATTGCGCGGGATAGAACTATTTGGAGGAGTATAACTCATGCAAGATTATTGCGAGTACAAATTTATCCGGAAAGAAATCTCAGGAAAGAATTGTGCTGGAACAAAGATTTGTTCAGGGAAATACTTTCCCAGAACGTACTGTCCTGGAAGTATTATCCGGGAAACTAGAAGTAATGTTCGGAGAAGATTTGATTCAGGCAATAATTGTCTCAGTGAATAATTGTCGGGAAAAACTGGTCCGGGATGAATTTTTGGATAAAATATGCCGGCGCACAAAAGTTATTGGAGAAATTGTGCGGGCAAGAATTGTACGGAGAAGATTTGTTCCAATAATAACGTGTCCGGGAAGAGCTATCAAAAAGAAGAATTTTAGAAACGAATTGTTTACAGATGTATTACTCGTGCAAGACTTATGAGAGGATGGGGAAAATTAATGCAAATTTACAGATTTATTTTGAAATACTTTTTAGAAAACATTGGGCTTTCTCTACACAGTTAAATTTGTCCGGGACATTCTTTTTTTATCATTTTACATTATCGGGGAATGATTTACGCGGAGAAGAATTCACCAAGGAAGTATTTTCCCGGGAACAATTGTGTGAGGATGATTTTTTTTGGGAGTCAAATATTCTTGGATAAATATTCTAGGAAAAAAATCGAAAAATAATTCTATAGAAAAATAAAGCGGTACAAATTTGTCAAGGAAGTTTCATTGCATTGAAATTAATGAAATTAACTTTACTACTGTGCTTCATAATCTAGGTACACAAATAACTACCTACTTGAATATCGCATTGTAATTTGTAGTAAGAAAACTTTGACTGTGACTCTGTGTCTCTCATTACAGTTGGCAACAACGGCAGCCGCCCCATACCGCCTACTTTTATGCGCCATTCATTCATGATAATTCACGGTAATTGAATGCATTGCCAACAATGAAGTTGATTTAAGTTGAACATCAAGTTTTTAATCAAGCCATCATAAAGATTGAACGCAACAAAACAAGAATAAAAATAAAATAAAAAATAATAAAAAAAGAAGCACAAGGACATTGAAATGTCGTAAAGGAGCGCGGCGTTACATGGCTGTCGCCGGCAATTTTGTGACGTCTGTACCGAATGCTGCTATATTCGATGCCACAACTCCTACTACCTCCTACTACCCACTACTAAAACATTCAACACACTTGGCGCTAGGCACACAGACTCTCGTTGATGTATGAGTGCTGCGTCGAGTCCTGTGCCGCTCGTCGCTTAATACGTTGTCGTATTAATTTTTATATCCTTTTCAATTGTCGCCTGTGACACCGTGCGGCGTGGTTTGAACTTAATTAAAAGCGACGAAACTTAGTTGCGCCATCGATTTATCACGAGAATATGAAGATTTCGCCTGCCTCCAGTCTACACATGACGTCCAACTCCCGCTTTTGCTTCTGCTCCTGCTCTTAGTTTTGCTCTTGCTCTTTCGTTTCAATTCGTTTTCAATTAATTTGTCTACATTCGTTTTTTTTTTGCTCTGCTTTAGTTTTTGCCTAAAACCATGTAGTGCTTCTCACGTTTAAAGTCGCTTTCAATCGAGCCGTTGCTAGGCGATGCCGTTGTCACCTCTGCGTCATAAATTTGCAACGTCGCGACCGCTAGATTTATGCTTCTCTTATACTCTCCTTGACACCCTCCCTGTTTGACACCCACTCACTCGTGGTTGCCGCCAAACACATTGCGCTGCCACATAAGATTTCCTCTTTTTCATTTTTTTTTTGTTCATCCTGCTCGCGTTTTCGTCTAATTGAGTTCAACACGCTGCTAATTGCATTTGATTCCATCGGCTGCTGCCGCTGTCGCTGCCAGGACCTCCAGCAGTTCGGTTTGGTTCTGTGCCGCCACCACGAACATACGTTCCGGCTGCGACGGCGACTGTTGCTGCAGCGCAATAAAATTTTCTTGAAATAATTAAATTTTATTGAAGCGATTCCTTGCTGCTCCTGCGACGTCGAATTGCCTTTAAATTTATTGTTGATTTTTTTTTTCGTTGTCGCTGCATTTAATTAAAAAATAATCATTAAATTAAGGGCGTCGACTGAAGTTTATTTCGCCGCAGATAATTTCGCCGGAAGACGCGCTCAATTTGCCTCAGTTGACGTGCTTCAATTTAAAATTTTATAGATTTCTTTCATTTGGTTAAGTGCTATACATTACATTTAACTACTTTGAATTACTCTGAAATACTATGAACTTCATTCAAATACTCTAAATTACATTGAACTATTTTGAATTTTGCTACGCTACTTTGAACTACTTTGAGTTATCTTAAAATATTATGATATTTTCTGAATTTTTGAATACTTTGAAATACTTTAAACTTCATTCAAATACTTTAAATTGCTTTGAACTATTTTGAACTATTTTACACTACTTGGGCTACTTTGAGTTATTTTAAAATACTATGATATCCTTTGAACCAGTTTGAAATATTTTGAACTGCTTTGAACAACTTTTGAATTCTTTGAATTATTTTAAACTATTTTGAACTACTTAGCACTACTTTGGACTACTTTTATTTATTTTAAAATACTATGATATCCTCTGAACCAGTTTGAAATACTTTGAAATACTTTGAACTACTTTGAACTACTTTTGAATACTTTTGAATACTTTAAAATATTTTCAACTTCATTCAAAATATTTTTGCACTATTTACACTACTTTGGGCTACTTTGAATTATTTTAAAATACTATGATATCCTCTGAACCAGTTTGAAGCACTTTGAAATACTTTGAACTACTTTGAATTACTTTTGAATACTTTAAAATATTTTACTTTGCGCTATTTACACTACTTTGGGCTACTTTGAGTTATCTTAAAATACTATGATATTCTCTAAATTTTTGAATACTTTGAAATACTTTGAAGTTCATTCAAATACTTTAAATTGCTTTGAACTATTTTGAACTCTTTTACACTACTTGGGCTACTTTGAGTTATCTTAAAATACTATGATATCCTTTGAACCAGTTTGAAATATTTTGAACTGCTTTGAACTACTTTTGAATTCTTTGAATTATTTTAAACTATTTTGAACTACTTTGCACTACTTTGCGCTACTTTGAATTAATTTAAAATACTATGATATCCTTTGAACCAGTTTGAAATATTTTGAACTGTTTTAAACTACTTTTGAATTCTTTGAATTATTTTAAACTATTTTGAACTACTTTGCACTACTTTAAACTACTTCTATTTATTTTAAAATACTATGATATCCTCTGAACCAGTTTGAAATATTTTGAACTACTTTTGAATACTTTAAAATACTTTGAACTTCATTCAAATTACTTTGAACTATTTTGAACTACTTTACACTACTTTGGACTACTTTGAATTATTTTAAAATACTATGATATCCTTTGAACTAGTATGATATACTTTAAACTACTTTTGAATATTTCAAAATACTTTCAACTGCATTCAAATACTTAAAAGTACTTTGCAATATTTTAAAGTAATTTGAAGTACTTTGAACTAATGTTAAATGCGTTTTAATTACTTTTAACTATTTAAAGATACTTTGAACAACAGTCATATATATATTTTCACTAGTAGTTCAAAGTAGTTCAACTATTTTGAACTACTTTGAAATACTCTTTATTACTTTGAACCACTTTGAACTATTTTAAACTACTTTGAATTAACTTGAAATACTTCAGAAATACTTTGAAGTATTTTAGAGTAATAATAAATTACTTATGAACCACTTTGCAGTACTTTTAACTACTTTGAACTTCCTTGAGCTGCATTGCATTACTTTGAACTTCTTTGAGATACTTTGAATTATTCTGGAATATTTTAAAGTACTTTGAAATACTTTAAAGTATTTTGAACTACTTTGTAGTAGTTTTGTGAATTTTAAGTACTTTTAAGTTCAGGTACTTTGAACTACTTTGAATAAAATACTATGAAGTAATTTAAAGTACTTTAAAGTACCTTGATATTCTCTGATCCATTTTGAACTACTGCCAATGCAGATGATTTTTGTTCAAAGTATCACTAAATAGTTAAAAGTAATTGAAAGCTTTTAAAATTAGTACAAAGTAGTCCAAAGTACTTCAAATTACTTTAAAATATTGCAAAGTACATTCTACTAATTTGAGATATTTTATACATTGAAGTAATTTGAGTACGTTTAATTACTTTCAACTGCTGTCACTCAAATTCCAATAGTATTTATGTAGTTTTAAATGCGGTAAAATGTATTTTTTTGTTCACCTGAATTTCTCGACTTACTGGAAACTGCAGATGCGGCATAGAACTTTCTGTAGTTACCACATGCTGTGGGGCTTTATGTTGAATTATTTTTGCTGCTACTTTTTGCTGCTACTTTTTTACAATTTAATTAAATTCAACTTTAAACTTTTGCAAATTTTCCAACACCTGCATCATACCGTATTATGCTGCGGCACAAAATTGAATTACTTGATTGCTTCAAATATAGGTATATTATAAAATTTAAAATTAAATATTAAAAATTTGTGTACCACCTACATATGGCTCTTGCCGTGCGCCATTCCCGAACTGCAGCACCTATTCGCGTCCTAGGAAATTTAACCAATCGCTCTGACTGCCAGTCTAGAGTTTCGAGAAAATTGTCAGAAAAACAAAACAAAAAAATTCGTTGCGTCAACGTTTATTTATTTTTCTACACAAAGCAATTTTTGCGCCCCAAACGACGCGACAGCAAATTGTCAAAAAACACAAGCACGAAGTAGAACAAGCCAAGGAACCAACCACCAACCTGTCTACGAAACGCATGGCCGACAAAACCGATCGCTGCGTCCTGTGCCTCGACGAGAAGCGCTCGCCGGTGCGCATCACATGCGGCCACTCGTTCTGCAACGAGTGCCTGGACGTCTACAAGTCCTACCAGAAGTATGCGTGGGCCAGCCGATGTCCCATCTGTCGCGGCTCGCTCAAGGAGAAGCGACGCTCCGTAAGTGCGCCCCCCACAGGGCAACCAAAAGTGTTGAATCGTTGAACTATTTACTACTTACTGATCACGCAACAATTTGAAAAATGTCTTCTGTCTCTGGGCAGGTGAAGAAGTCCTTGAACACGAGCAACAGCAGCGGCAGCAGTCACAGCGGTCGCAGCGCTACCGCCGCAGCCACTGCAACTGCGACGACAACATCAACAGCGTCCACTACTCAAAGCGCTGCTGCATCGGCGGCACCCATCGAGGAGATCTATCTGCTGGAGGAGTTCATGACGATCGCCACCGACTCGGATGCCACCGAGGAGGACGAGTTCTACTCGGAGGAAGATCACGAAGAAGACGACTACTACTACTTCGAGGAGGACGAAGATATGATGGACGAGCAACCCGATGACTTCGACGAGGACAATGACGATGAATACGAGGAGGATGATGAGGACAACGATGAGCAACATTTGGCCGAAGATGATGAGGACTTTGCGAGCGAACACTCGGAGTCGGAGAATGTGTTGTTGCTCGACGAAGTCATAATCGTTGATTGAGATGAGTGAGGGGAATGCGTTGAAGTGCGGGAGGGCGTGCGTGCGTGCGTGATTGTGTGTGTGTGTGCCGCCGCTGCAGGTCAATGTGTCTGTGCTGCTCCAACATTTCGCTTTCATGGAATTTTATTAAAATTCGACTTTATTGAAATTCGATTTTTATTAAAATTCGCTAAAAAAAAAAACAAATTGTTTTCAAAACCTTTTTTTCCCAGTGCTTGAGACATTTTTCAATATTTTTGTGTTAACGATTGGTTGAGATTATATAATTTAATATTTAAACGGGGCATGTACTGAAATTCACGTACGATCGATATGCAAAACATTGAAATTCTTTTGCGAAATAATTTTTTCAAAAATACGTTTATTGCATATTGAAAACTCGAATTCAAAAACAAGGAAATACGATAAAATTGCTTTTTATATATAATTTCGATCGGAAGTTGGAACATATCGTAAGTAGTATTTTATTTGACAAAACCTTTTTCCGTTCAGTAGTGTTTTGTGTAATAGAAAAAAACTAATCAGAAACTGTTCAAAATCTGTCCTTTCCTAAGTAATACTAGTCAAAACCTGGTGATATTTGAAGAATAGATCCATGCCAGTAAAAATAGTCAAAAACTGGTGGGTTTCTGGTATGGTTTGACGAGTAGAAAAGTAGTAGAAAAAAAACTAGTCAAAAACTGGTCGGTTACTGATAGGGATTTGAAGAATATATCCCTACCAGTAAAACTAGTCAAGAACTGGTCGGGTACTGGTAGGAAAATGCACAGAAACTGAAGAGTTTTACTGGCTAATTTCTGGTCGGTCAGTGCTTGACATCGCTTGCGAGTTACTCGACAAGTGACTAGTAAAACTGGCTCGATACTGGTACGATACTGGCGGGAATTGTTGCTTGGGTTAGTGAATTTGATTCAAAAACATTTACACTATTTTGTAAATATTTAATATCGAACAACAAAAAATAAATTAGATGGAATTTGAAACTTTTTATATGGATTGTAAATTATAATTTTATAATTTTAATTTGATAATTTATAAATTGTAATTTATAATTTATAATATTTTACATTTAATATTTTTTTATATACTAAAATTAGTATTTTTAAGTTATTTTATAATTTGTTGTATGTATTCACTTTTTAAAATTTGTTCCCCCAGAAACTCAGTTACTATATCATTCTCGCATTTTTCGTTCTGCTGATGGCCGCCTCCCCCCTGATGGTGATCATGGCGATCGTAGTGAATTCACAGTGAAAGCGTCAATATTAATTCGTTTCTATTTTATAAGTTTCAATCTTTTTTTGTGATTAATTTTAATATTTATTTTTCAATAAAGAATTATGTTTGTTTTATATTTTTTATATTGTTACAAACAAAACGTAATTTGCTCCACTGTGCTATAAATACATTAAAGAAAAAGAGATACTAGACAATTCATCGTACAGTGAGCGAGAAAGAGACAAATAGTTCGTGCAATCAAACACATGCATGTGAAAAAGATGGCAATATTAGGTAAGCATCCTGTACTTTTAAGTTGCAGTTTCAAATGTAGAAGTTTGTAGAAACTTCTAGAATTGGGCTATGCATATGAGGCGTTAGACTAAGGGGCTTTGTTGTAAATTAAAAATGGAACTAGTAGCTTATTGTAAAAAATAAAATACTTGAATATGAACACAATGGAAATATCACGTAAACACCCTGTATTCGCAATTTTCAATGTTAAATAGTTTGTTGAAACTTCTAGTTTAAAGTGGAACTAGTACCTACTTATTGCGAGTATAGAATAAAACACATAAATGTGAAGAAGATTGAAATTTCACGTAAGCATCCTGTATTCACAAAGCAATGTCAAATGTAGAAGTTTGTGGAAACTTCTAGAATTGGGCTGTGTAGTATATAAAGCCGGCTCATCTAAGACGTTAGACTAAGAGACTTTGTTGTAATTTGACAGTGGGACTAGTACAGTGTCAAATGTAGAAGTTAGTAGAATCTTCTAGAATTAGGCTTTGACGTTTGTAAAGCCGCCTCATCTGTGTGACTAAAGGACTTTGTTGTAGTATGAGAATGGGACTACTATATTTCGCAAGTAATAAATATCAAGTCAAATTTTAGACATCCAGAAGTAATTAGAATTTAAAGTTAAATTTTTTATTTTAGTCAAACTTATTTTGTATCTAATATAAATTTTTAATTTATTTTTTACACAATCTTAAGATATGAAATTATAGAACAGTTATCTTAAATTTTTTCGACATAATTTTGGTACAAAATTTTTAATGTTAAAAAAAAAAAATTAAATAAATACAAATTATATAATTTAAATTAAAATTTATAATAATAAATAAAATATTAATTTAAAAAAATTTAAATAAATAAAAATTATATAATTTAAATAAAAATTTATAATAATACATAAAATATTAATTTAAAATAATACGTGATGTGTGCCTACATACATTTAATATTTAAATAAACTAAACTTCAGGTGTCATCTCCTAAATTCTTTTATTGTTAACAATTGAAGCCTACTTCAGTGCGCTCTTAAATGCTTTAAAACTGCATTTTACTCTTGCTTATTTAGAAAATATTGAACTTTCTTTCAGCTCAAATTGTTATAAACCACTTCGAAAAAGTGTTGCATACTTTAGGTGTGCAGCAATGCATTCTAAAGAAGAAGTTGCAGAGCAAATATAAAATTCAATTTTAAATCTATAATAAATTTAATTTAATGAATACAATTTATGCACTTTGCATTCAATAAATTGTATTCAATAAAATGCGCCTTTTAAAAATGTTGCATACTTTTAGTACGGAATAAGAATATCAGCTGTTTTAGTATAATGCATTTATATTTAAATATAAAAATGCTCTCCAAGTCTTTTGCCCATTTGAAAGCCTTAGAATTTACCATAGAAATTTACCATAGATATTTATGCAATTTAAAAAAAAATTCAATTCGCTTGACTGCCCTGTTGCTACGTGTTGAACAAATAAAGGAAATTTACTATAGTGGGCACAAAAAAAAAAATGTATTTAATTTTAACTTAATATTTACACAAACTCCTCACATTAAAGTAGCTCATGCGTTGCCGACAAGTCACAATGTATGCTGTATGTGTGTGTGCTGTGTTTGTATTTGCATACACTCAAAGACACACACATACACACACAGAGCATTTCAATAGTGTGCGCCTCTAAGTATGCCTTACATTTTGTAAGCAAATATTTAGTTGACGCGTTCGTCGAGGCAACGAAGCATGGCTTGAATTAGTGCGTCTCTCGGTGTGCGTTTGTGTGTGTGTGTGTGTGTGAGAGGTGAACACACGTGGAAAATAAATAAATAATGAATTTTAAATTACATAAATGCTACTTTATGTTAAAGTAAGGCATACCTTTAGGCAGCTTTTGAAAAAGTCGTATTTGAAGGGTCTTTAATTATTTTTTTATTTAAATTTTTTCAAAAATTTCAAATTTTGTTTCTAGAAAACGATTAAGTTCGTTATTGAAAATTTATGATTTTGTTTAAAATCTGGTAAAATTGTATAAAATAAACTAAAATTTGAAATCTTTACTAATTTGCCAATTTTTAGTAAAATTTAAGTTTTTACTGAATTTCAAATTTTTACTAAAATTTCATATTAATACTAAAATTCACTACTAAATTTCAAATTTTTAAAAAAATTTCAAATTTTTAAAAAAATTTCAAAGTCTTTCCTAAATTTCAAATTTTTAATAAAATTTTAAAATTCTTAAAAAATTTCATAAATTTTTAAAAAACTTAAAATTTTGACTAAAATTTTTCATTTTTAAGCATTTCAATATTTTTGCTGAAATTTTTTAATACTAAAATTTTAATTTTTACTAAATTTCAAATTTTTAAAAAAATCTTTCCTAAATTTCAAATTTTTAATAAAATTTTAAAATTCTTAAAAAATTTCATAAATTTTTAAAAAACTTAAAATGTTGACTAAAATTTTCCATTTTTAAGCATTTCAATATTTTTGCTGAAATTTTTGCTAAAATCAACTAAAATTTGAAATTTTTACGAACATTTCAAAATTTTTACTAAAATTTCATAATTTTTATTAAAATTTCAAATATATACTAAAACTTCAAAATTTTACTAAAATTTCCCATTTTTTCTAACATTTCCATTTTTAAATAACATTTTTTAATTTTTCTTAATATTTCAAGTTTTTACTTTGATTCGAAATTTTCGAAAAATATACAATTTTTCTAACCTTTCAAATTTTCAAAAAAATTTCAAATATATATTAAAATTTGAAAATTTACAAAAATTTCAAATTTTTACAAAAATTTCAAATTTTTAGTCAAATTTAAAATGTATACTAAATTTTCAATATTTTACCAAAGTTTAAAATTTTTCCTAACATTTCAAATTTTTCTAAAAATTTTATTTTCTCTTAAATTTTGAATTTCTACTAAAATTTTAAATTTTTAGTACAATTTTTAATTCTTACTAAAATTTTTAATTTTTACTAAAATATTAATTTTTACTAATATTTTTAATTACGATAAAATTTCAAATTATCATATTTCAAATATTTACAAAAAAATTTTAAAATTTGACTAAAATTTCAAATTTTTCAAAAATTTCAAATTTATATTAAAATTTTGTTTTCAAATTCTTTACTAAAATTTCAAATTTTTTACCAAAATTTGTACCTACTAAAAATTTATAATTCAAACAATGAAATTTTGTGCCTTCAAATTATGGACTAAAAATTTAAATAATAAAAATCATTGCCTACTTTCAGGCATTTCCATTAAAGCACCTCACACAGTATTGCTTCCTATGTAGCGCGTCACTAATTGCTAAAAACTATGCAAAGTAATGCAGAAATTTAAAGCTTTCGACTGCAATCACGTTGCCTTCGAGCAGCTCCTTGCTGTCTCTGTGCTGCCTGCCTGCCTCCGATGTGCATCAATTCAACTGTGAATTAGCAATGAATACATGCTGCACATAGAAAAGATTGGCTTTCGCAAAGAAAGATATCAGAAACTTATGCACTCTTGGCTGCTCCATAGCATTGAAACGGGGTTTGATCAAATAGTTTCAATAGTTGCAGTTGGCTCCATTCGAACAATGTTATTTTGTTTATTTTAATAAAATATACTTGAGGCATTGAATGCATGTAGTAGGTATGACAAACTGACACAGAATTCAAATTGAAATTGATTAAATCCTTAAACATCCGGCAAAGATAGATAGACAGACAGACAGACGTGGAGCAGGAAGTGCAGTCAAGCGGCTGCTGCTCCAGTTGCTACAAATCTTCTGTTGTTGTTCTTGACAAAATGCCTGACAAAATGTCTGACAAAATTGACAAAACACACACAGAGGAAACGCAGCTGCCTGTTGTGACAAATTCTCAGATCTTTCTGTTGAAGTTGAGCGCTTAAAGGATATTTGAGGCAATAAAGTTTATTTATTTGTTGTTGTTTTCTTGTTGTTGTTGTTGTCACAATAATCTTTTAATGCTATTCAATGTACGAGTTATTGAAAGCGCCATCTTAGCAGCAATTAGGGCGTATTTTGTGTGCGTTTTCAAAAATCATTGCAAGCTTTTAGGCGTCATATGCAAAAAATGCGACTAGCAGCCGTAGCTTATGCAATTATTTTTGTGCACACAACTTGGGCACACAATTAATTTTTGCGCATAAAGTACTGAAAGATTTTTTTACAAAAAAGAAAAAATAAATGAAAAAAAAAATGCATTCATTCGTTGCTTTGACACATATGCAAAATATTCTAAGCAACAGAATACTGCCTCATTTGAGTTTGCAATTATGATGGCAGAAATGCAGTGCCACACAGGATGCTCAGGATGCGCAGGACATCAGGCAAAGGACACACACTAAGCAATGCAGGCGGTTGAGTGTCAGTTATGTTTATAATGTGCTGTAAGGAAATGAAAAAATGAAGAATACAAATAAAAGATTAAATTAAAAATATAAATTTATATTTTTCAATTTAAATAGTTAAAGAAATCAGCTAAAAAATATACATTTCAATAAGAAAATCCAAAAAAAGAAAAAACTTAAAAATCTCTGCAATATTTCCTTTCGAATGCTATGAAAAAAAACAGCTATTTTGTTTGCTAAGAAACAGCAGCATAAAAAAGCTGCTTAATAAGATGTCCTTGATGAGCAACTTACTTCATACCTACCAAAACTGTATTGACAGTCTTTGCCTTGCAGTGGTTTTGTAAAGCTTTCTATAGAGAAAATCTCTAATTTTAATTTTAATTTTCTTCTTTTTTCAATTTTATTATATATTTTTTCTGTGCGGCGCTATATGAAAAGAAAATTCGTTGCCAGATTTTTCCAGGCAATAAGCTCGCCATAATCCTATTAGAGGTGCGTTGTTGGTTGGTTGGCAACATTTTAATTATGTTTGCCAGCAACTCATGTTGTCTAAAAATTTAAGAAAAAAAAAAAATTAAATAAAATTTTGCTATATTAGCAAAAATTGCGCCCATCAATTCATAAACGCAACAACTAGTAATAGCTGAGCAATTATTTGTATTTATATTTGTATTTATTTAAATTTATTTATTTTTGTTTTTAACTGTTTTTTGTTGCTCTCAAATGCACGCAATTAAATGCGCCCGAAAGCATGCAACGAAAAGTAAAAACTGCATTTAAAATTTTAATTTTCTATGCGAATAAATCCATCAGCCATATGTCAGACGCTGCAGCAGCTGTGCCAGTGCTTTATATTTTTATTCTTATTTTTGTATTTTAGTTTTTATGTGATATTCATTTGTATTATTGCTGACTTTATTTGTTGATGTTGCTATTTTTTACTAAATTGTCCACAAAAAATTGCCATGCATGAGAAACTGCTAAAAAATCATTTTCAAATTTGTTTGCACGCAAAATATTTGCGGCAAAAAGTCAGACTTATTTTCAATTAAATGAATTTGCTCTCAACTATGGTCAAATTTCAAATTCTGCACAAAAACTAATGCAAAATCACTGCAAAATATGGGGAAAAAAATAAAAACAATTTTTGGAAATCATTTCATGTGCATAACATTGTTGTGTGTTAAATGTTTGCGTGGTTGACCATTGTACACTCAGTACAAAATAATTGAAATACATTTATTTTTACATTTTGAAATACTCAAAATTTTGTTTACATAGCATAGTCGTTAAATCTGTCGATTTCTGCAATTTGAAACTTCGTCTGTCTGTTTGTTCTAGCGTCACATCTAAACCGCAGAACCAATTTGAAATTTTGCAGGATATATATTGGCTATATATTGATGGTATTGGAGAAAGGGGAGTGACACCTACCATATAACCTACATTTTTCAAAACGATATAACACGGCACTTACACCAGCTACGAACATGAAAAAAAAAAACTGAAATACAGAAAAAAATAAAAAAATTTAAAAAAACCAAAACATAATCAAAAACAGAAATTCAAATACGAAACTCAAAAAAAATTCAAAATCAAAAGCACAATAATAACAGCAAAATTAGAAACAAAAAAGTGAAAACAATAAAACAAAAGCAAAATAATAAAAACAAGAGGAAAATGAAAATAAAAGCCAAAACACAAAAACAAAAAAAAAACATCAAGAACACAAAAACAAAAGGAAATGCAAAAACAGAAACAAAAGCAAAACAAAAATACAAAACCCAAACAAAAGTAAAAACAACAAAAAAAGCAAAACACAAAAACAAAATCAAAACATTAAAATAAAAAAAAAATAAAAACAAATACAAAAACACAAAAGAAGAAGCAAAATAACTAAAACAAAAGCAAAAATACATAATAAAAAGCACGAAATAACAGCATAAACTCGGAAACAACTGCAAAAACACTAAACAAAAATATTAACACAAAACAAAAATCTCAAAAATAAAAGCAAAAACAGAAAAGAAAAAACTTAAAAAAACAAAAACACAAAAATTAAATTAAAGACAAATGAAAAAACAAATAAAATCAAAGAACAAAAACAAACTCAAACACATATACAATTACAAAAGCACATAACAAAAGCAAAAATAAAAACTGAAGCAAAAAGGAAAACAAAAGCATTTTTTTTGTTTTTTTTTTTTTTTTGGAATATCTACTAAGATCCACAGCACTCAGACAGACTATATCCATTGTACTGTGAAATCTATTCCCTACAATTTTGTGGTTAATATCACCACGAGCGCCCATGCCCAAGCCGGGATTCGAACCCGAGACCTTCAGAATGCAAGTCCAGCGCGCAACCTCTGGACTGCTGAGGCCGGCATACAAACATAATAAAAGCGGAAAAGAAAAAAAAATACAAAACACAAAAACAACCACGGAAAACAAATCAAATGACAATATGAAACCAATGAATAAAATCAAAAGAAATAAAAAAAAGTATATAAAAAAATAACAAAAAAAAAAATCAAAAATAAAGGAAATGTAATAGTAAAAACGAAAAATTAACACACGAATAAAAGCAGGAAACTGTAAGAAAAAAAACAAAAACTCAAAGTGAAACACAAAAATAAAAGCAAAATGAAAAGAAAAAACAAGACAAAATCTAAAGAAAAGTTAAAATAAAATCAAATCACGAATAAAAAGAGAAACAAAACTGCAAGAAAAGAAAAAATAAAAGCAAAATCAGAATTCATTTAAAATCACAAAGTCAAACACAAAAATAGAAGCAAAAGGACAAAATAAAAAATAAAAATAAAAAAGAAAAATAAAAAACAAATTCGACATAATCTAAAGAAAAGTAAAAATAAAATCAAAAGAAAAGAAAAATCAAATCACGAATAAAAACAGAAACAAAACTGCAAGAAAAGAAAAAAATAAAACCAAAATCCAAATATATTTAAAAACACAAAGTCAAACACAAAAATAAAAGCACAAAATAAAAAATAAAAATAAAAGAAAAAATACGACAAAATCTAAAGAAAAGTAAAAAAAAATCAAACGAAAAAATCAAATCACGAATAAAAACAGAAACAAAAAAACAGCAAGAAAAGAAAAAATAAATCCAAAATCAGAATATATTTAAAAACACAAAGTCAAACACAAAAATAAAAGCAAAAGCACAAAATAAAAGGCAAAAAAAAAAACGACAAAATCTAAAGAAAAGTAAAAAGAAAAACGAAATCAAATCACGAATAAAAACAGAAACAAAAAACTGCAAGAAAAGAAAAAATAAAAGCATAATCAGAACATAAGTATTTAAAATCACAAAGTCAAACACAAAAATAAAAGCACAAAATAAAAAGTAAAAATAAAAAAGAAAAATAAAAAAGAAATTCGACAAAATCTTAAGAAAAGTAAAAATAAAATCAAAAGAAAAATCAAATCACGAATAAAAACTGAAAACTGCAAGAAAAGAAAAATAAATAAAACCAAAATCCAAATATATTTAAAAACACAAAGTCAAACACAAAGTCAAACACAAAAATAAAAGCAAAAGCACAAAATAAAATGCAAAAAAACGACAAAATCTAAAGAAAAGTAAAAAGAAAAACGAAATCAAATCACGATTAAAAACAGAAACAAAAAACTGCATGAAAAAAAAAACTAAAACCAAAATCAGAATATATTTAAAACACAAAGTCAAACACAGAAATAAAAGCAAAAACACGATAATAAAAACACAAATACAAAAAAAAGACAAAAGCAAAACTTATCATTTTTATAAAGCAAAAAGAATAGCAAAAACAAAAAATAAATTGAAAAACTCTAATGAAAATAATAAAATATTCCCATTACCAAAGAGAATGGATTCTAGATATTTTCGAAAATGTTTCAGTAGATATGGGAAGACAACTAATGTAGAAACTACAGAAAAGCACTCTGTACACTGACAAAAGCAATATTATGATTCGATTCTGGATTATTTTTGCCATAGACAGAAGAAAAGTTTCCGAGTTTCTCACAAATTTCTAAATAGATTTTCATTCTCAGTCAAGAATAAATTAAATGCTATATATCGGATTACACTATTTATATATTAAACTATATAGATTTAGTATATTTAACTGTTATTTGGATAGTTCCTTTTTGTTTGAACAATTTAAATTTTATTGAATATTGCTTTATTAACAGCGGATTCTGTTATTTCAACAAATATATTGTTATATTTACTTTTATTTTGACTATTTATGACAAACAATGCGGTTGAAAGTGTAACAAAGCTTTTAACCATATTGCTTAGTGTATGTTTGTCTAACAGTCTGTCTGTCTGTTTGACTGACTGCCTATCTGTCCGTATATTTGTCTCTTTTTTTTCTATGTGTGTGTGTTTGTGTTACGAATACATTTAACCTCTAGGCGAACCGCAAATAGCACACATATTCACACAAACAAAACCCACCGCCGTCGGCGGCAACAAACAACAAAATGCAATATTGCACAAACGTTGACTTGTTGTAGTAATTGTTGTTTTTTGTTTTTTTTTGTTTTGTTGTATTGTGGCGGTTAGTTGTTGGTGCTGCTCCTATTTTTGCCGCAGTAAAAATTCAATAAGTTGTTGCCTGCCAGCAATGCCGCCAACTGCCCCACCCAATGACCTGCCGTCCTGTTTTGCATTCGAAACTAAAATGTTTTTTTTTAGCCACCACCACCCATGATTTGGCTTCTGGTTTTTGCAACAATAGCAAAAGCTACGATACTCAAGTGTCAGGATATGAACATTTTTTATCGCTTCATTCGTTGTTTGCAAGGATGCTGCATGCTTCTGCCGTCCTTCCTTCGTTCGTTCGTTCGTTCGTCCTACATCTATGCAAATTAGTAGGCAAAAGTGTTACGTTGACCCGGGTTCCGGGTTTGTTTTGGTGGCAATGGCGGGCTGCAAAATCGGGTTTCAATAATAAACATCCATTGTAATCAAAGTGGTTTTTTTTGTATGTGCAGCAGTTCGAACTAGAAAAATAGGTTGGTAGTTTTTATATTTATTACTTTGCAAAAAAAACAACATAAAAAAGATAATATTTGATTTTTGATGAATTTCCTGTGGAATTAAATTAGGTTTTTTTTTACTAAATTGTGCAAAATAAAATGTATTATAAAATTATTAAACATTTAAATTTGTCACTGAATAATTTTAAAATATATCACAGTTAATAATTATATTATAGATATATATATAAATAATAAAAGGATTTCTGATAGTTCTAGAAAGCATTAGAAATACCAGATTAAACTGACATTTTTAAAATACAATAAATTTTAGTAATTTTAACAATAGATTTTAATTCATTGAAATATCGAGTGCTTTTTAATTTGTCACAAAATATCAATAATCCTAAGATTTTCTTGTATGAAATATATTACCATTTTTTAAAATTAACTTTGTTTAAAATCTGTAATCTATAAAAGTTGGTCAAAATAACAAAATTTTATATCAATTAACACAAATCAGTTATTTGTTTTTTTAAACACATTTCATTTGATCATTCGTTATTTATTTAAAATTATAATTCGTGTTAAAGAAATAATAAAAAAAATAAATCACAAAAAAAAAAAAACAAAAAACTAAATCAAATGAAATGTAAATGTTAATACAAAATAAAATAAAACGAAACTCAAAACACGAATAAAAGCAGAAACATGCAAAATGAAAAATAAAACCAAAATCAAAATATATAAAAAACACAAAGCCAAACACAAAAATAAAAACAAAAACACAATATTAAAAACATAAATACAAAATAAAAGACTGAAGCAATACTTATCATATTTATAAAGCAAAAGGAATAAGCAAAAACAAAAAATAATTAACATAAATCAGTTATTTGTTATTTAAACCAAGTAGTTTTGAACATTCGATATTTGTATAAAATTATAATTCGTACGAAATTGTCCAAATTTTGCTTCTTCAAATTAGTCCATCTTTTTGCAATTAATTTTAAAATTTACAAAAAATTTTCAAAATTTCAATACAGTGAAAAATTGGTGATTAATACTAAAATTTGTCAAAATAAAAAATAAAAGATTTACACAAATATGTGAAATGCAACTGAAATACATTTGCTGTCACCTTATGCCATTAAAATGAACGTACCTTATTTTACTATAACCGAAATCTTAGTCAGCACAATTGCAAATTTGGTTGCCATAACCACATAATTGCATATTTCATTTACTTGGAGGTTGAAACAACCTCATGCTTCCTGCTTTGGAGCTTGCCCCAACCGAAATACTAGGTTGTGGCGGGTATTAGTAGATTTACTATTTGAATTTGTGTGCGTGATATATTTACGCACCTAATACATATAGAAAATTTTAATCGGTTTAATAAGGACTGCGTCAAATAAAATTGTCCGTTACATATCTTCCCATAATGTGCTATTGCAAGATTCAAATTAAAAAAATTTGATCACAGTAGCTCTGAATTAAATGGCAGAAAATAATTTGTACACAATTTATTTAAAAATGGCAAACGAAGTGGAAGTGAGAGAAAATATAATTAAAATTTTTCAAAAACAACCTTGTTGGTCTTTTAAAAAAATTGCCAAGGAGGTAGGGGCTAACCCTAAGACCATTTCTCGCATTATCAACCGCTTTAACGAAGACCTGAGTATTGATCGAAAGAAAGGTTCTGGTAAAAAATAGGCCCACATGATCGTGAAAAGTCGAAGGTTGTGAATATTTTAAAGAAAGATCTAAGCATATCCGGAAGGAAATTGGCGAAAAAGGCGGATTGCTCAGAATCTTTCGTGCGCAGGACTAAGACGTACAAGGTCCAAAAAGTTCCGGATAGAAATGCCGTCAAGAATGAAACCGCAAAACAACGAGCTAAAAAGCTGAACCAAGATTTTTTAAAAAATTCGATTGCTGCATAATGGACGACGAAACTTATGTTTTAGCGGACTTTTCTCAGCTACCTGGGCAGGAATTTCATACAGCCGATTCTCGAGGAAATGTCGCTGAAAAATTCAAATAAAAAAAAATGACAAAATTCCCAAAGAAATTCCTTGTTTGGCAGGCAATTTGTAGTTGTGGAAAAAGGAGCAGCTCATTCGTTACATCGGGTACAATTAATAGCGAAATATATTTGAAGGAATGCTTGCAAAGTAGATTGCTTCCATTTTTACGCCAACATGAAGTGTCCACATTTTTTTTGGCCTGACTTCGCTTCATGTCACTACAGCAAAACGGCCTTAGAGTGGATCCAACAAAATGCAGTGATTTTGGTGCCTAGAGAAGCCAATCCACCAAACTGTCCAGAACTCAGGCCGATTGAGAGATACTGGGCTTTAGTAAAAAGGGAGATGAAGACAACGAAAAAAGTGGCCAAAAACCTTCAAGACTTTAAAAGAAAGTGGTCTTCAGCAGCTGAGAGGGTGTCGGACACTACCATTACAACATTAATGGAAGGGGTTCCGGAAAAAATAAAACTTTTTATTAAAAAATATTAATTTCTGTTTTTTTAAATCTAAAAATAATTTGCAAAATAAAATATTTTATTCTATAAAAATTCGATTACTAGATTTCTAGATTTTTTCATTTTTGTAACGGACAATTTTATTCGGCGCAGTCCTTATATAGTCATTGTAGAACGAAAAGTCTTGGTGACATTTTTATGAAAAATTTAAATTTCGAGTTTATTGATTAATATTATAAAAAGTAATTGATGCATTTTTAAAGTTGAAATATCAATTGATAGATTTACATTTTCTTATCATGTGGTAAGAAAATAACACTAACGATTAAAAATTGACAGATATATAATAATTTTTGTAAATGAATATTTGGCATTTTAAAAATGTATTTGGTTACTTTTCGTTTTACAACGACGATATATAAAACATGTCTTAATATAAAATTTCAGGTTTCGACAACCTCATGCTCACCGACTTGAAGGTTGTAACAACTTCATGCTTGCTGACTAGGAAGTGGCCACAATACAATTAGGTGGTTGCTTCAAATACTTTATCAGTTGTTGCCACAACCGAATAATTCCGTTGCCACAACAAATAAATTTTCTGTGTGTAATATTATTTGTCATAAATGGGATATTTACAGAAATTCTTCAAAAATTTGTTATTCACATAATTGTCAATAATTTAACACAAATCTGTCTCAAAAAAAAATAATTAATACTAAAATTGCTTAAAAATTTTAAGTGTCCAAATTCTGTAAAAAATTTGTTATTCATATAAATCGAAGAATATTTTGGTGTTTTTAGAAATTTGACAATAATTTGTTCTACACAAATCTGTCACAAAAAACTATAATTAAAAATAAATTTTCTTAAAAATTTGTAGTGTTCATATTCTGTCAATAATTTGTTATTCATATAAATCGGAAAATATTTTGATGTTTACAGAAATTTGACAATAATTTGTGATTTGTACAAAATGCTTCAAAGTTATAGTTTGAATTGGAAATTTTGTCTCGAAACTGGTCAAGAATATGTAATTGATATAAAGGCTTTTTCAAATGGGACGTTACAAAAGTAGAGCGACAGGGACAGCAAACGACGCCATATTTCTTGCCGCTCTTTTGACATTTCTCTTCAGTAAGGTTTGCCATTTCATGATGGAGAGATATACGAATTCGAATTTCGGTAGTAAATTTTAATAATTTCGAATCGTTGTTGGCTCGTATGTCTTACCATCATGAAATGGCAAACCTTACTGTAGAGAAATGTCAAAAGATCGGCAAGTAATATAGCGTCGTTTGCTGTCCTTGTCGCTCCACTTTTGTAGCGTCCCTGTTGAAAAACCCTTTAATTTGTACACTTAGAAAAAAATACCATAAAATCAATAGTTTTTTAGCTATTAAAATTAGTGAATGAAATAAATTTTTATTTAAAAGTAAATCCCATTAAATACTTCAAAATACTATTTAATTGTTTTTGTTTGATATAAAATATATATTTTTTTATACCATTGAATTAATAACTGTCCTTCTGACCAATTTTAATAGGTTTTTTTCTGAGTGTACACTTGAAATTGTTCAATAAAATATTTGCACATATATGTCAAAAAGACTAAAAATTTAAATTAATTTCACAAATATATTTTCGTTTTTAGATAGTTTTTACAATATATAAAATTGAAATAATTTGCACAAATGTTTAATAATTGGTAATTTATACAATTTTGTCAAGCATTTATAATATTGGCATTCAATCGTTAAAAAAAAATTAACATTAAACAATCATTTAATTGTTGTTGTTGTCGGTTTGGCTTTTCACACAGCAATCAAAGTGTAGCAATAGCAATAGCAACTGCAACAAAAACAAATCAAAATTTAAACCAAAATGAGAATCGTTGTCTCACCGAACGATGCTCAACTATAACCGACCAACAACAACAAAAACGTTCACAACAACAATCCAAATGTAGGCTTCGCATTACAAATGCATACGAAGTACGACAACTACACGAGCAACAACTATTACGACGACGATGAGGACGAGTCGCAAGCAACAAAGTCAACGGAACCGGAAATGATTGCGGGTTGCACAGTTGCCGAGTGCACTTCGGTGGCTACGAGGTAAAGTGTGTTGGATAAGCGGTGGTGAAGGGTGGCACCACGTTTTCAACCTGGTAGAGAGCAGTGGTTGGGTAGTAGGGACTTGAGAGGTCTGTGTGATATGTTAAGTAGTTGCTGGTAGGCATACAAAAGCATTTAATATTTATACAAATAAATTGTGCAATTGCAGAGGGAGATGGCATTAAAATGGTTGTCGTTGTTGCTCACTTGTCTTCATTTTGGGTTGTCTGAATGCCAGCTGCCAGTGTGCGCTCAAAAAGATTTGACTCAATGCCAAATTACAAATTGTGTTGGCTCCATGTGGAGTACAATGTGTCGAAGAGTGAGGTGTACATAAGAAAAGGTACAGTTGACGATGGAGATACGATGTAGATACGATTTAGATACGATGTAGATACGATGTAGTTACGATGTATATTCGATGTAGATACGATGTAGTTACGATGTATATTCGATGTAGATACGATGTAGATACGATGAAGATACGATGTAGATACGATGTAGATGCGGTGTAGATACGATGTAGATATGATGTAGATACGATGTAGAGACGATTTAGATACGATGTAGATGTTTACGATGTATATTCGGTACAATGTAGATGCGATGTAGATACGATGTAGATACGATGTAGATTAGATGTTGATACGTTTTAGATACAATGTAGAGATGATGTAGGTATGATATAGATATGATGTAGACATGATGTGGATATGATGTAGACATGATGTAGATATGATGAAAATATGATGTAGATATGATGTAGATATGATGTACTTATGATGTACATATGATGTACATATGATTTACAAATGATGTAGATATGATGTAGGTATGATGTAGATATGATGTAGCTATGATGAAAATATGATGTAGATATGATGTACATATGATGTACATATGATGTAGATATGATGTAGATATGATGTAGATATGATATACATATAATGTATATATGATGTAGATATGATGTAGAAATGATGTCGATACCATAAAAATACGATGAAGATACGTTGAGGATACGATGAAGATATGATAAAGATACGATTTAGTTATGATGTAGATACAATGTGGAATTAATGCAGATAAGACGCAGATACGATATAGATTCGGTGTAAATACGATGTAGATTTAATGTAGATTCGATGTAAATACAATGTAGATTCGATGTAGATATGATGAAGATACGACATAGGTACGATATAGATACGTTGTCGATACGATATAAATTAGTTGCTGATACGTTGTTGAAACGATGCAGATTCGATGTAGATACGAGTAGATCTGATGCGGATTTAATGCAGATTCGATATAAATACGAGATAGATTCTAAGTAGATACGATGCCGATTCGATGAAAATACGATGTATATTTCATTAATTCAAATAAATTAAAATTTGTAAGAATGTAATTTCGATGTAGATACAATCTAGATTTGATGTATATACAAGGTTGACTCGACGTATATGCAATGTAGGTATAATGTTGATTCGATGTAGATACTGTAGAGATTCGATGTAGATACAATGTTGATTCCATATATATTCAAATTTATTGTATAAAAAAAGTTTACATTTCAGGCGGAACCGATAAGTAGAGTCCGTGTAGATCTCGTGTAGATTCCGTGTAGATTCCGTGTAGATTTCGTGTAGATTCCGTGTAGATTCCGTGTAGATTCCGTGTAGATTCCGTGTAGATTTCGTGTAGATTCCATGTAGAATCAGCGTAGATTCCGTGTAGATTACGTATAAATTCTATGAAGATTCCGTGTAAATACTGTGTAGATTCCGTGTTCATTGTGAGTAAATAATTTATATATTATCTGTCTATATCAATAAAGATTCAGTGTAGATTTCATGTAAATTTGCTGTAGATTCGGGTAGGATTCTACCTAGTATCGATGTAACTTCGAGGTACTTTCTGTTTACGGTAGTAATTACCGAGAATAAGAGGAAGACGCTTAGTCAAAGAGATCTCTTATATAAATTACATTTAATATTGGCAACACTGTCTCACAGCTATTACGACACCATGGCAACCAAGACAATTGCTGTTGTTCTGCTGCAGATGGCGCTGCTCTCATTGAAAATGTATTTTGTTGCTTGTATGGGTTTCATGTTGCTGTTAAATTATTGTTGTCGTCGGTAATGTTTTTTTTTATTTTATTGGTTGCTGTAACGACTGTTGAGGTTTGTATTATATCAATGAATAAATAAATACATAATTTAATAAATAAATTAAGAAATTATTTAATTAATAAATAAAAAATAAATAAATAAATAAATAAATAAAAAAATAAATAATTAAATAAATAAATAGAATAAATAAAGAATAAAATAGACATTTCAAATAATTAACAAATAATTGCTTCGTATATTTTGTTATTTTATTTCTTTGAAAATTTGTAAAATTTATTTTAAAAAAATATTAATTTAAAAATTCTAAAAATATTCAATTTAAATGATAAAAGATAAGACAAACATTGCACATCAAGTAGCTTTAAAAACTTCGCACATAGTTTCCTCCATTGCACCACCGCAGCACCGCCTGAATGCGCACTAAATGAAAAGTAAATTTATGGCCGTGGCAAAATGCGCAGCCACTGTGAAGCCAACACCGCGTGTTCAGCAACGCCGTGCGATACCAGGCCGTGAGCGCCGCCGTCAACAGACGTCGTGCAGCGCATTCACCAGACCACCAGACGAAATTAACCCAGTCACTAACCTAATGCGACGCACTACGTGCGGGCTGCACTGCATACTTTCAGGCGAACGACGAAAGATGTAGGCGCAGCACAGCATTGTGTGTGGCTCTGTGACTGTGACATGCACGAGGCGTGGTCGAAGCACAACGAGAACCGAGCAGAGTGTGTGAGCCGAGCACGATGACGCGTGCAACAAACCAAGGAATTTGTGCTAATTTTGTGCAAAACACAGGATACGTGGCAGCCATAGTGGCGCGAAATTAACAGAACGAAAAAAAAAAGAAAAAATGTTTTGTGTCACGAAAATACGCAGAATGCAAAACAGATATAGTTGAAGTGACAAATGAAATACGAGGTGTCTGAAAAAAATATATATATACATATTTTTCACATTTTAAAAATTTTCTGTATATGAAATAAACATTTGAAGAATATTTTGAAACTAAAAAGGAAAGGAAGGAAAGTGCAGAAAACGAATTTTTATAACAGATTCTAAATAAAGATTATATTTTATTTTTTAGAAAGGGTTTAATCTTTTTTTTTGCATTTGGTATTTCATTTAAAATTTTTATTGTTTTTAAGTCAAACTTTACGGAATACATTAAATGTTTTCAAAAATTTCAAATTAGATTTTTATTTTAATATTTAAATTTTATATCAACCAAAATGAAGTTTTTACTGATAACCGATTTTTTACATAATAATTTTTTATAGCGGTAAGCATTATTTTTTTTACAGAAAACATATTTTTTTATACATTCCGAATCGAAATCTTTAAATTATTTTTCATTTTTTATGTAGAAATTCAAGTCTGTTTTTTAATAATTCAAAGTAACTTTTTATTGAAAATAAAATAAGTGACAAAAATTCATTATGTTGCCAAATAAGTGTCCATTTTGTTCGCGTTGTAACAGGAAATTAAACATGTATTGTGCAACACTAAAGTAAGAGGTAGAAAAAAAAACACCAAAATTAATGAGAGCCAAAAGATGTTTTTATGTTAGAAACACAGTTACACTAACCCAGTTGGAAAATATGTTTATATTGTAGAAAAACGTTTTTCTTTTAATAAAATTAAATATTTCGAGTGTTTAAAAAAATATCGTAGCAATAACAAAATAATAGGTAAAAAATATTTTTTTAATATAATATATTTTTTTATAATATATACAGTTCGTTTGTATTTTTTTATAATTTTTTCTACAAAAACATTTCTTCATTTTGAAGTCTGGCAAGGACATCGTTTCTCGCATTTGGTTATTCGTTTTTTCAGAGCTCGTTTATAAATGCAACTGCTTTAATTTCGCGCACTTAAACAATGTTAAACTCACACACAGCAACACATATATCATATGCTGCCTGCGACGACGTGTGAGGGCGGCGCAACCCAAAAAAAAAAGTTACTTGCATCCTTCGCATCCTTGAATAACTGGCAATGCAAAAGCGCACCGAAATGAAAAAAACGATACTGGCACTGGTGAGAACAGAAGAGGCAGCATGAGTAGCGAAATAGAAGCTTCGAAACAGCAACAGAAACCGAAACAGATGTTGCAGTCTCGCGTGCGCTCTGCTCCTCTCTTCTCTGAAAAAGCAGCCAATTTACTACAACAACAATGGTGGCGCAAACTGAGTTGTATGTTTTTGAGAGTAGGTGCGCTTATATGCTGCTGACCCAGTAGCAAATGTGTACTTAAAAAAAAAAAAATTTACAAAAAAAAATTAAATAAATAATAAAAGAAATAGGTTAAATAATTGTTCACGTCACATATAAATTAACTTTTCCGACTCCGTCGCATTATTTCTAATTTATTTTCATTTTTCCACTAAACTCTCAAATTGAGATAAGTTTTGAAATTTAAGTTTTCCTTGTGTGTTAACGTTCAACTCACATTAACACTACCGATAACTAAAGAAGTCTTCAGTTCAACACTCATTTTTGTGTATTTTATAGAATTTTTTTTTATTTTTATTAATACTATATTAAAATTTTATTATTTTTCAGCATTTTCTAAAACTTAGCATAGTGGAAATTTAGTTAATAGTAATTTCTACTAATTTGAAAGTACATTTTCGTCATGCGAATTTTAAATAGTTTTTAAACAAACATTTCAGATAACTATGTACTTAAGGAATCGGTCGTATTTTTCATGTAATATTTATTTAGTAAAACACAAAAATTCACCAGAAAGAATTGTTGAGCAAATGCAAGAACAAGGAAACTTAATTGTTCTTGTTCTAGCATCGGAAGGTCATTCTTATTTTTGTTCTTGCAGGACCAGTATTGTTCTCGTTTTTAATACAAAAGTCTTGGATTTCTTGGAAATTTTAGATGCCAAATTCAAATATTCGAAACTAATTTAGGCAAATATGCAAATTAATAATTAATGTGTAAGTGCATGGCATTATTTTTTTTTTTTTTTTTTGAAATATCTACTAAGATCCACAGCATGCAGACAGACTATATCCATTGAACTGTGAAATCTATTCCCTACAGTTTTGTGTTTAATATCACCACGAGCGCCCATGCCCAAGCCGGGATTCAAACCCGATACCTTCAGAATGCAAGTCCAGCGCGCTACCTCTGGACTGCTGAGGCCGGCTGGTATTAGTCACTTATCAATTGGTTTGCTTCACACGTTACTTTTGGAGTTAGCAATTGCATTTATCTGATTTACATATACCTTTATAATTTCGTTAATTGCTCCAAATTCATTATTTTAAAATTTAGTTAATATTATATTTATTTTTTTTTATTTAAAGCAAATTGTCAATAAAAAAATAAAAATAAGTTGTGTTTCGTCACGCTCGAGGTCAGGTTAGTTAATTAGGAAAACCCTTTTTTGTTTTTTAAATTAATTAATTTTTTATTTTTCAATATTTCTACAGTAACAGCAACATTGTCGCTACAAACAGACGCTGACTTGCCTTAATTGTTTAATAATATCCTGAAGACGGACACCAAAGGAAAAAAAAAATAAATTAATTAAACAAAAAAAAAACGTTTTTCTAAATGAACTAACCTGACCTTTAGTTGTTTAGTTTTTGGGATAATTCTATTTTGGTGCGTTTTTATTAAATATTACCAGTCCTATAGCGAAATTTAAAAAACTGCAACACTCTTATTCTTGTTTTTGTGCATTTCTTGCAGTGTTAGTCTTATTCTTGTATTGTCATTCGTGTTCTTGCATCGGAATGATGAACTTGTTCTTGCGCATTTGTAACAATGTTTGTCATGTTGTTGTTCTTGTGGGGTCGTTCTTGTTCTTGCATCGGAATAATGGTCGTGTTTTTGCAAAAACTGCAAGAACAAGAACGAAAACGAGAGTCTTGCATTTTATGCTCATCAGTGTAAACTTTAACCAAATTATAAGTTAAATAGTTAATTCGATTGAAAAACTATCTAATCAATATTATAAACATTCAATTAATGAGTAAAATAAAAAAAAGGGCATATTACATTGTATATTATTTCTATTGGGTAGGTCATAGAACCTCATGTAAAGCCTTCGCAGACACACGTATGGCAAAGTGACAAAAGTGTTGTAAAACGCGATTGTTTTGGCAACGTAGAAAAAGATGTAGATAGTGCCGAAGTGGAGAAAGTAGAAACGATGGAAACTACATTGCACAAAGAGCAGGAAGAAGAGCACAAAGATAGTTAAATGGAAAAGTGTAACTGCAGAATAATCACAACAACATAACGACTAAAACAACAACAAGCTGAAAGAAGAACCGACCGAGCAACGAAGTATGACAAACAGACGGACGAACGGACAGACGGAGAACAAATTGGCATGTTGCCAAAAATTAAAGATATTTTCAGTTGGCAGTGGGATTTTGTTGCCATTTTGTAACCACGCAACTTGTTTGTGTGGGTGTCATAGCAGGACAGACATATAGAGCGGAGTAGATATGTGTGCTAAGTACGTGGGTGAGTGTGTGTGTGTGACTGAGTGAGATGAGTGTGTGTGTGTGTGATGTGCACTTGTGTGGCAAAGCGCAGCAGCTTCCGATAAGCATTTTTAATGCAGTGGTTAATTTATTAAAGCACCTGCAGGTGGCTGTCAGTCGGTTTTTGGGTCGGTCGGTGGGTCGACGACAATCGTTTGTAGTAGTTTTTGGTGTGTATGTAATTTATGCGCCCTGTGTTTTCGTGTACTACAGCATGTATTTAGTGGTAGCGAAAAATTTATATTTTTTTGTAATGTAAACTTTAGGCTGCATCGTTATGTAAAAAAATTAAGAATTAATAAACTCTTAAAATAGTTTTAGTTTGGTTAAATAATTTATATGCAACCTATTGTTTACTCAAAACTGCAGTTTTTACTAAAAATTACATTTTTAATTCCAAATTTTATTTTTCACTCAAATCCAAAATTTGTCCACTCTAAAATTAAATTTATTTAAAAATTGCAATTTCACTGAAAATTCATTTTTTTATAAAATAATGTTTTTCACATAACAAAAATTCAGCGATTTTCACTCAAATAAAAATTTTTACTTAAAAGTTTTCACACAAATTAAATGTTTACTAAATTTAATTTTTTGCTTATCTCCAAAATACATTTTTTATTCTAAATTTCACTAAAATTAATTTTTTTCTAAATATTGCATTTTTCACTCAAAATTACTTTTTTTTCTAAATGAAACATTTTTCACTAAAAATATATAAATTTTTTTAAATTGTAATTTTCACTCAAAATACATTTTTTTTGAATATGATTTTTCACTTAAAATAATTTAATTTTACTCTGAATTACACAACTCTAAAATAATTTTTTGCTCAAAATCAAACATTTTTTTTTTAAACTTTGAACTCTTTATTTAACTTTTCACTCAAAATTGCAGTTTTCACTTCAAACTAATTTTTTAATACAAAATTTTATTTTTATTTAAATTAACATGTATAAATTTTTCGTTTTTTTTAAATTGCTTTTTAATTTTTTATAAAAAATAAAAGTTTTTACTCAAAATTAAAATTTTCACTGAAAATTAAAATTTTTTATTCAAAATTAAAATTTTCACTCAAAATTAAATTTTTCACTCAAAATTAAATTTTTCAGTCAAAATTAACTTTTTAATCAAAACTAAATTTTCAGTCAAAATAAAAAAGTTCACTCAATTAAAAAAACTCAAAATTTAAATTTTCATTCAAAATTAAAATTTTCATTCAAATTTAAAATTTTCACTCAAAATTAAAATATTCACTCAAAATTAAATTTTTCATTTAAAATTAAAATTTTTACTCAAAATTAAAATTTTCATTCAAAATTAAAATTTTCACTCAAAATTAAAATGTGCACTCAAAAAATAAAATTTTTACTCAAAATAAAAATGTTCACTCAAAATAATTTTTTTTCTTCAAATTCACAATTTTCACACAAAATTAAATTTTTTATTTAAAGTCAAAATTTTCACTCAAAATTAAAATTTTCGCTCAAAATTAAAATTTTCACTCAAAATAAAAGTTTTCACTCAAAATGAAAGTTTTCACTCAAAATTAAAATTTTTACTCAAAATTAAAATTTTCACTCAAAATTAAAATTTTCACTCAAAATTAAAATTTTCATTCAAAATTAATATTTTCATTCGAAAGTAAAATTTTCACTCAAAATAAAAATTTTCACTCAAAATTAAATTTTTTTATTCAAAACTAAAATATTCTTTCAAAATTAAAATTTGCACTCAAAATTACAGTTTTAACTATAAATTGTATTTTACCTACAAAATTCATTAAAATTCAAATTTTTTCTCCGGAAGTTTTTTTTATACCTACATAAAATAAAGAATTTCACTAAAAATTTAGTTATTAAAAAAATATAAATGTTTTTAATTTTTTTTTCAATTTAAATTTTGAAAAATATAAAAATTGGACCATTATAGAAATTAAACTTTTGCATACAAATTAAGTATTATAAAAAGAAACTATAAAAATAAATATTTTTTGGCTTAGTAGAACATTGGTATATTGTCAATTATGTTGTCATTAGTATAATGCTCAAATTTTTTAATTTATTCATATTTTACGTGATTAACACATATAACAAAAAATAACGACCGATTGCTGAATTTGAAAATAAATAGTTTTTAACTTTAGACCACGGTAACATCTGCGCATTTCGTCAAATGGTCGAAAAACTAAATCCGCTGGCAACCTAAGATTGTGTGCCTTTTTTCAAATGCCATCAGTAATATGTAATTAATTGCAGAATAGTATGTGGTAGGCACGTGGCAAATCTTATTCATACAAATTAGCTATAAGCCTTGCACAATAGCAAAAGCACCCTTTAAGCTTAAATCTCAACATTAACCCATATAAGTCCTACGATTTTGATAAATTCCAGAACAGCACAAACAAGCATTAGTTAATTTAACAGCAACATATTTTATTTATGTATGTGTCTCTGTGTGTGTGTGTGAGTGAGTGTGTGGATGTGTGCAAATGTCCGTCTGTTTGTATGCGCGGGCTTAGCCTTCATCTTAATTAAGTGTCGATTCTGTTTAGTGTCATTTTACCACCAACAACCTTATTTACATCATAACACATAGTACTAACGACACTCGCACGCACGCATCGGTGTCTGATGCCGTCAGATTGACATAGGACATCGCCGCTCAGCTCATTACACATGCAGCGCAATCACACCCGATGGGTGGCCTCGTCCCGACCGGCCCTGCTCGAGTTGGCAACCTATGAGGCCAAAGTGCCAAAAACCAGCAACAACAAAATCGTACGTCAATCAATTTATAATGAGTTTGAAATTGTTTTTGAAGCGATAATTTAAACAAACACCAATGCAAATACTCTCGCACACACACAGCCACACACACATGTATCAGTTCTTTACAGGGGCGGATTACGATGTAAAAATGTTGCCTAAGGGCGAGTTTACACGATAGAGAAAAAAAGCTAGAGATAGAGCAAAATAGAAGAAAAAAATCTCATAGACTTGTGTAAACACTACATAGAGCTTAACGGTTGAGAGCTCTACGGTAGATTTTATCTCTATCTCTAGGTAATTTCTTTATCGTGTATTCGAGCCTTAACACATAGTTTTTACTCGACCCAAAAAATTAGATGGGCCACAATTTTTTACTTTGATTTTTAATGATTTTTTTTAAGAATTTTTTTGTTACATTGAATAAAAAACTATCGGATCTATATATCGAGTATTACTAAATTATAATAATATTAGTTGGGCGCTACAATTCTATAAGAACTCAGGCTGAGCTCTCTCACCATTTAAATCTGTGCGTGTTATATTTGTACTCAAAGTATCCACTTTGAGTACAAAGTTTACAGTTTATTTCCGAATCCGAACGAAATTCGGCGGGTGAGAGCTTTTCATAGGCAATGTTTTACTCTCGTAGGTTTACCATTTAATGCCGAGAGGTTGCGCGGTATAATCAAATGTTTCTATGAAAAGATGTTGTTAGCCCCAGTCCAGGCTTGAACCGGGGACCTTTCGGCTCGCAGTCCAACACACTAACCTTGAGCTACCAACGCTACTAAATTAGCTTTACTTTAAAAAGATTTTTGTTTTACATAGATCTACAGAATTACAGTTCCGTAGTCGAAAAAGTCTTTTGAAAACTGCTTCGCCGGTCTTTTGTATATATGGTCTTATTATATATTTAAATGAAAAGGCCTTCTTTATTTTTCTTTTAAAGAATTACATATTCATTGACTGGCCCTCCGATAAAAACTCGACCGACTCGTGTGTCCAGTCCGCCCCTGGCTCTTTATGTGCCTCAAGTTTAAATGAGCGAATGGAAAAGTTTAATTATGTAGAGCTTAGCACTCAATGGAGCTTAGCACACAGATAGAATACGAAACTGATTGGCTAAACCGTTTTTGTTCATAAGCTTTACTACATATGTCAATACTAACACAAAAAAAAACTTTTAATTTTGAAATGCCTTTTCCCATTAATATTTTCTAGATTTATAAAATTAAATTTTAAAAGTATTTATTGAAATTTAATCGAAATCATTTTCTCTATACTTAAGATTTTTCACTAAACCTTCCGTATAAATTAGTAATATAAAAGAAATATCTAAACTTCTAGATATTGTCTCAAGTTCCAGTCGGTACAAATTGGATATTTTGTGCCAACCAAAAAAAAAAAAAACATCAAACAATTGTCAAAATGCAATCAGTGGTAGATTGTACTGCTGTCTCAGAGGCAGCCAAGCCCTTTTATCAGCGATATTTCTCAGAAGATTCTACATTTGAAGTTTTACTTTTCCAACGAACATAAAAATCTAACTATTCATTATTTTATATGTAATCAGTATGGCATTATTTTTAAAAAATTAGAAAAAGCTTTACTTATAAAATATAACTTAAAACTTTATTTGCGTTTTTAGCAATTACTATTTTTAGGGTTACAAAAGAAAAAAAAAATAGTTAATAAGTTTTTTTAAACTTTGGTTTTTAAACTGGCATTTTATTTACCAGGATGATGTTATGAATACTTTAACGTAAAATGCTTTTTTTCAAAAATGTTTTTATTTTTTAAAGTTTTTATACGAAAAAGCATTTAAAAAAAAGATTTTTTCCGGAAAAAGCTTTTTCGTAAAACAGCTTTTTCAAAAAATATGGATTTTTTTTTTAAAGATTTTTCATAAATGTTTTTATTTTTTAAAGCTTCTTTACGAAAAAGCTCCTTTATGAAAAAGCTTTTCAAAAAAAGAATTTTCCATAAAAAAGCTTTTTTCAAAAAAAAAAACTTTTTCGAAAAAAGCTTTTTCGTAAAAAGCTTTTCCGTAAAATATTTTCCGGAACAATTATTTTTACCAAACTTCTTTTTTAATAAAAAAGCTTTTTCGACAAAAAAAACTTTTTCGTATGTTAAGTTAATTCAATTCTCTTCACTTTTTATCAAAAGAGTTTTTCATAAAAGATTTTTTCCATTTTCATAACAAAAATCAATTTTGAAGGTTTTTGGTTTCGAATCTCCCTGCATAAAAAGCTTTTAAAGAAGTATTTAAGAAAAGCTCTCTCGTTTTTTAAACTTTGAGAAAACCCACCAAGCATAACCGACCATATAAGAACTTTATAAAAGTTTTAAATAACATTTACCAACAACACAATTTATATTTAGCTACATTACAAACTAATTAAAGACATTTAATTAGGATTTGTCTAAATTGTCAATCAAACCAACA
Organism: Dryomyza anilis; assembly: GCA_951804985.1. Taxonomy (NCBI): domain Eukaryota; kingdom Metazoa; phylum Arthropoda; class Insecta; order Diptera; family Dryomyzidae; genus Dryomyza; species Dryomyza anilis. The sequence continues at coordinate 3,980,489 of OX638133.1, forward strand.
CCAAAATTACACGCTCTATGTTTTATGTCAAACGTAACTGTTACAAAAAAACAAAAAAAACACCGAAAACAGTTTCAGCTTAATTAACGTGCATTCAATCAACAGTTGTGCTGACGACAAATGGGGAACGCGTCCCGCCCTTTCATTCTGTAACAAACCTTCCGCCCGCCCTGCCTTTTTGTCGGCCTGCTGTTTTTAATTAGCTCAGCTAACGAAACGCATATCGGGCAGCATCAACTGTGTTTTTGGCATCAATTTAAGCTGAACAAACAATGAGAAAAACATTTTGATATAAATTTGTCCTTAAAAACAAAAACAACAAAAAAAAAACCGAAAAAGCAGACCATCATGAGGCGCACAACAGAAACCTATAACAGAGACCGAAACAGCAGGTGTCATTTCGAGGCAGTTTTAATGCCATCGTCCTCGCCTAATCCCCACTGTAAACATCATTAGCCAATATTAAATGCATTAAATTTAATGATAAAACTCGGCTGCGACCCAGTTGGGCAACGCAGACACTTACAAAACCAACGACCCGACCCCCCTGGTTAGAGCAACAGAGCAGCAACATAGCCACAGACAACGACAACGAGAGCAACTACAACAGCAACAACAACTTCAGCATTAACTCTGAAAACGACTCTTTGTTGCTGGCGACAGCAACTGCGGGACGTGTTGGCAGCAACTGAAACAAAGTACAAGGCCGAACCTAAACATGGAACCAGCAGGGTCTGGCTGACGTATTCGTTGATGTTGTGGGGGCTGGAGCGACATAGTCTATTTAGACACATGCGTAGAAATGTTAACAATCTTTTTAGTATTTCCACTGATTAAATCTCTTAACAAAAATGTTTTTTCTAATTTCTCAATGTTATGTTTTCTCATTTATTTTTTATTTATTTATTTCTCATTTTATTTTTGAATCCAATTTTTTCAAAAATAAATTCTTTTTAGTAAAAAATTATTTATTCGAAAAAACAATTTTTTGGCCATATATATATTGTTCGAAAAAAGGTCCAGTCGGTACAAATTGGATGTTTTGTACCAACAAAAAAAGAAAATCACACAAGTGGCTAAATGAATTGAGTGGCAGATTGTACAGCCAAACCCCTTCATTAGCGATATTTCTCAGCAAATTCTACATTTCTAGGCGTCTCCTTTCATCCTTTCCAAACGAACTTGAAAATTTAACTGTTCATTATTTCAAATGTATCACTATGGCTTTATTTTTTCGAAACTTAGAAAAAGCTTTTCTTATATATTTTAACTATAAGCTTTAATTGAACTTTTTTTTTTTATCAATTACAATTTTTAGGATTACACAGAAAAATTTCATATATATAGTTAATAAGTTTTTTTAAGCGTCCAGGAAGAATTTATGTACAATTTAACGTACAATGTTTAAATGTTAGTTAATATGGCTTAATAAGAGCCTAAACATATTTTTCAAAGTTTTTTTTTTTTTTTTAAAAACACTTTATCGTAAAAAGATTTTTCGTTAAAAAGTTTTTTCACAAGAAATTATTTTCGTAAAAATATTTTTGTTTTTCGTAAAAAGCTTTGTCGTAAAAAGCTTTTTCTTAAAAAGCTTTTTCGTAAAAAGCTTTTCTTAAAAAAGCTTTTTCGTAAAAAGCTTTTTCTTAAAAAAGCTTTTTCGTAAAAAGCTTTTTCTTAAAAAAAGCTTTTTCGTAAAAAGCTTTTTCTTAAAAAAGCTTTTTCGTAAAATGCTTTTTCTTAAAAAAGCTTTTTCGTAAAATGCTTTTTCTTAAAAACGTTTTTTTATAAAGTATTTTGGTAAAATGATTTTTGTTAAAAACGCTTTTTCATAAAAAATACTTTATCGTTATTTTCGAAAAAAAAAATTTCGTCAAAATTGTTTTGTTCGAACAAAATTTTTTTACGATATATTTATTGTTTGAAAAAAAAATGTCATTTGGAATTTTATTATTCGTCAAAAATTTTTTGTTCGAAATATTTTTTTTTACATTTTTTAATTGTTCGAAATTTTATTTTCACGGAGTTTTTTTTTTGAATTTTTTATTCGGACAAATTAAAAAAAAAATTGTTCATACAATTTTTTTTTTTAATTTCGAATTCTTTCTTATTTTTTTTTTGAAGGATTCTATCAATTCCATTACTTTGAAAAAAAAAGAAAAATTTGTTTTCCAAAATTTCATATTATAAAAAAAATATTTATTATAAATCAGATAAGGATTATTTAAAAATTAAATAAAATAAACCTTATTAGAATTAATAATACATAAATGTGAAAATGAAAATAAATTTTGGTTTGTGAATTTGTTGTCTAAGAACATTGTATTGATCATTTAATCATAAAATTTTAATTCAATGTATGAAATTTTTCATGTGATGAATGCTGAACAAATGTATAATATTTATGAAAAAAATCATCATATTAAAGATTTTTTTTCTGTATAGCTCTAATCGTTTCAGGAGTATCATTTACCTCGAATGTTGTACTTTTTTTTAGCTATTTCGTATTTTCTTTGTGCTTTGGGTATATGTTTTCGTTAAATACTCTATCACGAATGTGTGTAAGTCGACCAACTTGATTTTAGTCATGTTTTTGCGAAAACACGACTCGCATCAACCTCAACTTGAAATTTGTGCGAGTTTTGTATGTTTTTCAGCTACAGCTACAACTGCGGCGATAACTTCTTCGCTGCTTTTTAGTCTTCTTCTTCTTTTTGTCAATGCCAAATCCTTGCACATCCTTCTGTTAACTACTTTCTAAAGTTGCAACAGTTTTTGTTGCACTTTTTCCCCGGACAATGCGCAAGAATTTCAAATGTTAGTTTCCAACTTCGTTGACCAAAGCAACGTCTCTTCATTCTTCTGATGCGCTCTAGCACCATCTTCTTCTAATGCGCCATAACTGTCTCACTCGCACATGGTATCGCTGCTGCCTAAGATTGCACAAGAAATTATTTAATAAATTCTCATTTATTACAAAATGTGCAAAGTTTAAATTGTTTTCAAAACAGATTTATTATTTTGCACACTGCAAGAAATTAAGTAAACTAATAAGGAGAATAGGAAGAATCAAGAATTTTAAATCTGAAAGTTAAGAAGAAGCAGAATAGGATAATATAAAATACCAAAGCAGGAATTTTGAATAATTTAGTACAACTAACTAGTGAGTGTCACATGATGAACATAGTTAGTTGTTTTTAGTAGTTCGTTATAAAGTTTGCCTATTTCAAAATACTATATTATTTATATGCCTCTGTAGGCCACCCTTTTTGTGTTTAATTAAATGTGCCAACATTTGAAAATATTACCAACACTTTCTACAGCTTAAGTTCTAAATGGTTTTCTGCAAAATTAAACAAATCTCAGTCCCTGGCCATTTATCAAAAATACACATTAAAAATACCTACCGAACAACATACTTTTGTAAATCTCTTTGTGGCCACCCCCAAACCGCATGCAAATGGCTCACTGGGTTACGAACTGAATTTCCCAAACATACAAAAAAATAAAATACAAAATAAAATTAATCAAAAAACACATGTGCCAACAAGCAGTTTATATTGCACGGTAACCTTTTTTGCAAAACAACCCCTAATAACTGCTCGCATGGTTATCACACTAAAAGGTTGCTTCGAAAAATATTTAAAGTAATTATGCTGCTTTTTAATAGGATCTGGCGTAATTTAAAAGAGGTCTTCATGTCGAAAATGGGCTTTTAGATAATGCATATATTATTTAAAGAATGTTTTAAAACACAACCTTCTTTAAGTTCACCTCCCAATTCTACTTAGAAAAAAACTCATTTTGTAACATATAAATTTTATAATATTTATTTAGGGAAAAACCATCAATAGCTAATCAAATCTTTGCATATTCAAGTTCAAAAATATGCATATAAGTAAATTATAAATATATTTTAAAATTTAAAGTGAAACTGTTTAAATCTAAATTGAAACTTTTTAAATTTAAAGTAATTTGGGTAAATTTCTATAATTTGTTTATATATCATATTTAGAAAAACCCTTTTCTATCTCTAATACTATTTGACACTTTTTACTAAATTAAATTTTTTTCTATTTCTATTTTATTGCAGCTTTTGGCGTTCTCTCTCTGCTACTCTTACGCAATCTAATTAAAATTGACATTTTGCGGTAAGTTTATTTCTATCTAAATATTAACCCACATTTTTTATGTCACCTCTGTTTGTCTAGGAAATTCAACATTTTTTTTTCTAGACTTACCAAATATTTGAATAGGTTAAAGTGTTTTATATTCTGCTGACCCGCATAGTGTAAACACAGCAGTATTTGGGAATTACAAGTGCTAATAAAACAGTGAGTCTACTGTTTTAAATTGAAAATATTGCTTGAGTTTTTTTTTTGTTTATTTTTTATATTTATATCCTGGATTATTTTTTTTATTCATCCTTTTGTATTATCCTGAACAAAACGTAATCAGCGTCATCTTCTGCGTTAATTTTTCGATGGTTGTCAGTCTGCCTTCGCTCTGTGCAATACACGATTACACAATATAATTAAAAGCTATACCAATGAAACTCTCAATTTAGATCTCTTGCATACTTAGGCTAATTGGTATTGAAAATGGGCGCGATTCATTGAACTATCCCTGGGAAAGATTAACTTTTCTGCATATACCGTATATATCACTTAAATCTATGATTTACTTTAATTTTACTGGTCAAAATGAACTTTTTTACGATTTAATTTTTCGTATCATTCCCATTAAATCTCTTATTTTTGTTCCAGATGTTATTTTCTATAATTAAAAAAAAAAACTCAAATCACCAATTTTTATATGAAGAAAAAAGACTCCAAAATTAAGACAAATCATTTCAATTATTATACAAAACCCTGCTATTAAAAGCATTTAATTTGTCCAGGCATTAAAAAAAAGACTTCAAGGCAAAACAAAATAATAGAACGCAATACGTCCTAATTTAAAACGCACTCGATTTATATACAAAATCCTTTTTTTTTTCTTTCAAATGCTGCGCATATTTTTCATTTGTAATTTACGCGCCATAAATGAAAAGAGACAAAACAAACAAAAGGAAACAGCAAAACACAATGAAAACAGTGGGTGACTCCCGGATTTGCGGCGGGCAGAAATTGAAGCACTTTGAAAATATTAAAATTTTAAACAAAGCAGATAGAAACGTATGACAATAGATAAACAAAAGATGTATATATTAAAAAATAATAAAAGTGCAAAAACTGTTTATATAAAAATATTCACTGTGGAAGGATAGATAGGTCACGTGGGAAATTCTGAAGTAGGAAATTTTGGTGGTTATATATTTTAACACATATAAAAATGTGTGTTTATTAAAAAAAATATTCGAATTGGCCGAATAATTTAAAGATTTTAATATATTGTGGTGTTTTATATAGTATATTTGAACGAAAATGTAACAATCAGAGATTATAGGCCGATCGATCACTCCCATTTTCAATATCAGACAGCGTACGTATTCAAAAAACAGTTGCCTTATTGATCCATTTCTTCATTTTTTCCTGTAAAACAGAGTTTAAATGACCGAAAGATAGATGGAGGGATAGTCAGTGTGTGACGCTCATCCAGAATATACATTTCCATACCGATCTTACCTCCTTCTGGCGGTAAGTTGACTGTGGAACAAACTGAATATCTTTTATAACTTTGTGAATGTCTGTATTTAAGAGCCAGTTTTTTAGTACTATTTGAGAGTTAAAGTTTGTGATTTAAACTTGGTTTAAAATCAGAATCGATTTTTTAATTGAGCTTCAACCGTTGTTTAAATCTAGTTTAAATGATCGATGCTGAAGGGTTAAACTTTGTTCAAACTGTTAGTGTTTTGACAGGAAATTTTCTCATAACACTTTTCACTTCTTTCTGTCGTTGAGACGTTTCAGAACATACTTAAGAAGATTTTTTCAGTTCTAGTTTAAACTCCGTTTAGGTTCAGGTGTGTTGTATTCTAGAGTGGTGAGTTTGATGACTTTTGAGATGGTTGATATATTTTGTCAACATTTTATTCGATGCGGTTTAGCCGTTTACTCGGATCATACTAAGGGTCAATTTTTTCAGTGCTAGTTTAAATGTAGATTAACCTCCGTTTAATTAATATTCTCTATAAATAAAACAACGTTTAACTTTATTACAAGTTTTTTTAATGAATGTTTAGAAGGAACATATATAAAAGAAAACACATATGGCACCACAGGCTAATGATATTTAATTATCTCGACTTTGACGTCTAAAAAATGCCATTAAAAATTAAATAAATTAAAAAAAAAATCAGAAAAATAAAATTAATATTTAAATTTTAGCAACATATCGAGCAAATTTATTTTTAATATCTATTGTGCATATTGTGTTTGACTAAACGTCAAAAAGGTTAAACCGAATCAATTAAAATGTGGACAGAATGTTGTCAGTTTTTACATATCACTGTTATATACCACAAGGTTGTAGTCTTTAAATTCACCACACCGGAATTAACCACACCTGAACCTACCACACATTAACTCACTACACTGAAACTCACCACAATGAAACTCACCACACTGAAACTCACCACACTGAAACTCACCACATTAAGACTCACCACACTTGAACTCGATATTCCAAAACTCACCACTGCGGCACAAAAAATTAAAAATTTGAAATATATGCTGTCGAATGAAAATTGGTTTGATAAATTGCATTTGTAATATTAAAAATTGATTTTATTTTTAAATTTCAAATACATTTTTTTTTAAATAATCGCTTATATTATTTTAAAGAGTTATAACAAAGCATTATTATATAAAATACTTCACTGTAACCACTTTATTTTGAAAACACATGCGTCCGTTTGTTTGACTCAAACATTAGCCTATTTTATAATTAAATCCTAAACAAATTCTTCACCACTGCATTTCATTTTCAACTTTATTTAAAGACCAACCCACATTCTCAGCTGCAATGCTGCTGCCGGCACCTTAAATCAAGTTCCGCCAGAATCCTTTTAGAATTATTAAAATAAACATTCATCATTCATATTTAGTGCATGTATTTTTTTCCCCACTTGCTTTTCTTCCGCTTTATGCGATTCTTCTTCTGTCTGTCTGTTCACTTCCTTGTTTCTTGTGCTCCACTCTGCCACCACTCTCTTCGAAGCGCAGCAGTCACGCATCCTCTTTAGCACTCATTCCCTGATTTCCTCATAATAACCTCAAAACATTATCCATCGCCATAATCCTGCTTAAGTCAATCGGATTGTCTTGTTCGGCTGCACTTTGCTAACCGCAATAACAACAAAAACAACAACGAATTTCTTCTGTGCTCCTTTTTCACTTCCGGTCGCCTGCGTTTCTCTCTACCCCTTGCGCATCCTTTTGAAATGTCGGTCGTGCGACTGACTCTAAAGTGGCTCTACGAAAATGTTACAAAAATCACAAAAAAAAAGAAAAACAAATAGAAAAACTGCTCATTAATCATTTTGCACGCAATAAAAACCATGAAATACGTGCGCTGACTTTTGTGTGCACCCTGTCACTCTCTCGTAGTCTCTTTCTGTATAGTAAGTGAGCGCTCTCTTGTTCTCATTCACGCACAATTTACAGTCGCTTCGAAGATATTTGGGACACTTTGTGTCTTTTATTATTTTATAATCGTTTTTTTTTCGTTTCAGTTTCGGTTTATCTGCAATATGTAGGTCTTTTTGTTGATTTTTGAACTTTGTGAAAATAGTTTTTCGTTTATTATCTGGAAATTTCACACTTTATGTTATTTTCTTGCAAGTTTTTGTATTATATTTTGTTCAAAAAAAGCGCTTATCGGATGCAATGTGCTTGAAATTGACTATTGTGTTTTTGCTTGGAACATATCAAAAATGTTCGGACAACCAACTGAAAGTTATCTATTTAATGACTTTTTTTTAGAGGTTTTCGATGATAACATCTTAAAGAATTATAGTCTTCGAATAATATAGTATTAGAGCTCTTTATGCAGGAAAATTTAGTATACTCCATTCACATGACCTATATTTCAATTTAATAAATGATATTCTTATAATTATAATAAATAATACATAAGTAATACAACATATCGTCGTTGTAGAATAAAAAGTCACCAACTACATTTTCAAAATGCCAAATATTCATTTACAAAAATCTTTATACATCTATCAATTTTTAATCTATGATCTATCACATCTTTGATTTACCACATGATAAGAAAATGTAAATCTATCAATTGATATTTCAACTTTAAAAATGCATCAATTACTTTTTATAATATTAATCAACAAACTCGAAATTTTAGTTTTTCATAAAAATGTATTTGGTGACTTTTCGTTCTACAAGGACGATATATAAATATTTTATCATAATAATGAATTTGTTTATTAAAATTCAATAAAAATAAAATTATTATAAAAATGTATTAATAGTTTATACGAGTTATAAATCTGGTAGTTGATTTTGTTCTTATGCAAATTTTCATAATATTATAATTTCTTAACTGTTGAGCAGCATCAATTTTATAAAAAAGACAAACCAAATAATATTACATCATATTCATAACCATATTGAAATTTGCATTAATATGATGAATTTAGCATTAATTATATTAACGATATCATCATATTCGTCATGAGAATTTTTATTTTGTCACATAAACATTATGCTCAGTAGTAAAATTCAGGGGTAAGAAGCAATGCTAGCCCAGATTCTCCTGCAGGTTTTTTTGCGAAGAGACTTAAGGTGCTCAAATGAAAGGAAATTCTTTAGCGATTACACGTTTTCAGTTATTTTCAGGATTCGTAAACACTGGAGACATCTGAAACACTTTAAACGGTAACCGTATAGGATATTTATAGTCGACTAATACCGACTATATGTTTTATAATTCTTACTAACTTCTTTATACCAACTATCAAACTATCTCTGCATCAAAATTTATTATGTGACCTAGCCTCCATACCTTTTTTGTTGTTGCTACTACCTGAAATACAAATTTTAATAATACGACCTAGGATTGTAGAAAATGCTTCGAGATTGAATTTTAAAATTTAAAATTAAAAATTTTTATATATATTATTATCATTGTTAAAGAAAATGTTTTTCTTATTTTTGAACTTCAGAATTTTGAATATATCGTCACTATCATGCCAAAGGGGTGAATGTGCAATTTTTGACATTTGCGTTTTTTTGCATTTTTGAATGTAGTTTATCCTCAAGTATGCTGTGCCAAAATCGCGTGTCATTTTGTTGGATATTTCTAGCCACAAAAGACAAAACCAAAAGGGCGAATTTGAAAAATTGAAAATCTTGTCATGCCAAAAGGGTGAATCTTTTCGTTTTTTCGCCATAACTTATTATTGGTATAAGATAAAATAGTGGTGTAAAGGTATTAATTGTTTATTTTTAAAGCACCTATCGATCTGCATCATTATTTAAAAATATTTTGCCAAACATTTTTTAGTGCAAATAACAAATGGCAATTAATGTTTGACAACATATTTTTAATTAATGATGCCAACATATAGGTGCTTTAAAAGCAAACAATTAATGCCTTTACATTACTATTTTATAGTGCGCTAGTAAAAAGTTATAGCATAAGAAACAAAAATATTTGCGTTTTCATAATTTAGTAGGTTGTCCAAATCTAAATATATTTTATATAAATAATAAATAATAAACGAGTAAACCAAAATAACAAAAAAATTTAAAAAATAAACTAATTTTGTTAATTTTTAAAGCAATTCAAACTTTAAAATTTGATTTCCCCATATTTTTAAAAATGCACATTCGCCCCTTTGGCATGACAGTGACGATATGACAATATTAAGGAATACATTAATAAATTTATAAAAATTGTTTATTTAAAATATTTGTGTACGTTCTAAAAAACCTAGATTTTATTTTCTTAAATAAAAATAATTTATTATTTTCCGTATTCAATTACCTAAAGACTTGAATTATTATGAATGCTTTATATATATTTTTTTTCACTTATATAAAATATTTCATCTCTGTCGGTAATAAAACGGTTATGAATTATTATTATTTATTTTTCATAAATGTCTCCGTAACAATATGCATATTAAATGTAATTTCTGCAGGCTAGTACAATTCTCATCCTTCTCCCCCATACTCCATCATATATTTCACTCTCCCACACTCTTACTACATCTCTCTCTTTCGCTTTCGTATATGTTACTCACGTGCTTAATTAAATGATTTTATTGTCATGTCATATTTCCCCAGCTCACCCTACATACGCGACAATGAGCGCTCATTTTGATAGTAAAGAGCACAATGAGATGTTGAGCATTAGTGTTTGTACGTGGAGAAATTGTGTCACAAATATTTGTGACTTTCACTGTTATGCCCCCCCATTGAAATTAACTGTAATTTGCTCTTTATAAACAACCAATGGGAGTAGGAGAAAAACTGCTCACACATTAGTTGTGAGGTTTTAGACAAATTTTATTGAAGTTCAATTAAATATGTTTTTAAAATACTATTAAAATTGATATCACAATATTATTTATAATTTTCAATTTGTACATCACGTTTTTAAAGGCATCACACTTTCTCTTTTGTGCTCAAGACAGCTATCACCGTGAGCCTTTTTAGTACATGTCTCGTTACTTGTAATAATTAAGCTTTTCTGCACGTTTTTCCCGCTATACGCGCTCTCTTCCGCCATTTCTCTCAGTGTTCGCCATCTCTCTCAGTACAAAGATATTGGCTCCCACACTCACAACACCCACTCATTGCTCCATCACCAATACCGTTGTCACCTTTAGTCGTAGTTTTTCGCTCTCTCTCTCGTCATCAACAGCTCCTTCGCAGTTTTTCGCAAGTTCTGATGCTGGCTGCCAAATTCAGTTCGTTCGAGTTCACAGTTCACAGCATCTTTGCAAATTCGCTGCGTCGCATTCAGTGCAGGAATTTGCTCGTGTGCAGTTGTGTTCGCGCTCCGTGTCCTTTGCGTTGCCCACACAGAACTCCTCCGACGACAGCTAAAACATGGGGCTTGCTTGCTTCGCGTGGAACACAAACTGCGGAAGTGAATCTTGTATAGAGTACGCGGTAAATCAGTGCGCTACACTTTGAGTGCAAAATATTTGTTATAGTTCGTATGTAGTATTTGTGGCCATGCTGTCCTCGTCGTAGTCGGTTTCCAAATGTGTGTCTGTGTTTGTGTGTGTGTGCTTGGAAAAGCGCTGGAAAATGGCAGAGTAACTTTTAAAAACTCATAAATAACCGCATTTGAAAATTCTATTGCAAATTGTAAATTATTTTTGACTCGTTGCGAGTTTTAATGGTCGTCGTCGTTCTCGTCGTGGTGTAGCATAAAATCGCAGCATCCTGGCAGAGTCATGTGGACCACCAGCAGCACAGCTGCTGACTTAAATGGCGATCAAACGGAAAACTATGAAGGAAATTGGAAAAACGACTGACTGTCTGACGATAAATTAAAATGTAAGATATCCTGCAAAATAAACTTTATATCCGCTTAAATGTTTTGAAAATAAAAAATATATAGAGATTGCTGCCATTTTACTGCTAGTTTATATTTTCAGAGACAACAATAAAGTCAAACTATATCATTTATTTTAAGTTTTAAAAAGTATTTAAAACTCATTTATGAACTATTCAAATTAACACTATTCAAATTAGAATTGTCTACTTGATGACTATTAATGCAATACTCAAGCAGACTATGCAAGACTTTTATTACGATAGTTACGAAGTTGTGATTAATCATTAAAACATGATTCTTATTGAATTTTTGATTCCAAAACTATTGATCTATCGATCAAATTATTTTTAGATTCTATGCTTCAAAAAAAATCAACAATAATTCGTATTACTTTAAGTAAATACGAAAAACGTGTAATTAAAAATGATAAATGTCAAACAATCAAAGTTAACATTTTTTACAACATTTTTCCTAAATTACGATACTTTAATCTAGAAGACATAAAGATTTTAAAAATATAGGCACATCGCTTGGGACATAGCTTGGGGCCGCATATACGAACTTTTTGGCCAATATTGAATAAAACTTTTATGTTTTTAATGTTTATCAATTTGAAAAACATTACTAAAATGAATATTTATTTATTGGATAAATAAAAAAAACGTCGCAGAGTTTATTGCATTAAAGCAAATATTATATAAAAAAATTAAATTTGAGATTTTTGTTACGAGATTCTGAACCTCGCACACTTTGACATGTTATTATTCGAGTTATTAATTTTTTGATTTCTGACTTAACATTTACATGTAATTTAGTGGTTAAAAATGTAAAATTCTGAAAATGTAATAATACCATATAAAGGGTTTTTCAATAAGAGCGCTACAAAAGCTTTTTCAAGGGTTTTTCAACAGGGACGCTACAAAAGTAGAGGGACAGGGACAGCAAACGACGCCATATTTCTTGCCGCTCTTTTGAGATTTATCTTTAGTAAAGTTTGCCATTTCATGGTGGAAAGATATACGAGCCAAAAACGAGTCGAAATTATTAAAATTTACTACCGAAATTCGAATTCGTATATCTGCTGCAGAATATGAATCCGGGTTTGGCACGTTTTTTCCGCCTCAACTAAAAATTGTGAGTTATTAAAATTATAAAATATATATTTATTGTGGGCAGATCATATCCAGTTCAAGATTCAAGATTAGTGCGCCGGACTGCGTACCGAAAGTTCCCTGGTTCAAGCCTGGACTGGGACTAACAACATCTTTTCATAGAAACATTTTTCTATACCGCGCTACCTCTCGGCAGTAAATGGCAAACCTATGAGAGTAAAACATTGTCTATGAAAAACTCTCGCCCGCCGCGGATAACTTATAGATCTTTTACAATTTTTGAAAAAATGTTCATGAAAAAAATCTTAACTTTACTGAATTTTATCTCCATAACCATTAAAGATACAAACTCCAATTTTAAAACTTAAGTTCTTCCTAGTTCTGTCAGTACAACACTTTTTAAATTTTTAAAATCGGTTGAGTGGTTCCGAAAATACTGAATTTCACCCGATTTAAGAGCGTTTGGGCACACTGTCCCTAGTAGAAATTTTGGTAAGGCCATGGTCATGAAGTGATCATGTCATTATTTGAGATGATCGGGATATGAAGAGGCCCATAATGTCCATGATCATGCATTGACCTCAGGCCATGATCATGTACTGATCGGGCAATTCCCCATTTTAATATTTACCCGACAATTGCCTTGTCTGAGCACGAGCATAATAGGGTTTCTCTCATTAATCTCGATCATTGCCTGATGTTAATTTCGTTATGAGGAACAAATAATGTAACCCTGCTATGGTAAGCATGAGAAGGGCATGCAAAGGCAATGATCATATTTTCTCTAATATGGCGCATCGGGCAAATTTCTACTAGGGGTGCGCCGCACAGAAGTGGAAAATTTTGAAGTAGGAATATTGTCATACTTGGTATGTGCGATGAAGTTGGTTTCAATATTTTTTAATCACTATAAAGCCGACAAACAGCAATATAATATCTTATATTTCTTTTTAATTAGTTCTTAAAATTACTACTATTTTTTTTTTTTGTATAAATATCGAACGCAATAAAAACTACACCTATCCAAACGAATGTAATTTATATTGCTGTGAATATGAATTCATTATATTGGCCAACACTTTATATTATACATCAATACATCATTTACATGATAAAGCAAACGAATGAAGAAAATACTGCATTGAGTTGATGATTCTCTCGTATTAAACAAAAGTCTCCACTCGGAGTCTGACGTCGTCGGCGGTACAGACACACCATACCGAAAGACAACACGGACATACAATCCAACAGATATAGTAGTATGGGAAAAAATGACAGACGTTATTCAGTCAGTGGTAGCAACAAAAATCAAAATAAAAGGTTTTGAATTGATATGGCGCATTGTATATATGTATTACAATAACTACAACAATATTCACGAGACAGTGATGAAGTGCAGAACACAAAGTACAATAACAACTACAACTCAAGTGCTATAGCAACAACAACAATATCACAGGCAAGAATAATAGAAATAATAGATGGAGAAAAAAAAATTCATATAGCAAGTACAAGTTTTAAAATACTTTTATTTGCATTTTTCATACACGCTACTTTTAAATAGTGACCGCATTAAGTGAGTGTTACTAAATGAACAAAATTTTTAAAATCTTTTTTTACCACAACAATAAAGTAATAAACTTGATCACGCATTTTACTGTCAAATTGAAAATAAATTTATAACAATCAAATTGAAATTTTATAGTACAAAATCAATTGTTATAAATTATACAACAGAGAGGAAATTATAAAAAGGAAATTGATTTTTTTTTATTACCTTTCGGCGGACAATGTCAAACTTTGTAGAATAAAACAATTCCTTTAAATTTACGCCCTTTTAGAACGGCATTCAAAGACATGTAAAAAACATATATGTAAAATGTAGGAAACATATTACATTTCATTTATGAAAATACGTACAAATCATGTATATTTTATGAAAACTTAAACATATTCCATCAAATATTCATGAATTGTTTATTTGTACAAAAAAACACACCTGTATTTTGTAGCTCCTTAAAGGATTTGCTTTATTTAAGAACCGTTTTACAAAGAAAATCGAATTTTTATATTCAATGCAATATTTGTTTGGATAAGAGTATAATATGTGATTAGAAAGTTTCAGCTTTACTCGTTATCACACAATAGGCTTCTTATAATTAATAAAAAAATCTTTTATTAAAAATAATACAGAAGTTTTTCAGTTTTCGGGTTTACGGGCGGAGGGACGAATAGCTAATCGAAGTTAGGAATGTTCATGTTCATCTCATTAGTGTAATTAATTTTCCAAACCGAATATATAAGGTGTCCCATGTGAGGAGTAATATGATAATTTTTATTTTTGATAACCTGCTATAACTCCGCTGATAAGATCTATTGAAATCGCCATCTTTTAAATTTCTATAATCCTGAAAATCGCAAACTTCTACAAAAAATCATTTTAATTTTTTTTTTATAAAATAGAAGTCGTTTATGACTGACTATAATTTAATATTTTATTTCTCAACTCTGCTCTAAATTCGCGGGATATGCAAAAACGGAAATAGAGGGGAGCACATACAATTTCAGTAAATCTGTGTGTGTGTGTGACTGGGGGGAGATATGAATGAGATGAGAATTATGATGAGCACGATGACGGTGATGATGCTGATGACGATGACGATGCTGCCATATGCACTCATTTGCGAGATGTAATAAAATATAAATATTAAATTTGTAGCTAGCAAATGATGAATAAAATACTGCATAAAATAAAAAAAAAATGCAAAAAATAATAATAATAAAGTAGGAAATATATTTAGTAAGTGTAAGTGTGGAATATGTAGTATCTTGAAATGAAAGGGAAAATAATTGCTTGATATAAGGATGAACATATAACATACTGTGTTATAGTATATTTAATAATATGGTTAATAATATGATGAACAATATGTTTAACAATATGTTTAAAAATATGTTCAATAATAAGTCCAATAATAAGTTTCAATAATATATTTTATAATATGTTCAATAATATTGTTACGAAAATTCAGTCTACGGAAAACTGTTCTACGAGTTCGTATCGCTGGATTGTGTACAAAATAAAAACGCACTTATATTTGGTTTTAACTAGTATTATTTCAACTAGTATTAATTAACTTTATTAATTTAAATAACAACTTAAAGAATAATCACTTATATCAACTGCTGAATTACTACAATTTATCTTTACAATGTTCACTCACGAGACGCACTAGTTCACTATTAAATCACAACTGAAGTGCTGTACCTCTGATGCGGCTCCCTTATATACTGCATGCATCAGTTCGACACGTTTCGACAAGCTTCGATTTGTTTCGAGAACCTTCTACTCGTTTCGTGAATGACGCATGCTATGGTATCTCATTCGCACTCATGTGTTTTAATGCGCTGATCTTCCATCTCTTTCTCGCACACTGCGTCAGTGCGCTGAATGATCTTCCGTCTCTTTCTAACACATGCTTAGTGCGCTGAATTGTCTTGCGTCTCATTAATTATTGTTGATTGCTTGCACTATGGGGCAAATTACATCATTTCGTAAGAATATGTTAAATAATATGTTAAAAAATAGGTTTAGTAATGTATTAAATAATATGTTTAATAATTGTTTCCATATTATGCTGTTTTTATAACCTAGACTAATGCCCGAAACTTCGGCGAGTAAATATTTATTGGTGTTCGTACCGAACAGATATTTCTTACCTATCCGGTGTTTTTACTCGTTGAAGTTACGAAATTTTGCTACACGACAGATAACTAAGCACCAATCGATTCGTTGAAGTTATGGGCATAAGAGTGAAAGGGTATATTCAGTTTCAACGAGAAGGTCCGTCTGTTAAAATCACATTTACAGAAATTCTAGAAGAGCTAGATCAATGAAACTCCAAAGTTACGTTACTTATACATCAACGCTGTCGGGGATTGAAAATGGGCATGAATGCTCGATTGGGACCCGTGACTTCACTACTTATGTTAAATACTTTATAATAATAATAGTTTGGCACTACAGTTCTATGAGAACTTAGGCCGAGCTCACTCTCCATTTTGAGCTGTGCGTGTTATATTTGTACTCAAAGTGGTGAGACCTACAGTTTATTGCCGAATCCGAACGGCGGGTGAGAGCTTTTCATAGGCAATGTTTTACTCTCGTAGGTTTGCCATTTACTGCCGAGAGGTAGCGCGGTATAGAAAAATGTTTCTATGAAAAGATGTTGTTAGCCCCAGTCCAGGCTTGAACCGGGGACCTTTCGACTCGCAGTCCAACGCACTAACACAATATAACACAAATATCTGAGTGTTTATTTTATTTTATACAGGACGAAGTGTATTGTTTTGCTCAGATTACTTTACGCTAAAATATATAAAAAATACATTTTCCCACGAATCGACTTGTGTTTCCAGGAAAAATAAAAATTCGGTACACCTACTAAATCATCATATTTATGAACATAATCAAAATATTTATAAATAAATAAAAAAAAAAATGAAAATTGTTCATATTATTTATGAATATAATATTTAATATGACGAATATTGTTGAACAATATATTTTTTTTTAAATAATTAATTGATGAACACTTTATTTTGCGAATTTTTCAAAAAAAAAAAACAAATTTTTTTAAGAAAATAATTTTAAAAAATTCCTAAAAAAAATATCTAAAATAATTATTCAAAAAAAAATAATCCGATATTTTTTTTTTTTTAAATCCAAAAAAATTTTAGCCAATTTTTTTTTTCAAAAAATATTATTTTCAAAAAAAAAACATTTTTTTTTTTTTTGGTAATATATTTTTTATAAATATTACTTTTTAATTAAAAGTTGTAATTAAAAATAAATATATTATAAAACATTTTACTAATTTTGCATGTCGTGCAACCATTAAATACGAAATAATAAAAAAAACTACTTAAGAACTGAGAATTATGTCAAAACATGAACGAAAAATAAATATGTTGATTGAAATTTGGTTTGATGAACAGCATACTTCAATATGATGTACATATATGTTGTATTTTATGTATTTGTTCATTAATATAATACAACTTATTCTTCACATAGAGTTCATCATATTGCAGAACACATTTTCGACAGTTACGAAGCGTTCATCATATTTATGATCGCATTCATAACATTGATGTCGTTAGTCATTAATATTATGAATGGTTCTTCAATACAATGAATCTTAGTTTGAAGATCAGAATTCATCAATTAATGTACATATTTTTCTCTGTGCAACCTTCCTTACTACACATAAAAAAATAATCGACGTAAATATAGCAACCGATATTAATTAATTTCATTTATAAATTGAGTAATGAAATTCACCAATTTAATGCAGGCATTTGCTATTCTTCGTGATATAAGCAAAAGCGTTCATTAATATGAATATTTGTACGTCAATGTAGTAAATAGTTTAGGCGCAGTTTTAGCAAATATAATTGCTGAAACTGCGCTGACTAATTAATTTGTTGTATTGACGTACACATATTCATATTAGCAAACGGAATTGCTGATTTAACAAAGAATAGCAAATGTTTTCATTAAATTAGTGAATTTCATTGCTGGATTTATTAATAAAAGCAATTAATATAGGTTGATATATTTACGTCGATTATTTTTTCTGCGTTTTTTGCTGTTTTTCCGAACACAACATTTTGACTGATATCCAATTTATGTTAACAAAATTTAGGTTTGTTCGATTTAAGAATTGGTCGAAATATTAATTTCGGATAGGTTCCATTTTTAATTTTCAAATTTTAATAAAGTTTATATAACATTTTATTTCGTACATGAAGATATAATTTGTAGACATGATTTTCATTCTCTATAATTGGTGTAACCGCTGTGTTTAATCTTTTATCGTTTCTATAAACTTAAGCTATAAACTAAAGCTTTTTCCAATTTCTTTTTAATAAAAAAAAACAATGAATATTTCGAAAAAACACTCTCTACATCTAATGGTCACATTTGTCTTTCACCATACGTTATTCATGAAAATCTTTCATATAAATTGTGCATCCTTCAGCTCTAAATCCTTTCGACTTTGGCGCTGCTGCCTGGACTCTCTTTTGTAGTTTCACTCTATGCCTGTTTCGCTCTTTGGCGCTCTTTACATAAATTATTCAAAGCAATTGGCCTGCTCTGCTTCGAGTTGCTTGCTACTCGAAAAATGTCCTTGCCAGCAATGACTATTTATTGTTATGCAAAACAACAATAATAGCAAAATATACAAGGATCTGAAAAATAAAAAAAATAAATTCTCCTTTTTTGCGCTATTCTTTGCAATTATTTAAATACACAAACATATTTTTATGCATTGCATCAGCAGCACTATGCCTCCTGCAGGACCCTGCCGCAGAACAAGCGCCAATAAAAAAAATACAAAACCAGCAATAACAACAAAAAAACGTTCAAAAGTCACTCAGCATAACATTGTTGTTCATGACAAAACTACACAAAAATGAACACCAACAAAAAAAAGGACGAAGAAAGACAAACAGATGCAGCCGCACCACAGCAACAATGGCGCAAGCAGAGCAATATAAAAAATCAAATAAATAAATATACCAATAAATACATGAATAAATAAATAAAATCAATCAACAAGTTGCTGTGGCGCGTGTGGCGTAGCAGGCGCCATGCGACTCCGCCAGGACCTTCGCCTACACTGCCACAAAATGTGACTGACTGAGTGACTGTCATCCATTCAGTCAGTCAGTTTGTTAGTTTGTATGTCGCTGTGTGCAGCAAATGCTTTGAGCCCCATCTATTGACTTCTGTTGACTCTTTTTCGATTATTTTGCAATGTCCTTTGGGAGAAGCAGCGCCACACCCGTAGGCGACACAGACGAAGGCACTTGGCGAAGCGCTCGTTGCTGTGTAGTGTTTGTTTAATATGTGGCAATGTTAAATTGCAATGGCAGCTCGCTTTTTAATTTATTGCAAATTTTATTTTATTTCAAATTATTTTTGAAAAATTTATTTCATTTAATATAATTTTTTAATTTATTTGTGCTTTTATTTATTAAATTATTTATTGCTGAATTTATATATATTTTTAATATTTTTTAAAAATTTGAATTATATATTTTTTTTGCACAGTACTTGCACAGTACACAGCATTGTCCTTGTGCAGGATCTGCCTTGTGTGCTAAACATATTATCATTTACCGCACGTTTAAGCGCACGTTAAACTGATGTTATCGGCGCCACTTTTTTCATTCTCTTTTATCTCGTTTTGTGCTCTTACATAGATTGTTTTTTTTTTTTTTTTGATTACATCCTTTTGACATCAGTTTCTTAATAATAAGTACAATTGAACTTAAAAATAGCTTCATTTTTAATTCAATGTAATTTAAATAAATTAAATATATGAAAAGAATTAGGTGTTTCCTAATTTTAAGAATAAAATTTTCATTTAAATGAAAATAATTTAACTTGAAGCTATTTCAAATTAAACTTTGCTAATAATATGAAATTTTGTTCTATGTGTGTATAATAGGGGAGACCGGGGCTAAGTCGACATCGGGGCAAGGTCAACTTTTGCTTAAATCACGAACGCGATGTCAGATCAACTTCAAATTGATACTGTACACGTAATATTAGATGCCACTGTTACCAAAGAAGAGGAATACATTTTGTGCTTAAACTTCAGTTTTTATGTAATAAAATGTGTTTTTTGACTCCAAAAGTTAGATAATGATAACGAAGTAAACTGGTACTTGCCACTAAAGTTTTGATTATATATTAGACAAAGTCTCGTGGGGTAAAGTCGACACGTAAGGGTTTGGTCAAAGTAGATTCCGCAAAAATATAATTTATGAAACTTTTTGTTCTATGAGTTTTCCAAAATAGTCCATTTTTACAATATAAGGAAACTTGTCAATCATTTGACCATGATTTAAGAAGTTATTGCAAAAAATAGATAAAATGTGACTAATATGAATAATGGTCAAACAATTTAGCGGGACCAAAATAAAACAGCACTTTCAATCAATTTGAAAGACATCAGCAAAAATGTGCATTCGCGGAAAAAGTGGGTAGTATCGACTTTACCCCAGCCTATTTTCAGAATCAGTTTTGAGGTTGGGTCGCATTTGCATTTGTTTCGTGGAAACTAAATATTGAAGATCTTTACAACTTACGGAACATTTTTAGCAAATAAATCAATCTATCCAACTGTATTATTATTTTTGTTCTATGTCATTGATATGGTGGTCAAAATTAGCATTGAAAAAAAAATATCGACTTAGCCCCGGTCTTCCCTACATAAATAAAATAATTTCGTCCAGTCAGTAAACCATTAAGTTTAACTTTATAATAAAACATTTATAGTTTATCATTTATTAATAAAATCTTGCTACATAGAAGTTTCCGGATATTTAGAATTAGAAATGCAAAAGTCAGACAGACATTTTATATATGTACAAAGAATGCAGACCTTTGCAACGAAAATAAAACGGAGTTAGAAAACGGTTGTGGCAACCTCCTAGTCAGAAAGCATGAAATTGCTTCAACCACCAAGTAGGCAAGCATAAGGTTGTTTCAACCTCCAAGTCAGCAAACATGAGGTTGACGCAATCATCTACTCAGCAAGCATTAGGTTTCGGCAACCTCCTCCAAGTATGATTGCTTACTGACTAGAAGTTACCTGACTGGAGGTTGCCGCAACCTCATGCTTGCTGACTAGGAGGTTGCGTCAACCTCATGCTTGCTGGATTGGAGGTTGAAACAACCTTTTAAACAGTGACCGCATTAAGTGAGTGTTTCTAAATGAACTAAATTTTTAAAATCTTTTTAATACTTTCAATTGGAATTTTATATCCAACAATGCAGTAACAAATGATTTTACTTCAATTATGAGGAATAACATTTTGGTTATAGTAAAATAGGGTACGTTCATTTTAATGACATGAACAGGAGTATTTCGGTTACTTCACTGAAACGTTCGTTAAATTAATCTCATGCCAAATGAGGCTTTTTTGAGGTATATAATTATATTTCCTACACCTCAATTCTATACAACTCATGGGTGCTAGTTTTGCGTACTCAGTTATTTCCTATTAACTTTTAAATAAATTGCTATCGAAATTTTAGGTCCTTTTTAAAAGATTAAAATTAAATGTTCCTTACACAACTAGTTTCCAAAAAACTTTAAAGCAATTTTGTTTTTAAAATTGTCAAGACTAATTAGAATATATTCAAAAATGCTAATTCTTTGATACGTTTTTTTGCTATTTTAATCTAAACTCGAAAAATATTGATTTCTTTTAGACTACTTTTGAATGATTTTTGAACATTTCGAATTATACGAAAAATAACAAAAAGATTTATGGATGTGAAGAGCATATTCCAAACTTACGAGAAAAATTACTAACTTTTTTTCATCGTTTCTAATTTTCAAAATATGCACTATCAACGCAATTTTCTACAAAAACTACATATCAATTACCGAAAAAAAGTTTTTAACAGTATTTCTCTCAAAGAATCTACGTAATAAGAAGAAACTAACAGTCCTATTCTAGCGAACAATGACAATTGTTAAAAATAACAATTGATTCAGCTTTTTACATCAATAAACATAGAAAATAAAATTGACAGCATGCGAAATTGTGACAATTATGACAATGTGCATTATCGTGACCGATTTGAATTTGTGACTCGTGCCAAAATAGGGCTATAATTATAGAATATGAAAAAGCATAATTTAAATTTGTAGTAATGATATTTTTCATATTACAGCCATATTTAATTTTATTTAAATTTTTTTTACATGGCATATTTTAAAAAGTAGTGCAACTGAAACAGTTTCAATTAGAATGCAATTGAATATTGTATTGAAAAAATGGAATGAATTTGGAAAAATTAAACAAGAATTTGTAAAAATCAAAAAAGCAATTCGAACATTTTGAATTTTCAAGTCAATTTCGGTCGTTAATTGAAACTGCTAATTTTTACAATTTTCAGCGTTTATTTATCATCACTGTCGGAAACCATATAATTATTATAACTATATCGTACCAGTAATATCAACATTTCCATCAACCACATGATTATTTCTTCGAACATCAACAACCATCACCATCGCCAATGTGGTGTCATTATTGAACAGACCTCATTATTATTATTATTAAATTGACATCCGCCTAGACAATAATTAGCAGCATTTTGCTGACAGACAGATATTTGTATTTTTTTTGTATTTTGCTTATATTAGTCCTTCATAGATAAGCCCACATTGAACTGAACTGTCAAGGGACAGTCCAATAGATAAATAAATTTATGCCAAACATACACTGTTCGGCCTTTTGCCCTGTCAGGCACAGATATCAGCTACAGTGCATAATATTCACCATCATCATCCAGTTCCACATGTAGACAATTCGATCTATTGTTTTTAATATTTCCCTATACCGACCGACTGACAGACAAACAGACAGCCATTGGTATGATTTTGATTTCAAATATCTGTACAACTAGTTGTCCCCTTGGCGCAGTTGATGCTCTATCTATTCAAATATCTGTTCGTTAGTCTGTCCATCTCTCCATCTATCTATGCATTCCGTTTGTCTGCATAAGTAGCGCTTTATTAAAATTTCTATAAATTCTCACAACAAACCCTTGTATGCATTTCAAATGCTGTGCCTTTCGCATTTGTCGTTATTACTACTATTATTATTATTGTTTTAAGTACGTAATGTATTTCCTCAGAAACGGAAGTACCTCATTTATGCTGCTCAATTTTTAATGGATTTTTATTAGTGTAGTGAATGAAATATTTTAGAATTCGATATGTTTAAGTGTTCTTCTTTGTTGCTTATGAAAATCATTCAAATTCAATTTCTCAAATTGATAACAAATAATAGTATATTCTGAATTATATTGAAAAATCATTTAAAAACACTTTTAACAAGCACAAATAGCCTTTTGAACTAACTGCAAATTAAAACTGCTTGAAGTTAGAAATATTGAAGTAAATTTTGTTATTTTTAAATACGATTTGAAAACAGGACATTTAAAACCTCGGCAGACATTGACAAAACATTCAGGTGCAAATATTGCATCGTAGAACACACTAAATACGAATTTTTTGTTTGATCGTTTATTGATAAAATAAGATATTAAAATACTAAAAATTTAGATTCCAAAGTCAAAGTTCAACTTCTTTTCTTTTTTTTTAATTTTATTATATATACAACAGAAAATTTTATTTATTTAATTAGTTTTTATATTAGTATTTTGCACAATTGTTAATATTAGATACACAAAAATATATATTTTATAGCTTTAAAATTTTAACTTCTGAAAAGTTTGAATTTGTGAATTATTTTCGTGAATTTAAAAGACATTTCGGTAATGTTACAATTTTTTAAATACTGGGAATATTGTCTATATTTATCAAAAACAAATTTTACACGTTTTGTTTTGGATGCTATGTCAGATATTAGACATCTGCACAAATGTATAGTGCAAATTATGCATTACTGCACTCTACAGTATTAAGTGCATTTTGCAATGACAGTCGAAAGTACACTAAGAAAACGAAAGATGGTAAGGATGGTAAGGCCTTAAACATCATTGCAGTTGCAAATTATCCAAGTCAAATATTTATGAATAGTTTAGCTACAAAAGCATTAATATCTGTGGAATATGTGAATGCTAACTATTGCAGCGAATCTACCACAAATATGACATTTTCCATTATGTTTATAAGAAACATCTCACAAATAATACAAAATATGTGATGTTTACAAATGATTTAAATTTTTGCTGCAAATTTATTTGTATTTCCTGCATATTGGAATTGTTAAAGCAAGTAGTCTTTTAGTTGCAGCAACACTATCATAAATATTATGTTTTCTTAGTGTATTATACTGAAGTCTCTCCAGTGTCTTCACTTAACTGCAGTATTTGTTTCATTAGAGTCAAGACATTTATTTTCCAGACATTCAAAGTTTTGAAAAACCAAACCAAATGACACCAAAGTCTCTCCAGTGTCTTCACTTAACTGCAGTATTTGTTTCATTAGAGTCAAGACATTTATTTTCCAGACATTCAAAGTTTTGAAAAACCAAACCAAATGACACCAAAGTCTCTCCAGTGTCTTCACTTAACTGCAGTATTTGTTTCATTAGAGTCAAGACATTTATTTTCCAGACATTTAATGTTTTGAAAAACAAAACCAAATGACACCATACCACTGAAAATTCAACAAGAAACAAAACGAAATGACACTACATCGCTAACAATTCAACAAGAACAGTGAGTGCAGTGAGAAAGTGATTGAGCGCAACGAGCAAATAGTGAGAAAACGAACATTGAAAACAAGAACAAATCTACCGTTCGGGGTTTGACGGCAGTAATGATGATGTCGGTATTTATGTGTTTATAAAAAATATAAAAAACATTATTTTAAAAAAAAAAATTATTCAAATAAATTTTGTACGACGAAAACAATGGATTGATCGTAAAGCAATAATCGTAGTTGTAGAACGAAATTTCACCAAGTACATATTCAAAATTCCAAATATTCATTTACAAAAATCTTTATATATCTGTCAATTTTTAATCGATAGTCTCAATTTTTTTTAACTTTTCATATTTAATATTTCAACATTAAAAATGCATACAATACTTTTTATAATATTAATCAACAAACTCAAAAATTTTAAGTTTTTCATAAAAATGTATTTGGTGACTTTTCGTTCTACAACGACGTTATACAATATATGATTTTCTTATAACTTTTGAATTTATTGTATATTTCAGTATTAGTGAAAATTCCTTAGAGTAAGAATGATAAAATGTAAAATGAACTGAGTACTATGTGTCAATAGCAGTTCATTTCAGTATTTAAATTTTTAATGCACATCATTATAGACCTCTTCACTACAACTAAGGCTAGTGTGTGTTTTGTTTTGACACTACTCGTGCTTTGTTATTGTGAGTAACACATTTATTTGAATTTCAAGCATAGAGTCGGCGACAGTACATGTCATAAAATAAAATTAATATCTTGAAGTGGGTTTCAAATGCATTTGTGCAGATGTCCAGAAGATATAAAACAAGTCTATTTTCTAAAAATTAAAGTTTTGAATGTTCATAACCTCTGCCAGTTAAAAGCTCTTTAGCTGAAATTTAAAAAAAGATAATTTTTATTTATTTTCACTTTTTATTTAATTCTTTTAGTTTTCATTTTGGGTATCATATGTTACCCAGTGGTTTTCTACAATTTTGTGGGTTTTCAGTTGTTATTGTTTTTGAACTGAAATGGTTTTATAAACTTTTGGAAACTTTTATTGTGTTATGATATGGTAGTGTGTGCTGCTGATGCCGGATTATTACACATTGCAGTATAAATTGTAACTTTCAACATTTCTTGTGCCCGTGCAGTTGAAATAAAATAAATTTAAAATTCAGCAAATAAAGCACGATTTTAATCTAAATTAAAGAAATTACATAAAACATAGAAATTTAAAAAAAAATAATTAAAATATAAAATTACTACTACTAAAAACTAAAAGAAAAATCGTAAAATCTGATAAAATCACAAAAATGTTCTTTCTAATTAAATAAAAATGTTGCGCTAAAATGCCAGCACCGGCCCGCAGCTATTTTGCAGCTTCGCTTCCTTTAAATTATTCTTTTATTATATATTTTTTCTTTGCTCTAGTTTTTCCCTTTTTTGGTTTGTCTTCTTTGTAATACTTGGTGGCTCTTGTGCTGCATCTTAACCGCTATTTGCTTTAAACGGCATGGTTCTAAAAGCGCACAAAAGCCACCAAAAGTCGCCTGCAGCCACTACAGCGCATAAATGTTCCCAAGAAACCAACAGCAGAGGCAGCAACAGAGTCAGCAGCAGCAACAGCTACAATGCAGCAGCAGCAGAATCCCTCAAGGATATTCAGTAACAAACAAAGTCATGCTTGCATCCTTTCAGCGCGCATGCAAAATGCAACAGCAACAACAACAAGAACAAGAACAAAACACCAGTTGCAAGAATTTGCTAGTTGCCAAGATCTGGCAACGCCACGTAGGTGCAACTGCTTTGTTGCAGCACCAGCAGCAGCCACAGTAGCAGCAACAAAAGACACCGCACCAGCAGCAACAACATTTTAAGAGCCTTGCAGTGAAAGGATATCTTCTAGAAAGGGTAGCTGCTTTAAAGAGGTTGAAGGAGGTGCCATTGCGTAGGTCTCTTAGGCGGCAAATGAAGTTTATTTTTGCAATTCTTGTGCGAATTAGAAATTTTCCATTCAACGTGCCTTCGTCTGTACTATTATTTTTTTCTTTCTTCTTTTTTTACACTTTTTTTACTTATTATTCTTCTTTTTTTAATTTTGTTCTTCTTCTAGCACATCTTCTACCACGCGTTATTCATATGCGATACGTTGTCGTTTCGCGCATCTGTGAAAATGTAAAAATCCCATTACTCATTCTTCTTGTAAAAGTCTTGTATACTCACTGCGTTTCTGTTGTTCGTGTTGTTTTATTATTGTTTTTAGGGTAACAGAGTTATATTTTATTTTCTTAAACGGGATGACTGACTTTTTAACTGGGTGACTTTGTCCTGTTTCTCTGCATGAAAATCTTATATGGTACATGATGATATTAAAGAAAACAAAAATATAACTTTGAAGTGTTTTTCAGTATACAAGTTACAATTTAAATCTACTATTAAAGTGATATTTGGAATTTAGATTCTAGTCTACGTCGTAATTAAGAAGTTCAACATTTTTTTTCTAAGTTAAAAATACTGAAGACAAAAACTAATTCTAAAAAATTTAGAAAAAAAAAAAATTAATTTTATAAATATTATTGCTTTATATTGTAAAAAAAATTGTTGTTTAATTTAATGAAATTTAAATGTTTATCATAAATTAAGTAGGTAGCACTTTTGTTTTAAATATAATTATTCGAGTAAAATATTCATTTAGTGTAAATTTGGATTAGATGTAAACATTTTAATAAATTAAGAAGAACTTAATTTTTACAAAATGTCCCTATTTATTTTACTTTTGGAACTACTTTTTGAAATTGAAAAACTAAATATTTACTGCAATATCTTAAATTTCTTTTTTTTTTTTGTTCTAGAATTTTTTACGAATTGCTAATTTTCGTAATTTATTGAAAAATAAACAAAATAATAACATAGTTTACTAAAATCTGTTCAAACGCAAATTACTTTATTTCGTTTCGTCATTATATATTAGACATATTCACAAATGTATTTGAAGTTCCCTCTGCAAAATATGCACTATTGCACTCAACAGTATTGAGTGCATTTTGCAATGACAGTCAATAGTATTATAGTGAAGTCTCTCCACGACTTCACTTCACTGCAGTATTTGTTTCATTGGTGTCAAATAGAGTTTAGATAATTTTCGAGACATTCTATGTTTTGAAAAACAAAACTAAATGGCACTACTGTCGCTGAACATACAACGAATACAGTGAAAGATCGGAATGATTAAGAAGTGAGAAGACGAATATTAAAAACTGAAACAAATCTGCCGTTGTCGGTATTCATGTGTTAATAAAAATACAACCAACATTTAAAATAAAAATAAAAAAAATTGAAAAACAAAAACAATGCATTGGTCGAAAAGCAATATGACAATTTTTTTTTTGTTTGGAAAAAACTTAAGCAATTAAAAAAAAAAAGTTTGATCGATTTTTCCTTTCCTTATTTTGAATTTTATTACTCAGTGTCATAAGCAGTTCATTTCAGTATTTGAATTTTAATTGCAAATCATTATAGACCCCTTCACTACAACTATGTCTTGTTTGTATTTTGTTTTGACACTACTTGTGCTTTGTTGTTCAAGCATAGAGTCGGCGACAGTTTATGTCTTAAAAAAATGTATGTCTTGAAGTCGGTTAAAAATACATTTGTGCAGATGTCTATTATATATTATAGGATAGCAGATCCAATTTTATAACTGGTTGACTTTGGTAAAAATTTAATTTTGTATTTTTATTTTACTATTTGAATTGCTACCCATTTTCTGAATATCGTACAGTAATCATGGCAAGATGCAAGAGAATGCATAAGATATCGAAAACTTTCTCGTAGCAATTTCGAGTATCAAATTGGATCTACTCCGTCTGCCATGTCTCAGACCTCTTCGAGCCTCGAATATTTCTCGAACTTACTTCGAGAACAATATACCTTCTATCGTTGTTATATAGGTTATAATTGGGGCTACCAAAGCTTTGACAATTAAAGAAACTTATTGTGGTTTCAACCTTAATAGATTTAAAGAATGTTATAAATTAACAAAGAACCTTAGAATCTAGACATGATTTCTCACAGGTCACTGCAGATTTAGAGAACACCGTATAAGAATGGACATACAATCCGACAGCTCAGGTTCTGTTTGGAGGAAGATGAAAACCAAGTGCCGTCCTTTATGCAGCCCTTTTGCGTGCAAGGAAGAAACGATTTGATGTAGAAATATTTCTCGTAACGAGAAAACTTCATATACGAGAATCGTAACCGAAATCGAATGAATTCTTCTACATATCGAATCAGTCTCGAATTAACCTTTAAATTAGCAAGATTTTCTATAGATGGTCTTCACTCTAACCCAAATATTATTTGGCCAAAATGCCAAAACCATTCGTATTGAACGTATGCGTTATGTGGTGAAGATTTGAGAATTGATACGGAATTCGTTTGGCAGCTACGATAAGTAAAGTGAATTTTATTTTGAAAACAAAAATAGTAAATATTCGAGATTACTTCGAAATTTAGAAAATATGTAAATAATTTTTTATTATTTTTTTTTTTGTCTATGTTTGAGTTTTATGTTCCACTTAACATGTTCGATTTCGGTAAATAAGAAATTAAGGTCATAACCATTTTTTTATCTTAAATTAAAACTCATATATGAATTCATAACAAAATACATTTTGTATCGTTATCACTTTTTGAAAAAGTATAAAAATACATTTTTTTATTTATATTTTAAAAACCATTAAAAACTTAACGAGAACTAAAAACAAAATGCACAATTTTTCACATATTTATAAACGCACTTGATGAGCTTCGGAGAACGGTATGTAAAACATCTTCAAACTACCCCGAAATGTTGCTGAAAGTGTCCTGCCTGCTGCAAAAGACAAATGCAACGAAGTCGCAAAAACCTCGCATTTGTGAATTTGATTTTGCATGCGCCTGAAAACACATGAAAAATCGAACAAAACATATAAAAATTAAATCTATATTTGTTTTTGTTTGAGTTGCACATGTAGAGGAAGTGCCAGACTCAAGGAAATGAAATGCACAAAACTGAAAGGGCCCTTGAACCAACGTGGCGTGGTGACAGATGACAATGCGTCCGTCGTGGTGCGGCACATACAACCAACGTCTCGCTGTCAGCCAACAATAGCGCGTATGAAGTGTCCTTCCGCATCCTTAACAGCCTGTTGATGCTGGCCGACTGACTGCCTGCCTGCCAGCCCGCCAAGGGCTGGAGTGCTTTTCAGCCTTCGGCAAATGCTCGATGTAGCTGTGTTTTTGGCATTCTACGGCAAGGGGGATTTTATTTAGAACAAAGCACACATTAAAAAAATCGGGACAAAACCCCGAAATCAAAAAGCAGACAATGCAAAAAGGCAGGCTTTTGTTTTAGCATGAAGTGGGACAAATGGTGAGCAGTGCATTCTGGTTGTACAGTGGAATTTATTAAATATAAAAAAATAGAATATTTAATATAATATGGAAAGCTGAAGGTTAAGGGACATTTTGAAGTATGAAAATTTTGATATAATGAATATTTTTAAGTATAGATGTTGATGTTAGTAAGAATTATGATGGTTCTAGTCGTTCTAAAGCTAATATAGAAATCCAATAAATATGTGAAAATGTGTGAAGAAATTAAAATTTTATGTGATTTCCATTTATAGTGGTTTAAAGAATAGCAGAGGTCTCGAATTCAGAAAATAACTACATATTTGTTATCATAGAGTCATTTTTCTCTCATTTAAGAGCAAATATCCCTTAAAGAAATTTACCTTAACATGACCTGATCACGTAGTTTATTTACCTGAACGAGTTATGACATCCTTAGTATAAATTTACTATAAATAAACTGATCATTCTATTTTTACATTGTCATAATTCGAACAGTTACATGACAAACATGAATTGGCTATGATAAAATATTTTCGTATAGGGAAATTTCTACTAGAAAAGGAATACAAAAATGAATTTTCGATCATGAACCTAGACAAAAATTGTACTTGGGATATACATATGAGAAAGTGTACCATCACAAGTCGGATCGTGAAAATAATTATTTGTTATGTTCTTAAATGGATCGATCACATTTCAAAGTTCGGCCGATCGCGTCAATTTTTAATACCAGTTAGCAAAGAAGTACAAGGTATATAAATTTTGAGTTTCATTGATTTTGATTTTTTTGTTTTTCTGTAATCGTGATTTAACCAAATAGACAGACATTGTAGCAAAATAGCCTCCGAAAATGAAACTGTTTAAGTACGTATACTCTGAATGTTGCAAATTGATGACCAAAGTACATTTACCCTTTCAATTTCTGTATAGGATATAAAAAATATAATATTTTACATAATATCGTCGTTGTAGAACTAAAAGTCACCAAATACATTTTCATGAAAATCTTAAATTTCAACTTTGTTGGTAATTATTATAAAAAGTAATTGATATATATTTAAGGTTGAAATACCAATTAATAGATTCACATTTTCTTATCATGTGGTAGAAATATTAAGCACATCGATCAAAAATTGTAACATATATAAAGATTTTTGTAAAGTAACATTTGGCATTTTAAAAATGTAGTTAGTGACTTTTAGACGATATAGATCATAATATATTTATGAATCTGTTTTTTTTTTTGAAATTTATAACAAATAGCAGGTAACCGTGCTTCGCTGTATACGTTTTTTTATTGATGTTATAAATGTAGTTACCACAACCAAAATAATTCTCCGCCAAAACAACTCTACTCGAAGACAATTCTTTCTCGGACTCTTCTTCCCGGTAGAATTCTTTCCGGTAGAGTTTTTCCAGTTAAAGTTTTTCTCAGTAGTAGTTTTAGTGTGGTGAGTTTGACTGTGGTGAGATTTTGTGTGGTGAGTTTGGGTGTGGTGAATTTCGGTGTGGTGAGTTTAAAGAATTTGGCGTCGATGGGTTTAACATATTTTGATGTCACTGTAATAACTATCGACATACAACATCTTTAATTTTTAGGTTATATGGAAGGTGCCCAACCTCACTGAGTTATAGCATATAATCTGCCCGGACTCAAACATTCAAAAATATATAGTAGATACAAATATTTTTTTTTCCATTAATCCACATTTTCAGTAATTTATAGAATATATTAAAATATTGAAATCTGAATCTGTTTTGAGTAATTTTAACAAAAATCGATTATTAATCTAAGAAAAAAGTAAATTATGTTTCCGAGAATCCATACTCTGGAACGTCCCTGCGCCACCCTTCATCCAGTCCGGCTCAATTAATACCCTCTTCATTCGCACTCAATGTGGTTCGTTGATTTCACGCATATCGCGCACTCAAAGGACGCAGGACGAAATTGCAGAGCAGGATCAACGACAGCACACAAAACAATTAGTGTGCGAAATAAACGAGTGAAAAAATGAAAAAAAATGACAAAAATTGAAAAAAAAAACCCAAACAATAGACTGGCCGACCAAGGAATAAAATATGAACTTAAAAGAAGTAAAAGTCGAAAAAACGGGCGAAAACAAACGACAAAAAAAAATTAATTATCCCATAATTTTATGGTTGATTTGCCACTGAAGGGTTGTTGTGCACAGATTACATAGTGGTTTTACTTTTTTTTTGGAATTGCTTTTGTTTTTGCGAATCCCTATACCTTGGTTTTTTTTTTCATTTCGTAAATTAAAAGTTTTAGTCTGATTAATTTTTGTGTTTAGAACTTCTAGACATTGGTTTAGGTATTGGGTTTATTCCCACATGACGCTCATCTGCGCAACAGCTGAAAAAAATTCCATTCCATCGTAAAACCCAAGTGGCAACCCGCGGTGTGAGTGGCCCCTATGCGGTATGGTATGCCTGCCTTTGGCATCTGACCGTTGAACGTTCTGTGAGTAACATTGAAAAGAATTACAAAAAAAAAAAAAATGAAAAATAAAACTGAAATTGCGAAACAACCTCGTTAAACTCATTTCAATGGCATCAAGTCAACGTCGCGTCGTCGACATCTTTTGTCGCTGTAGCCTTCAGAATTGTCAACGTCAGCAGCCAGCAAAAGTATCTGCAACTTAATCATCTCATCTGAAGTCAACTCAACTCAGCTCATCTCTTCATCATCATCATCATCATCATCATCGTCGTCTGTCTAAAAATGTGGTACTCGCACTTAGTCGAAAAAACATGTGTTGTAATTGTGCTGAAAATATTTTCAGAACAAAATAATAAATATGCGTCTCGAGACGCAGAGATCGCATAATAATTTGGGAAAATGTGTCACGCAGATTTAATATTTTTTTTTCTGGGGTTTTAGAAATTATGTCTGCCGAATGAGTCATGCGGCTGAAAATCATTTTATTTAGACACTATTTTTAAATAAACAATTTAATTGTTGATTTTTATAAATATTTCAAATTGAGAACTGTTAAAATCTGTTTTTGTATTTTAGTATTCTTGCGACCAATGAACTTGAATATTTAACAGAAGGCATTATTAAAGTTATGCATATGAATTAAGTCTTTATCGAATTAAGATATAATTCCCAATATACTTTACTCAATCTTTATATGAAAATAAAAAATATATATTTTCTGTTATAGAATAAAATGCAATTTAAAAATTAAAAATAATACTAAATTCGATTATTTCACATTCATTCTAAAGAGACTTAAGGACTGCGTCGAATAAAATTGTCCGCTACAAAAATGAAAAAAAACTAGAAATCTAGTAATCGAATTTTTATAGAATAAAATATTTTATTTTGCAAATTATTTTTAGATTTAAAAAAAAAATATAAAAAACCAGAAATTAATATTTAAAAAAAAAAAGTTTCAATTTTTCCGGAACCCCTTCCATTAATGTTGTAATGGTAGTGTCCGACACCCTCACAGCTGCTGAAGACCACGTTCTTTTAAAGTCTTAAAGGTCTTTGGCCACTTTTTTGTTGTCTTCATCTCCCTTTTTACTAAAGCCCAGTATCTCCCAATCGGCCTGAGTTCTGGACAGTTTGGTGGATTGGCTTCTCTAGGCACCAAAATCACTGCATTTTGTTGGATCCACTCTAAGGCCGTTTTACTGTAGTGACATGAAGCGAGATCAGGCCAAAAAAATGTGGACACTTCATGTTGGTGTAAAAATGGAAGCAATCTCTTTTGCAAGCATTCCTTCACATATATTTCGCTATTAATTGTACCCGATATCACGAATGAGCTGCTCCTTTTTCCACAACTACAAATTGCCTGCCAAACAAGGAATTTCTTTGGGAATTTTGTCATTTTTTTTGATTCGAATTTTTCAGCGACATTTCCTCGAGAATCGGCTGTATAAAATTCCTGCCCAGGTAGCTGAGAAAAGTCCGCTAAAACATAAGTTTCGTCGTCCATTATGCAGCAATCGAATTATTTAAAAAAATCTTGGTTCAGCTTTTTAGCTCGTTGTTTTGCGGTTTCATTCTTGACGGCATTTCTATCCGGAACTTTTTGGACCTTGTACGTCTTCAGCCCAGCTTCTTTCTTAGTGATGCGCACGAAAGATTCTGAGCAATCCGCCTTTCTCGCCAATTTCCTTCCGGATATGCTTGGATCTTTCTTTAAAATAGTCACAACCTTCTTCGACTTTTCACGATCATGTGGGCCTTTTTTCTACCAGAACCTTTCTTCCGATCAATACTCAGGTCTTCCTTAAAGCGGTTGATAACGCGAGAAATGGTCTTAGGATTATCCCCTACCTCCTTGGCAATTTTTTTAAAAGACCAACTAGGTTGTTTTTGAACATTTTTAATTATATTTTCTCGCACTTCCACTTCGTTTGCCATTTTCGCGTTAAATAAATTATGTACAAATTATTTTCTGCCGTTTAATTCAGAGCTACTATGATCCATTTTTTTTTAATTTGAATCTTGCAATAGCACATTATGGGAAGATATGTAACGGACAATTTTATTCGACGCAGTCCTTATATATGTGGAGATGCCAGCAATACACTGTACAACTATTTATAATTTAATACTTTATGATATTGTTTTATAAAAACATACGTATGCTGATTTTTCATGAAACATATTTTCAATTTAATTTGTTTCATTCGTTTTGTTTTATCGTTCAAATCAGATCATAGTTTTCAATTGTTTCCTAATTTTGTAAATTATCGCAATTAAATATTTTCGGTTAATAAATATAATTTTATTTAAACTGACCGTTTGGTGTTTGATTATTTTATATATCAAATCCCACATTTGGGGGCTCGGCCTGTTGCGGATATTTAAATTTGTGGAAAACGATACACTGCGATTTTCAGTCGAAGTTTCGATCACGCGAATACAGCGAATCTGAGGAATTTAGCCAAAGAAGAAAGACGAAAGGCGTTGCAGAGGGCAATATTTTAGCAGAGCGCAATCTTCGCTGTGATAAACGAACAATGGATTGGAACAACGCAACAGATGAAGACCTGCAGGAGGCGTGCAATCAATACCGATTATCTGACGACGGTGATAGAACAACGAAAATAAGACGAATCAAACACTATGAAAAAGAGCGCATGGAGCAAAGAAAGCACGAAGAAGAAGAAAGAAGTAAGGCGGAAGATGAAAAACGAAGGAGAAAACAAGACGAAAGAGTGAGAGCAGAAGCTGAAAAAAGACAGAAAGACGAAAATGATGCAATAAGAAGAAATCAAGAAAAAGCTGAAAGAGAAAAAGAAGACGAGCAACGAAGATTTGATGAAAACGCTAGATTGGAAGCGGAAAGAAGAAAGGCACAAGAGGACGAGCAACGATTTGAAGAAAGGGTTATGGTCGAACTAAAGCGACTAAGAGAAGTACAAATTCAAACTACATCTGATTTGCCTGCTGTACTTCAACCACGGCCTGTTGAGGAAGAGCGTCCATTATTCGAGAGGACGAAGTTTACATTCCGCGACGTTGATGAGTCAATGCAAACATTTTCAGGAGACGACGGCCGAAATATCGACGAATGGCTTGACGAGTTCGAACAAAATGCTAATTTGCTGCAATGGACGAATCTCCAAAAACTTATTTATGCGAAACGTTTGCTGAAGGGCACCGCGAAGCTGTTTATGGAGCATGAGTGCAAGGCAAAGGCGTACGATGTACTCGCAGCAGGGCTTAAACAGGAGTTCAAAAAAACTGTTAACAGTGCTACTGTCCACCGAATGCTGTGCGAAAGAAAAAAGAAGTCAGGTGAATCGTATAGGCAATATATTTATACGATGCTAGATATTGCTCTACAAGCTAACATAGACACGAGCGCTATCATCGTATATATTGTCGATGGCATAGCAGGGTCGCCACACAGCAAAGCGTTCCTGTATGACGCGAAATCAATACCTGAGCTGAAAGATAAATTGCAGACGTACGATCTTATACTATCAAAGAATGACCCAAGAAGAACGAACGAGAAGAGTGACAAGAACAACAGAAGTGACAAGAGCGGCAACAACAATAATGAGAAGAAATACTGCTTCAACTGCGGCGATAAAACCCATGTTTCGGACAGTTGCCCAAACAAATTGAAAGGTCCAAAATGCTTTAAATGTAACGAGTTTGGCCACAAGTCCAACATCTGCGGCAAGACGAATGAGCGAGAAAAATCTAAGACCAGTGTGCATGTTCTTGAATGCAAATCTTCATACAAGACTGTTTCCATTAACGGCGTTGAAATGGAAGCGTTAATAGACAGTGGAAGTCAGATAACAACAATTCGTGAAGATGCGTTTTGGGAAAAACGATTTGGAAAATATTCAAAAACAGAGATGACTGTGTGCGGCGTTGGAACATCTTATACAAAAGCAGTTGGCGTATTCGATGTTAAGGTGGTAGCAGATGAATGTGAGCTGATGGGACAATGTCATGTCCTGCCAAACGATTGTGTGAACATCGATTTGATTATCGGTACGAACTTGACGAATCAAGCCGTTGTTAGTTTTTCACAAAAAGGTGTTCAGATGACAAAGTCAAAAACAACAAATACAGATGAAGTGTCAATTGAAATAGCAAAGCAATCAAACTGTTTGTTTATTTCTTATGAAGAAAATGTTCTACCAGATCTTGGTCATATTCAAAATAAATCAACACGAGCTGAGATTAAGAAAATCGTCAGCGAATATAATCCTCAGCCGGTCAAAAAGTCTCCGGTGAGTCTGAAAATAACTCTTTCTGATGACATTCCGGTAGCACAGCGTTCTCGTCGGTTACCGCAAGTCGAGAAAGCCGAGGTAGAAAAGCAGATCAATACGTGGTTGGAAGACGGAATCATACGACCGAGCATATCTGAATATGCAAGTCCAATTGTGCTCGTAAACAAGAAAGACGGAAGTAAGCGATTGTGTGTCGATTATCGGCAATTGAACCAAAAAATTATTAAAGACAAATATCCGATGCCTGTAATAGAAGAGCAGATCGATATGCTGCAAAATAGTAAAGTTTTCAGCACTCTCGATTTGGCAAATGGATTTTTTCACGTTGAAGTTGAAGAAGAAAGCCGCAAATATACGTCATTTGTCACTCCAGCTGGCCAGTACGAGTTTCTTAAGGTGCCGTTTGGATTGTGTACCAGTCCAGCAGTCTTTCAACGATTTATCAACACAATATTTAACCCCTTGCTGCTTCAAGGCATTGTGCTGATTTATATGGACGATTTGATTATTATAGCAGAAGATGAAGAAGAAGCAGTTCGACGCTTGAAAATCGTTCTAAGCGTTGCAGAAGAGTACAACCTTAATATAAAGTGGAAGAAGTGTCACTTGCTGCAGACAAAAATTGACTTTTTGGGCTACGAAATCGAAGGCGGTCGAATTAAGCCATCACCGTTAAAAACAAAAGACGTTCGAAATTTTCCAGAGCCAAAAACTGAAAAGCAGGTGCAACGATTTCTTGGTTTGGCTGGATATTTTCGTAAGTTCATTAAAGACTTCGCTTTAGTGGCACGGCCATTGAGTGACCTACTACGCAAGAATGTTCCTTTTAAATTTGGAGAAGAGCAGAGGCGTTCATTTGAACTTTTAAAGACGGTTATCTCAGAGCGGCCGGTTCTAACCATTTTTCGTCAAGGCGCCGAAACGGAGTTACATACGGACGCATCCAAATGGGCATTTGCTGCAATACTCATGCAACGCGACTTTGACGATGGGAAACTGCATCCAGTCCGTTATCTAAGCATCAAGACGTCAGAGGCCGAACAGAAATGCCATAGTTACGAGTTGGAAGTACTCGCTGTGGTGAAAGCAGTGCAGAAGTTTCGAGTGTATTTACTTGGACACAGATTTAAAATCATCACAGATTGCAAAGCGTTCGAAGCCACAATGAAGAAAAAAGATGTTCCGAAAATTTCTCGTTGGGCACTCCTACTGCAAGAATACGACTGCGAAGTGATACATCGTGCAGGTGACAGAATGAAGCACGCAGATGCATTGAGTCGTATGTACTTAATTCAAGAACCAAGCCTAATATACAGCCTAAAAACAGCACAAGCAAGTGACGATCACATACGAACTATCATCGAAGTACTGCGTGAACGCCATTACGATAATTACGTGATGCACAATGGACTTTTGTGCAAGGATTTTAGCGGTAATATCGTCATCGTCGTACCAGAAGCGATGAAGTATGGAATCGTAAAAAAAGCGCATGACCAAGGACATTTTAAGCAGAAAAAAATGGAAGATATAATCAAAAAGGAGTTTTACATTCCAAAGATGAAGGCTATGATCGACATCGTGGTGCAAAATTGTGTACCATGTATTTTGGCTGAAAAGAAAGTTGGAAAGCAAGAAGGATTTCTACATCCAATTCCGAAAGGTAATGTGCCAGACACATGGCACATGGATCATGTTGGTCCAATGCCGTCAACAA
This sequence comes from Dryomyza anilis, assembly GCA_951804985.1. NCBI lineage: Eukaryota > Metazoa > Arthropoda > Insecta > Diptera > Dryomyzidae > Dryomyza > Dryomyza anilis. Next base: position 4,019,188 of record OX638133.1, read on the forward strand.
GTAAAAATTACAAGCACTTGTTGACAATTGTAGATTCATTTACAAAATACGTTTGGATTTTTCCTACCAAATCCACCACTGCTTTGGAAACAGTAGGTAAATTAAAAATATTAACAAATATTTTTGGGAATCCAAGGCGTATAATATCGGACAGAGGTACTGCATTCACAGCAGGCGTATTTCAAGAACACTGCCGAACCGAAAACATCGATTTGATATTAACAACAACTGGTGTACCAAGAGGGAACGGGCAAGTTGAGCGTGTCCACAGAACTATTATAGCGGTCCTCTCTAAGCTCTCTGTTGACGATCCAGAAAAATGGTACCAGCATGTGAGCGCAGTTCAGCAGTATTTAAACAAAACAATTCACCGATCGATTAATACATCACCTTTCGAATTGATGATTGGTGTACCAATGAACACAAAGGATGACATGCATATTGCCGAAATTATTGAAGCTGAAGTTGCAAATGAATTTCAGCGGGAACGAGATGAACTCAGAAGTAAAGCGAAACAACAGATCGAAAATGTTCAAAAAGAAAATAGAGAGATGTTTAATGCGAAGCGAAAGGCAGCAATGCAATACAAAGTAGGCGATCTGGTATGCATTGCTCGAACACAATTTGGCGTTGGAATGAAGCTTCGACCAAAGAACCACGGACCTTATGAAGTTATAAAATATAAGGGCAACGATCGATATGATGTTAAGAAAGTGGGAGATCATGAAGGCCCAGGGAAGACATCCACAAGTGCAGACCACATGAAACCTTGGGGTAGACTACATGACACTTAGGACTGTCGGGACATCCGGGCCGGATGTTAATTAGGATGGCCGAGTGTGGAGATGCCAGCAATACACTGTACAACTATTTATAATTTAATACTTTATGATATTGTTTTATAAAAACATACGTATGCTGATTTTTCATGAAACATATTTTCAATTTAATTTGTTTCATTCGTTTTGTTTTATCGTTCAAATCAGATCATAGTTTTCAATTGTTTCCTAATTTTGTAAATTATCGCAATTAAATATTTTCGGTTAATAAATATAATTTTATTTAAACTGACCGTTTGGTGTTTGATTATTTTATATATCAAATCCCACATATATTATACCCATTTTCGGTATTTCGAAACGAAAATTAGACGTTCAAATTTCGTCAATCAACTTTTGATTTCATGTTACTTGACGTTTAAAACTTTAAAATTCATTTAAAATTTCGGTACTTTCGCCTAATATTCTTTCGTTTCGAAAGACATAAAGACGCAATCAGTTGTTATAAATTCCATATTATCTGTATAAAATAATACTTCAATTATTGGAATTGTTTTTTTGGAAAATTGTTTTAATTTTTTTGTTTTAGGACTCAGCATTCGCTTTGTACAACCTACATTTTATTAAACAGTTATCGTACTTAACACGATTTCTCCAACAAACATCCCTGCATTAGTTCTTTATAATTCACGGGTGCTTATTTTTACTGTTTTTTTTCTATTATGTAACGCTTTTAAAAAAATGTCTTACGTAATTTTACATCATTTTCACCGACTACTTTAAATCAAAAAATATGGTACTTTTAAAATATAGTTTTTCAAAAAAATCATAAAAGCATTTTTCTTGAAATTGTCAAGACTAATTTCAATATACTAATCAATTCAAATATTCTTTTACGTTTTTAAGATATTTGGATTCAAACCAGGAAAATTTTGAATTTTCTGGGTATGAGTTTTCTTCACCCAAAAAAAAAAAACTATATAAATAATAGTTTTTTACTATTAAAAATAGTCAATAGGATAAATTGTTATTTTAATCATAAAATATCACTAAATACTAGAAAATACCATGACATTGCCATTGAGTTTATATAAAAAGATTTATTTTTTGTATACTATTAAATCAATAATTTTCCTATTGACCAATTTTAATGGGATTTGAGCGAATTTTTTTCTGGGTGTTCTTTTGTTGAGTACTTATTTTATTAAATACTGGTCAAACATGTATTTAACACTGATCAAACATAGGTCTGACATCAAAAATCGAAATTTATATTCTTGAAACTAAAAATACTGAATATAAAAAAATAAAAAAAAAATCCGAAATTATAAAAAATCAGAAAAGTTTCATGGGATAGTAGTATTTTCTATAAAGTTCTCCAAAAATACATTAATACATTTATACATGCCTATTAAAAAAAGCATTATTTAGGAAATTAAAAATTAATGGACATTTTTCTACAATAAAATTAAAAATTACTTTAATTTTGACTTTTGTGATTTCCTAAGTATTTAGTATTTCTATTTTATTTAAATAGACTCAAGGTCCGGTGTCTAAAAACTAAAAAAAAATATTTGTTGATTTTTTATTTGTTTTCCTAATATTCTTTATATAAATTGACAGCGAAAGAAAAACATTTAAAGTATTACGTTCAAAAATTAAATTGTTTGAATCAATAACATTGCGTTTTAGACCATGTTTTGTATATTTAAACGGAAATGTTTCAAGTAATTTTTGGAAAATAAAATGTACTTGAAATGAAACTATCTAAAAATCATTTACATCAAACGAACGTTGAAACAAATCAATCCATCAACTGTCACCACGAATGACTGCCGTTCTATATCTTTCGAAATGTCCTCATAAACCGTGTCACACATGCTGCTGACTCACGCGGTATCTGTTGCTTCATAATCTGCACATGGCTTCGGAGTACGGAAAAACAAAATTTGTACAAACAGCAACATAAGACAGACGGAGAGACGGATCATCCATCGAACCAACCAACCAACCAACCGACCGACCGACCGACCGATCAACAACAAGTCAAATTTGAATAATTCCCATAAAAGCAGGGCTGTTACATGGCGTTGTCTGTTCGGTCTGCTACTTCTATGTAGTCAGTAGGTACTTTAAACAGTGTTGCTTCCGCTTTTATTAAAACGCGCAGTCCATACTATGGAAATTGAATATATTTCTCTGTTGTTGTTGTTCAGATTGTTGTCTACATGTTGCTGTTGTTCTTCTCATTCTTATTCTTGTTGTTGTCGTTGTAAATTACGCACACGTGACCTTAAATGCCAACCATCGATAAGTGAGCGCATCCAGAATGAAATTGAAATGAGTTGAGTTTCAATTGCAATTCAGAGTAAAAACAAAGCTAAATAGAAAACAAGAATTATATATAAAATAAAAATAAAAACAACTTTTAAAAAATAAAAGAAGCCAAGCATACAAAAATTTAATACAAAAAACTTCGTACCGTTTCTGAATGATTTGCATAGATTTGAAATTCTAAATAGTTTCTGTACAATAAATACAAGCAATTGAGGTGTATGGTTTTTATTTTTTTCAAAATAAATATTCGAATGCAAACAAAGAGAATAGAATAATAAATTTAATGAATTCCGTTGAACTTTAAACTTTGGACGGCAACGTATAAATGCAATGCAGCGGAAACTATTTGTTGAGTTAGATATTTAAACTAAAAACCATTTAAAGTAGTACTTTAGACGACATTTTTAAAGATATATTTTCAATAGTTCGTAAAATATGATATACATTTGAATATAACTTAAAATTGTTAATTTTAAAACAAGTCTTTTGTGCTCAATATTCACAAATGTGTGTTATATTCTTAAAAAAATATAATTTCAAATGTCTGTCCCAAAAATACTCTAAAATCGATATATTTGTTTTGTATAATTCTTAGTTTTGAAAATACACATTTTTAAAAAGAGAATATTTAAAAATGGTATATCCAAATTAGTTATTGCACAATAAAAGATATACTTTATTCTATCCAACTTCATTTTACAATAAAGGGTTTTTCAACAGGAACGCTACAAAAGTAGAGCGACAGGGACAGCAAACGACGCCATATTTCTTGCCGATCTTTGACATTTCTCCTCAGTATGGTTTGCAATTTCATGATGGAAAAATACACGAATTTTTTTTACAATAAAATTAAAAATTACGTATATTTTGACTTTTGTGATTTCCTAAGTATTTAGTATTTCTATTTTATTTAAATAGATTCAAGGTCCGGTGTTTAAAAATTAAAAGAATAATTTTTGATTTTTTATTTGTTTTTCTAATATTAATTGACAGCGGAAGAAAAACATTTAAAGTATTACGTTCAAAAATTAAATTGTTTGCATCAATAACATAGTGTTTTAGACCATGTTTTGTATATTTAAACGTAAATGTTTCAAGTAATTTTTGGAAAATAAAATGTACTTGAAATGAAACTATCTAAAAATCATTTACAGTAGTAAATTTTAATAATTTTCACTCGTTGTTGGCTCGTATATCTTTGCAGCATGAAATGGCAAACCTTACTGAAGAGAAATGTCAAAAAAGAGCGGCAAGAAATATGGCGCCGTTTGCTGTCCCTGTCGCTCTACTTTTGTAGCGTTCCTGTTGAAAAACCCTTTATTATATAATCTAAAATTACTTTATTTATTTTTTACAATAATTGTGATTTTATGATGTTAAATGATGGCGTACTGCAAGATTTTCGGAGTTTGTATAAAATTCAGCTTAGTTTATGAAAGTCCACCAAAATTGCACAGGATTTTCTAATCTCCCAAGACTAAATTTCTGGTATTTCTCATCTATATATGTTGGACATTTTCCCGCTTAATGAATATTTAGTATAACAGATTCCCGGCATTCCCATTAGACTTTAACCCTATTAGGATACACATTAACCCTTTAATTCCCACATCCGCTTTTAAATGTGAATAATTCTTTCGTCGTAATTAATAGTTTAAAATTCTTGAAATTAAGTAATAGCTTTTACAAAACTAAATCGGTTCATTAAAAAAAAATACTTGCATTTATAGCTTTCGAATAGCAGCCAATATTATTATTTAAATATACCCTTTGATTTATTTTAAAAGGGAACTCATTTCATTTAAGGCTCGAATACACGATAGAGAAATTAGCTAGAGATAGAGAAAAAAATATACCGTAGAGTTCACTACAGTGAAGCTCTATGTAGTGTTTACACAACCCTATGAGATTTTTAACTCTATTTTGCTCTATCTCTAGCTATTTTCTCTATCGTGTAAACTCGCCCATAGAAAAAACAATTTTGATAAATTATTTTATATAAAATTTCAAAGATTACATTTTTTAAAATGATTCAATTTTATCAGTATAAAAGTACTTCTCAAATTATTTGAGAAAATTTGACCTTTATCTTTCCAACAAAAATTACACCTAAAAGTTCATTAGGTGTTTTTGTACAAATTGTTTAAAATATTTTCTTTTTTGGTTAAAACTGATATCGTTTTAGTGATTTTTATATTTTTTACATATATTATTAACTTCTGTTCAAATCGATGTCCATGGGCAATAGAGGGTTATAATGATAGTATCATATTGTTCTGGTTAAGGTGCAAACAATGTCGAAAAATTAAATTTTGGTCAATTTTATAAAGAATACTATTATCCCATGAAACTTTTCTGATATTTTTATAATTTCGGATTTTTTTTTATATTTTTATATTCAGTATTTTTAGTTTCAAGAATATAAATTTCGATTTATGATGTCAGACCTATGTTTGATCAGTGTTTAATACATGTTTGACCAGTATTTAATAAAATTAAGTACTCAACAAAAGAACAACCAGAAAAAAATTCCCTCAAATCCCATTAAAATTGGTCAATAGGACAATTATTGATATAATAGTATACAAAAAATAAAACTTTTTATATAAACTCAATGGCAATGTCATGGTATTTTCCAGTATTTAGTGGTATTTTCTGATTAAAATAATAATTTATCCAATTGACTATTTTTAATAGTAAAAAACTATTATTTATATAGTATTTTCTTTTTGAGTGAAGAAAACTCATACCCAGAAAATTAAATATTTTCCTGGTTTGAATCCAAATATCTTAAAAATGTATAAGAATATTAGCATTCATTATTGTAATGAAATTAGTCTTGACAAATGATTTTACATTACAAATTACAAATTTTGACACATGGCTCTTTTCAGTTAATAAATAAAATTAAGTAATTAAAAAAATTCGTTTTTCAAAATACGTTAAACGCAATTTTTCTTTTTATTGTCAAGAATAATTTAATTATTTCTTTTTTTTTAATATTTCTATTTTAATTTTTCTTAATCAGTTTCTTAGTAACCGTTTATGTGAGGTCAATAAATCTAATTTATTCTATATTTTTGATTATACCGGTCATTCAAATAAAACAACAATAACAAAAATTCCAGAGTCTCATAATAAGTACATTTTTAATTTTTATAATAAAATCATTTTAAATTGTATTAATTTTAGAACTTTAGAAAATTTAAATATTTTCTAAATTTGAAAATTACGCTGAAATTGGAAAAAGGAATTTATTTAAATTTTTAATATTTCGCACCGTCACTAAGTCACTTTCGTTAAATTAACCCTCGTGCGACCGCAAAATTCTGCCTGTACATTGCATTAATTTTTGTTTTTTTTTTTTGTTGATCAATTTCTTCAGCGATGAACAATTCCTCATGTGAATTGTTTGAGATATTCACGCGAGCAACAAATACTATTCGTCTCTTTCGCACACGTGCGAACTGAACGCATAGCAACAATGCAAATACAACGGGCGACCGAATTTCATTAAACGATCCGCAGTTGCAGACGTCGCTGCTCTCCATTCATTAGCAGCGCATATCGCACACATTCGCGCGCACTCTCACACACTGACACACACATACCTCACACAGACGCTGCGCCACACACCACCGGAAGATAAGCGCTCGTGCATCGTACGACGTACGATGTATGGTCCGTCGGTTCGCAGACGCTGTCATAAATGTTTGTCATTCCGATTTTGGCAGTCGTCGTAGTGCCGCGGTGGCGGAAGGAACGCGCTCGTGACTCGTGTCTCGTGTATTTTGTGGGTCGTGAAAACCGAACGGTGGGAGGGGTTCTGGTTGAGTTGCCTGCGACAAGGAATCGCTACGCGGATGCAACATAAAAGGAATTTGTGTGAGTTTGAAATTAAAAAAGAAAAAAATATTTTCCAGCTACATAATAAATATCTCAAGGCAGTTACTGCAATATGGTGGCAACGCTGCTAAAATTCAAATTGCGCGCGGCACAAACGCTTTTATCAATTGAGAAATCAGCAACAATTTTTGCTGATTAAGCAACAAAAACAATAAAAAATAAAACGCGTTATAAAAACAAATACGTATCCGTATCTGGTGTATCTCTCTGTATCTGTTAGATGCGCTTAATTGCCCTCAATCGAAATTAATTGAAAGGCGAGCTCGAGGGATTTTCTATGGCATCCAGTGCGTGTTTTTCAATGGCTCATTGATGGGTAGGGGGGCCAACGGATCGAAGGGGGTGCGCCTAAAATGCGGGCAATAGCAAGTCTATGATTTGATTTAGCTGGCAAGTAGCAATTAAAGTGAATTGAAACAAATCAATCCATGAGATACTTTGTGTGAATGGAGTGTAAAGTATTCGGTAAATCAATTAATGAAAATGCCTACCGCCGTCGATGGATGGATGAATGGAATGCACAGAGTAATGGGTGAGTTTAATGAAATTGTTGGCATAACGAACAACTTGTTGCTGCGATAAAAGCAGTGGTGCACTGGTGGCTTCAGATACAAAAGTATCTAAAGGATGGAAATGTAATTGAAATCCAATATAAAGTGTTAAAAATGTGTTTAAAAGGGCACAAAGATAATATCTAATTAGTAAATGTAAATTTTTGAAGAAATAGTTTAAAACTGAAAAGTATCTTTTAGATATACGAGTGATTTAAAGGCAAATTAAGGATCTTTTAATTTATGCACGCATTGAATTGAAAAATAAATCAAAGAAAATCATACAAAATGTTTAGTAAGTATCTTTGAGTTTTGAAGAACGTGAATACAGAGAACTGAAAAGTATCTTTTAGTTATAAAAGTCATTTAAAATAGCAAAAAAATGTATATTTAACTTTTCTGTATTCTAAACAATATTTTAAGAATACAATATCAAATATTTTTGGTCAAATATATTTAAATATTTAGTATTTACTTTTGAGACATACTTTTGTGATATAAGATACTTTAAGTTAGTAAAAACATGAGAATAGAAAATTAAAAAGTATCTTTTAGTTTATTTCAGTTTTAGTGTATTCTATACGATAAAAAAAACCTAACTAAATTTCATAGAAAAAAAGCTTTAAATGTATATAAAAAAAAAGATACATAATTTTTAAATCTCATAGATACTTTTCAAATTTGCAATATATATAAAAAGAACACTTTTGGAAGAAGAAGTAATTTATATTTTAAATATTTCATAATGCTAAATGTAATTTTATTATGTATCTACAAGTTTACACTGTATCTACATAGTTCAAAAACTATCTTAAACTTACAAAAATATTTTTAACCAATTAAAACGAAGCCAAAATATAAAAAATTTCATGGCTCAGCGACATTCTAACATTTTCTCTATAAATGTTGTACACGTTGCCTTATCTATATTTTGTGGTACGTTGATAACGCTACGAAACGGTTAAACTTAACCTTTGAAGCATTAACGTTATCAAGTAAAATATATTCTTATCATAAACCAATTATTGTAATACTGATTATTTGCTTGGCTGGTGGTTGTAGTTTTGATTTTTTTTTTGTGTTTTTTTAGTTTTGTAAATTGGAACACATTATTTCAATTATTTAAATCTAACTATAAATATTTAATTTTTAATTTATTAGTCAGGCACAGTTGCAACAACATTTTTTCACGCCAATCTGGCCACATTTTTATTTTAACTGTAAATTACACACACACACACACACACAGGTACATTTAAATACACACTCAACGATATATCATTTTGCAAACACACAGCGCCACTCCATGGGGATTAAAAACCTATAAAAATATTCTAAAAGATGTGGAGGTGCGCCAGGCGTCGAATAGTGTGGCCACATTTACAGCGACAGCGCTACATATGCGGGTAGATACAAAACGTAACTACGAGATACAAATGTATCTACAATGTGATAGCGTCATATGTAGCAATGAAAACAAGCAAATTTTTGCTGACATTGGGCAAAGGAAGATGTTGTGACAACAGTTGGAAAATTGTATGCAACAGGAAAATCCCTTAATTGGAATAAATTAACTAATATGAGAGGAGTAGGAGGACGGATGGATGCTGTTTGTTTGTTTGGTTGGTTGTTGGTATTGTGTTTTTGTAACAAACCCTCTTATGTTAAACCACAAAGTGGGTCTGTAGGGTGCTTTAAATTCTTATATGATTTTGTGGTGCGCCCGCTTTATTCTTCAGCCACCCCACCCAAAGTTTTGTTTGCCTAATAACCGAAATTACGACATGCAACCGAGACGCAAAAAGTGGCAGCACAGCATTGCCAGCTCGTTGTTTTTATGGTTAGCTGGCTCTTCTTCTTCCACATAGTTCTGACACTTTATAATAAATGCGAGCGAGGGGAGTGTTTTGCTGATAAGCGCGCATTTGTTCTTCTGTCTGTATGTCTGTCTGTCGCTATATCTATCTCTATGCCTGTCTCTATGTCTGTCTGCATATGCAAATTGCCAATTTATTTTTGTGTATTGTTGTTGCTCTCACAAAACGTGCTAAATTGTTGTAATTAGGTCAAAGGCACAGAACTCGTTTGTCAACTCGTAAAAGAAATGACGTAAAATATAGAACGTTGCTTGCGTTGGTTCTACGCATTTTGTGCCTATTTTTGGGGGTATTTTTGGGCCCGGCCTTGAGTTGGCAGTGGTTCGGGTCCCTTGTGTGCTTTGTATACCAAAATTTATTTATTTTTGGCGCATATGTCAAAGCATAGCGCGTTGCTCATTAAAATCGCATCATAAGTTATGATGCGGCTCACAGCGAATTTGGGCCAAAACAAATTATAAAAGGGTTTTGTTGTGTGGTATCGTGTCATACCAAAGAGTTATTCGCATATGTTTGGAATTTGTGTCAAGTGTAGAGGTTGCTCGAAGGGTTGTTTATGGTTTTTATGTTTTAAGCAGTTAATAAGTTTTGAATTTAAAATGTGGGCATTTAATTAGGAAGAGATATTAATAGTTTCTTTTATATTTTTTTTATTTTTCTTCATAGACATTTTTACATATCTTAGGGTAAACACATCAAATACACCTTTGTTTTAGCTTTTTAGACAAATATCTAAACCTATCCGAGTCTTCCATGTCTCGAAGATCTTCGATGCCTCGAATCATTATTGATTATTTGATAAAAAAAGGCCAATTTGTTGCTTTGTAGGTTAAAGTTTTCTCAAATTTCTCATACATTAAATTTTAAGTTATTTAACATATTTACAGATATATAACATATTTACGGATATTTAACATATTTACGGATATTTAACATATTTACGGATATTTAACATACTTACGGATATTTAAAATATATCATTTTGATATCGCAATGTTTTTGAAGCAATCTTGAACTTTGGTACTTCATATTTTCGACATGCATTCGATTTAAAAAATGAATCGTCCCGAGTAGACTCCGACAGCATTCATAGATCCAATTGGTGTTTGCTTTCGTTACGAGGAAGGTAATCGTTGGAATTCTCTACACAGAAAATTCAACTTTGTGTATGTGAGGGGAAGAACAAAAAAATCAGTTGTACCAACCAACTTCATTCAATTAAAACGAATGTTCTACAGATTTGTTGACGGAACTGTCATATTCGGTCGGCGCTTGAAATATTAGTCTATACACAATCCAAATTGTACTAAAACTGTTCGAAATTATTCTAAAGTTGTTCAAAATTGATTGTAGTTCCAACTAAAACTCTTTTCGATTTGACTATAAGAACCGACATAGCGGTTGGGAGAACTGAATAAGTCGAAAGACCAAAGAGTTGGTTAGCGCAACAAATTTCTATTCTGTGTGGAGCATCTGGTCAAAATATCGCACCGAATGGTATTCTATTAATTCTTTTAATAATAATAATAGTTTGGCACTACAATCCTATTAGAACTTAGGCCAAGCTCTCTCACCATTGTGAGCTGTGCGTGTTTAATTTTTAATCAAAGTGGTGGGACCTACAGTTTATTGCCGAATCCGAACGACAGGTGAGAGCTTTTCATAGGCAATGTTTTACTCCCGTAGGTTTGCCATTTTTCTGCCGAGAGGTAGCGTGGTATAGAAAAATGTTTCTATGAAAAAAAGTTGTTAGCCCCAGTCCATGCCTGAACCGGGGACCTTTCGGCTCGCAGTCCAACGCACTAACCACTGAGCTACCGCGGCAACATTTTTTAATTCTTCTCCGCTATTTTTTAATTTTCGCTCTTACATTTTGCACTCGACCAAATTATAGAACACAACTGAAATATATAACACAAAGATATCTATATGCATTACCATTAATTGATGACAATATACTGCCTGTCAAGGTTTTGCGGTCTATTTGCGCCTTGCGCCCCACCACTGGGCATGATTAGGCGACTGTCAAAATTTGTTAAATGATTAGCACAGCCCATTTGAGCTGGCTTTTGGTGCAGCATCTGTAGAAAATTCCATTGGCTTATTTTGATTAATTGCCAAACAGAGCGAATATTCTCAAGATTACCAGATTATAGTACTTCTATATTGCAGAAGTAACTAGGGCATATAGCTGATGTTCGAAGAAATGAAACTGCCTCAAAGTTGTACACAATTTCCTAAAATTCCCCATTACGATAAATAGCAGCGCTTCAAATGCCAATTATTATGGACCCGCATATGGCACATGATGTCATTACTTCCTGTGCCACTTAACAGCGCATAATTTAGTTTTTTCCTAATACATTTTTTTATTCATAATTATTAAATTGTTGTAGGGCATTTAACGGTTTTTTTTTATAATTATTTTTAATTTTTTATTTTCGATGCAACACTTGTCAGTATCACACACAGGAAGTAGTTGCTGCGGCCCGTTTTGGGCAACCGTTAAACGTTTTTAATTTAAATGCTTCGCACTTCAAACTGATTTTTTTATACTTTATTGGTTGGCGTCCGTTTATGGATATGTTTTGATTTCTGTTTTGTTTTAACATAAATCCAACTCAACAGTTGGTTGTGACCTACCAGCAGTGTTTTGAATTTACACAATTTTTTTTTGTTTGTGCCTTTTCCTTTTCATTTTAATCTACAAAAAAAAGTATAAATAAAAATTGCTTAAATACGCCTATTAATAGACTCAGTACTGCCTTGAATGTGCGTCATTATTTATTTCCAAATTGAAATGCGCCACATGGCATCGTAATAGTGTCTTCAATTGTTGGGGGGTTTTATGTTTTGCTTTTAAATTATTGTATAAATATTTTAGAAATATTCTGAAAATATTTAATAAATATTTTATAAACAGTAGTAGGGACATTTTTATACACTAGATACTATAAAATCAATAGTTTTTTTTATTTATTAATGGGCAAATACCATTAAATATTACAAAATACTATTAAAACATATTAAATTGTTTTTACGTTTATATGAAAATATTTATTTTTTTGTATTCTATTGATCAATTTTAATAGGATTTTTTCTGAGTGTAGCTGGTGTGATGAAATTAGTAAAATTATGAAAGTTCTAGTCGTTCTCAAGTCGTACTACAGGTCACAACCAACCGATCATGTCCATTTTTAATACCAAACATTACAGTTGTATAAGTAATATAGTTTTAAAATTTCATGGACCTAACTTTGCTAGTTTTCCAGTAATCATGATTTCAACATAAAGAAAGACAGACAGAGACACTTTATAAAGCCATCTAAAAAATGTCGATATTTTAAAAATATTGAACAAATACTTTATAAATATTATCTAAACCATTTATACAATTTTTATAAATATTTTATAAATATTTTGTAAATGATTTATACATTTTTTGTAAATGATTTGTAAATATTGCATCAATACTTTATAATTATTGTAAAAATATAGTATAAATTATTTTTAAATATTGTGTAAATATTTTATAAACATACTATATATTTTATAAACATAACATTTATAAATATTCTATAGATATTCTTTACATTTTCCATATATATTTTATAAATATGCTATAAATATTTTATACCTATTCTATAATTTAATATGTTATAAAATAGTAATAAAAAACTTAAACATGCTCATTTCTTCTACGAAAAAAATTGTATTTAGTTTTCTATAAAGCACATTTAGTACTCTATAATTTATATTTTTCACATTTTAAATGTTATCATGGTAATGTTTGTCGTTGTACAATCAATTCAATTGATCGTTCATTAAATACCCGCACTTTTGCTGGCTGCTTCATTTCATTTCCGTTCCGTTCAGGCGCCAAAACATTATTTCATGTTTGACAGTACTTCTTGTTGTTGCATTTTGCTGACATATTCAAATTTAACGACCTTTTGCGTTCTGTTTTTTCCTACATAAATAAATATTTAATGTTCGCGCACGGATAAGAAAGAATCGTCGGACTAAAGACCCAGTCTAAAACGCAGAACTGAAGCGTTATCTTGGTTTTATTTTTAAATTGTGGCATATGTTTTGATATCTGTATAGTTTTAGCATTTGAAAATTACAAATGATATGCTGCCCATATTTAAGTGGTCATGCGATAAGTTAAACTGATAATGAAAATCTTTTGTACCATTTTTCAAGAATTTCGAAAAATTGTCTATTTATACCTCGAACTTATCATTATTGATATTTATTATTAATACTTGGGATTATTGCGGTTTTAAGAGTTTGAATAGAGTTTACACTATTAGGATAGATATGATTATAAGTTATTAATGTTGATTTTGTAAATGTTTGGATTATGATTAGTAAAAAAATCCATTATCAGTTCCAAACCATTATCAGGTTCTGAGCCTAAATGGTTTCTACAATTAAAATAATCAAAAATATATTTTTTTGTTTTGCTTATATCAAAATATATAGTAATTTTGAAAAACATATTTATGAGCATTATTATAAAATTTTCAGTTGTAAATTCTCATTAATTTTGTTGACTGTCTGCCATTCTTAATCAAGAAACACAAGACCCTAGTAGTAGTTTCTAATTAAAGACCTTAATTTGCCAGATAATATTTAAGGTATTCGTAATAATTAGCACAGACACAGAGTTGTATTTTAGTTTGCAGTGTGTGTTAAAGTGTGGTTTGAGGTCTTTGTCCTAGATTTAATTAGGCGCAAATAGGCTAATGTTTCACACAAACAAAACATTATAATGTTAGACATTTAGAGACACATTCAGAGGGCAGGCATGTAATGTAAATTAGCTTTAATTTTAATTATTATTTACACAAACTTGTGTGCCACATGATGACAATTCAATGATAAACAACCTGTGTGTGTAAATATTAGAATATATGGTGTGAGGTGGTATGAGGTTTATTTATGTGCCAATTAGATTATATGCGACAGCATATTAATTAATATATATATGTCCTGCACAGTAAAAAATAATCGACGTAAATATAGCAACCGACATTAATTGCATTCATTAATCAATCCAGTAATAAAATTCACTAATTTAATGTAAACATTTGCTATACTTCGTTAATTCTGCAATTCTGATTGCTAATATGAATATCTGTACGTCAATGCAGCAAATAATTTAGTCGGTGCAGTTTTTGCATATTTGCTGAAACTACGCCGACTAATTAATTTGCTGCATTGACGTATAATTCGTAATAGCAAACAGATTTGCTGAATTAACGAAGAAGGAACAAATGTTTCGGCTATCACTTCCAAGGAAACCAGAACGATATTTCCAACATCGACATACAAAAAGCGCAAATTGGTTCAACAACGAGTAATAGGAAATAGATCATTGGTCCCAATGGTGCTCTGCGTGTTCTAACCCTAATAAAAAAATGAATGGTACTGAACATTGTGTTTTTTCTTGTTTTATCAGTTCAGTTATATGCCTAATATTATCATATAGGATAAGTTTTAACTGGGATTATCAGTTCTTCTGTGAATTTTATTGAATTTCGATTAATTTTTAACAGTGTTTTATTGGTCCCTATGTCCATAAATTAATGTGTTAATAGAAACAATGAAAAAACTAATTTTAGAAAAAAAAAAATTGTTGATGTTTTTTTTCTGTTTTTTTTTAAATAACATTTTTGGAAAATCTTTTTTTTTTTTTTTTTTGATAATTTTTTTTTTTTAATAACATTTTATCCAACAATTTTTTTTTTCGAATTATTTTCAAAATTTTTCTTTTTCAAATTTCAGTACAAAAAAATGTACATCAATCAATTTATTTTGAAAAAAAAATATTTCAACAATATTCATCCTACTGAATATTATATTCATAAATATTATGAACAAATCATTGATATTATGATTAAATTCATCAATATGACAATTCAAATTCATTGTGTTGAATAGTTCGTTCTTCACTATGATGTTCGATAGTATGAATAACTTCATATGTATAATGAATGTATTCATCAATATGTCATTGAATGCACGGTGGTATCAATATAATGAATCTGGTAGTTGGTAAAAAAATTCATAATATATATGAAAAATTCATAATGTTGATGATTTTTTTTTCTGTGATTAAAGTTTACGAAAAACAATATTTTGTGCATTTTAACTTTGAAACAAATTGTTGTTATAAACATGACTAAATAAAAACTATACATTTAATAGTATTTTGATATTATATACGTATTTTTGATATTTCAATTATTCCATAGAAAAATGTATTCTTTAAATTAGATTGTACTACTAAATGTTACAAACTACTATCAAAAAAATAAAGTATGTGAAGTTAAATACGTATTTTTTTTAGCAAAGACACAAACCTATTTTTTTTACAGAGCCTTAACAGCGCGTTAACAGCCGCTATGTTAGCGGATGAAATCTTCCGATTGGTACACATAAATGACTCCGAATCCGTCCAGGATCTTAATGCTGGAACGGAATTTAGTACATTGGATAGCTAATGAATAGGGCTCTCCAAATATGTAACCTACATATATGGATCGATCCATTAGACATTTTATATACATTTTAAAACTTGGTCATATATTGAGAAAAAGTGGTGATGATGAAGTGGTCACTACTCCGTCCACGGTCCCCGTGCTGGAACTTCTTATAGTAGGTTAGATAGGTAATGATTAGAGCTTTCCAAATCTGTGACCTACATAGTTAGATCGATACGCTGGATATTTTTTATGAATTTTTGAAACTTGACCATTTACAAGGAACAAAAATATTCATATGAAGAAAAAGTCATGATGATGAAGTGGCAACTACTCCGTCCATGCTCCAGTGCTGGAACTTCTTATAGTAGGTTGGATAGGTAATGATTAAAGCTGTCCAAATCTGTTATCGATATAGTTGGATCAATATGCTGGATATGTTTTATGAATTTTTGAAACTTGGCCATTTACAAGGAACAAAAATATTTATATGAAGAAAAAGTCATGATAATGAAGTGGCCACAACTCCGTCCATGGTCCCGTGCTGGAACTTTTTATAGTAGGTTGGATAGGAAATGATTAGAGCTTTCCAAATCTGTGACACACATAGTTGGATCGATACGCTGTATATTTTTTATGAATTTTTGAAACTTGACCATTTACAAGGAACAAAAATATTCATATGAAGAAAATGTCATGATGATGAAGTGGCCACTACTCCGTCCATGGTTCCCGTGCTGGAACTTCTCATATTAGGATGGATAGGTAATGATTAGAGCTTTCCAAATCGGTGACCTACATAGTTCGATCGATACGCTGGATATTTTTTTGGAATATTTGAAACTTGACCATTTACAAGGAACAAAAATATTCATATGAAGCAAAAGTCATGATGATGAAGTGGCCACTACTCCGTCCATGGTCCCCGTGCTGGAACTTCTTATAGTAGGTTAGATAGGTAATGATTAGCGCTTTTCAAATATGTAATCGACATAGTTGGATCGATACGCTGGATATTTTTTATGAATTTTTGAAACTTGGCCATTTACAAGGAACGAAAATATTCATATGAAAAAAAAAATAGTTCATATAGTTCATAAAAATATTGTATTTTCGATATAATAATATTTTATTTCTTAAACATTTCATGTTTATGTCAATTATTTCTCTTAAAAATAACTACGTATTTTTATATATATATATGATTTCATTTTTTTATATTCATATAATAACATTTTTATTATTAAAAGTAATTATATTAAAAGATTGGTTTTTGTATTTTTTTACATTACTGTTTTTGTATACAATAAAATATTATAATAACATAAAATATTATGCTAATATAAAATATTATAGAAAAAATTTAAGATATTAAAAAGAAAAATTAAAAAATTAGAGATAACAAGAAAAAAAACAATGTAAATATTAACGAAAAATTTAAAATTTCACTTAAATATATATGTATACATGTTTTTGCAAGATTTTTACACTTTTTGTATACAACAATATATATTCAAGTTAAATTTTATTTTATGAAAACATATCGTATAATAAGTAACTGGAAACCTTTTTCTAAACATCTAATTATGAAAAATTAATTATTTCCATTTTAGATAAAAAGCATTGTGAAATGGTATATGTGAATTAAAAAAATCACATATATTGCCCCTTTATATTGCCCCAATTCACAATATTAGTTCGAATCTTTTGAAAATTTAGCAGAAATATTAAGTCTTTTAAAAATAAAATATGATGATCTTCACAATTTTACGAGTTTGAAAAATGTTTTAGTAGAACATAATTTTTAATTAGATTCTTTTAATTGTACATGTTTCACAATTTTCTAAAAAATTAATTAAAGGACAACAAATAACTAATTAAGAAGATACTAAAACTTTTCGATTAAAATGAAAAATATCCAGCGAATCGATCCAACTACGTCGATCACATATTTGGAAAGCCCTAATTATTACCTATAAACACTACTATAAAAAGTTCCAGCACGGGAACCATGGACGGAGTAGTGGCCACTCCATGATCATGACTTTTTCTTCATATAAATATTTTTGTTCCCTGTAAATGGTCAAGTTTCAAAAATTCATAAAAAATATCCAGCGTATCGATTTAACTATGTCGATCACAGATTTGGAAAGTCCTAATCATTACCTATCTATACTACTATAAGAAGTTCCAGCACGGGGACCATGGACGGAGTAGTGGCCACTTCATCATCATGACTTTTTCTTCATAGGAATATTTTTGTTCCTTGTAAATGGTCAAGTTTCAAAAATGTATAAAAAATATCCAGCGTATCGATCTAACTATGTCGATCACATATTTGAAAAGCCCTAATCATTACCTATCAAATCTACTATAAGAAGTTCCAGCACGGGGACCATGGACGGAGTAGTGGCCACTTCATGATCATGACTTTTTCTACATATAAATATTTTTGTTCCCTGTAAATGGTCAGGATTCAAAAATTCATAAAAAATATCCAGCGTATCGATCTAACTATGTCGATCACATATTTGAAAAGCCCTAATCATTACCTATCAAATCTACTATAAGAAGTTCCAGCACGGGGACCATGGACGGAGTAGTGGCCACTTCATGATCATGACTTTTTCTACATATAAATATTTTTGTTCCCTGTAAATGGTCAGGATTCAAAAATTCATAAAAAATATCCAGCGTATCGATCCAACTATGTCGATCACATATTTGAAAAGCACTAATCATTACCTATCCAACCTACTATAAGAAGTTCCAGCACGGGGACCGTGGAGGGAGAAGTGACCACTTCATCATCATGACATTTTCTTCCTATGAATATTTTTGTTCCTTGTTAATTGTCAATTTTAAAAAATTCATAAAAAATATCCAGCGTATCGATCTAACTATGTAGGTCACAGATTTGGAAAGCTCTAATCATTACCTATCCAACCTACTATAAGAAGTTCCAGCACGGGGACCGTGGAGGGAGTAGTGACCACTTCATCATCACCACGTTTTCTCAATATATGACTAAGTTTTAAAATGTATATAAAATGTCTAATGGTTCGATATATATATGTAGGTTACATATTTGGAAAGCCCTATTCATTAGCTATCTAATGTACTAAATTCCGTTCGAGCATGAAGATCCTGGACGGATTTGGAGTCATTTATGTGTACCAATCGGAAGATTTCATCCGCTAACATAGCGGCTGTTAACGATCTTTTAATGCTCTGTAAAAAAAATGGTTTGTGTCTTTGCTAAAAAAAATACGTATTTAACTTCACATACTTTATAAATTTTAATTTGAATTTATACGAAACAAACTTTTTAATAATACTATTAAATCAATATTTGACCTATACTCCAACTTAAGTGAATTTTTTCAGTGTCTGCTAAACAAATTGTGCTATATTTTTAATGTTTATTAATGAGCAAATATTTATGCAACAGTGTTGTAATTAATAAATTTCTAAAAAAAAACCACAAACATAATGTAAACAGATTTATTATATAAACTTTGTAAACATTTGTGCGCAATTTAAAGAGTGTGTAAATAAAAAACTTATTTATAAAATTATGCTATAAAGAAAAGGTTATGGAATCGTTTTATTTATATATTTTAAAATTTTGTAAATATTTTTTTTCGCAATTTAACAGTTCTATACTATATTAAAATAATTTTAAAATAACATAAAAAGTCACAAAATATCTAATAACTTAAATGTTTTTGTTTTATTGCAGATTTTTACTCGCATTCAGCGGAAATACAAAACAACACCACAAAAACTGACACCAAACACTTCCAAAATATGTGAAAAATGCAACTTTATAATAGGGAAAAATAAAAAATCATACATTAAACGGCAAGTTATGGTAGTTTGAAAAAATATATGACGCGTAAAGCATGTGGTCGACTATATATCACATAATATTTTTATTTTTAATTCTTATCTTTAAACATTCTAAGCACATGAGCAACAGATGCTTGTGTACTCAACGGGTATGGGTACGGGCACAATATGCAGTTGGTTGGTTCTGTCTAAATAAGCAATGCAGATAAGGCTTCAAATTGATGTGTTCATAATTCACACTTTGCATTTCTTTTATTTTATTATATTCTACACAATTTCATTTTATTCTCTTCAGCACTTTTGTTTATTTTCATTGGTTTGTGTGCTACTCTTTGCTTTGCGTTTTTAATGATAAACAAGGGAAAAAAACTTATAAACAAAAATTAGTTTTCGGAATTTGCGCAATTTTTTGTATTCAATTTATTCTTGTAAACAATTAATTAACTTCTCTTTTTTTTGTATATTTGTGTTTTATTCATTGAGGTTCTAGCAGACTTACAAAAAATACCATCAAATTTATAGTTTTTGGATAATTTATTAGTATTTGTAGATAAACTTATTCAATAGTTTAAATCCCATTGAATTATACAAAAAAACTATTGAAAAATATAAAATACTATTAAATTTATATTAATCAATAGTTTCAATTCCATTGAATAATACATAAACATTGAAAATTATAGCATACTGTTAATTTTATATTTATAAATAGTATAAATCCCATTAAATTTTTTATATTGAATATTGAACTATTAATTAAATAAAACTATAAAATAGTATTAATCCCATTGAATAAAACAAAAAAAAAACGATTGTAAAGTATAGCATACTGTTAATTTTATATTAATCAATAGTATAAATATCATTGAATATTTTATATTTTATATTCAAAATGAACTATTAATTAAATAAATCTATAAAATAGTACTAATCCCAATGAATAATACAAAAAAAACTATTGAAAAATATATTTAACTTCAAATACTATTAAAATATCCAAAAACTATAAATTTAATAGTATTTGAAGTTAAATTAAATCAATAGTTTAAATCCCATTGAATTATACAGAAAACTATTGAAAAATATCCAATACTATTAAATTTATATTAATCAATAGTTTCAATACCATTGAATAATACATAAACATTGAAAAATATAGCATACTATTAATTTTATATTTATCAATAGTATAAATCTCATTGGTTTTTTTATATTGAATATTGAACTACGATTTAAATAAAACTATAAATTAGTATTAATCCCATTGAATAAAACAAAAAAAAAAAACTATTGAAAAGTATAGCATACTGTTAATTTTATATTAATCAATAGTATAAATATCATTGAATATTTTATATTCAATATTGAACTATAAATTAAATAAAACTATAAAATAGTACTAATCCCAATGAATAATACAAAAAAAAACTATTGAAAAATATAAAATACTAATACATTTATAGTTTTTCGATATTTTAATAGTATTTGGAGTTAAACTTCATTAATAGTTTAAATCGCATTGAATTATACAAAAAACTATTGAAGAATATAAAATACTATTAAATTTATATTAATCAATAGTTTCAATTACATTGAATAATACAAAAAAAACTATTGAAAAATATAGCATACTATTAATTTTATATTAATCAATAGTATAAATATCATTGAATATTTTTTATTGATTATTAAACTATTAATTAAATAAAACTATAAAATAGCATTAATCCCATTGAATAAAAAAAAAATATTGAAATTATAGCATAAGTACTATTAAATTTATATGTATACATATAAATTTAATAGTACCTATAGGTCCCACCACTTTTATTGTTATTATTAAATTTATATAGGAAAATGTTTGGGAAGTCGTTAAATTTGGAGTTCACTAAATTTTCATTTTCCTTTAATCCATATCTCCACAAATTTCTAATTCTTAAAATCTATCTGTACAAAATATAGACGTTTTTGTAAAATTTTTATTTAGTTTTAATAAAAACATATTTATGTATTTGAAATGTTCCACAAATCAGCACAAAATATGAATAATACATATTTCTTTCTTGGTTACCAATAACATTTAAAAATTCGATAAATTTACCTTCTGTATATAAAATGTAATTCCGAAAATAATCTCATTTACCTCCTTTTTTTAAACATTTTAGTTGTTTAAAATTTTAAAAACTAAAATTGAAATCTTTTCGCATTTAGTTGCATCCATTAATTTTTTGCAATAGACACAAAACAGCTGATGCTCGCACAAATACAAAATAAAAAATCGAAAACACAATTTTTGAATTAGTGCCAAATTTCGCTAAATGCCAACATTTGTTATGATTTAAGCAACAAAAAAAAATTCTGCGAAAACATTTAATTATGAGGTCATCAGGAGCGCTGTTCGTTTTTTTTTTTTTTTTTAATTTCAAAATATGGTTGGCAACAAGGAAAAATAAAATTAGTTGCATAAATCGTCTTTGTACAAGTAAAACGTATCCAATATATTTAGTTTTTCAAATTTTTCGATTAGTATTATTAAAAGTATATAAAATAAATGTACTTAATTCCTTCAACCTCAGAAAACCCAGTATTTCATGTCTCGGAGACCTCCGATGCCTCGAAGTTTTCACGAATAACTTCGATAAAAAAAAAAACGATCTGATCGCTTAAGTGATTCTGATTTTTAGAATTTTTCATATATTCAAATTCTTTAGCATTATACGATATTTAAACATGTATCTCATCGATATCGCAATATTTTTCAACGCAGACTCGAATTTTGTATTTCATTTTTTTCGATATTGTTCCGATTTTGCAAGATTTCTCGTGCCGAGAAACCTCAGTCGCGTTCTGTCTGATTGCCTCGCAAATTTCTCAAATAAATTCGATAAAAAGATAGATATCATTGCATTGTCGATAGTAATTTCTTCAATTTCTCATGCGTTCAATTTCCTTGACAAGATATGATATTTAAATATGATTTTCGCTATAATTTCCGAAGAAATCTTGAACTATCACTATTTTTTGTTCGATAGTTCCGATTTCAAAATATTGTCATACCGAAAGAACTTCGACGGAATTCAGTGATATTCACTAGATTCACTAAGTCCAATTTTTAGCTCGATAGTGGTACGATAAAGTGTCAGATGTGGTATGAATGCTCCTTATTCTCGCATTGATTGCGTAGCGTTATCGAAACAAATCTTTTTCTCAATCGTACAAGAACCATTTGCCTAAAATTTCATTTGCCAAGTGTTTTTTAAAATCATCTGTAATCAAATGTGGGAATTTGGTTCAATCAGAAAAAAATCCAATTAAAATTGGTCAATAGGACAGTTATTGATTCAATAGTATACAAACTAAATATTTTCATAAAACACACACAATTTAATAGTGTTTAATAGTATTTTGTAGTTTTTAATGGTATTTACCTATTAAAACAATAGTTTATCATATTGACTAGTTTTTATATCAAAAAACTATTGATTTTATAGTATTTTTTCTGAGTGTTCAGTGCCGGATGAGGTTGTACACTTACGCTATATCAAAAATTGAAATGTCATATGATTATTTCATATACAAACCGGCCTTTTTGCAAAGAAATTGTAAGATAAATTAAGATTTCAACAAACCAATTCATATTTTAATGGTCTCTTTAATATCTACATGGACGCACAGTGAAACAGAAACGTTTTTCATCGATCCAAACTCAGAATTTCTTGATTTATTGCTGGGGTTTATTCTTGTTTTATTTGAAATGAATGAAGTATAATTTTAAAAAGTTAAAAATAAAAATCGTTCACTTAGATTTCATTGTATAAAAAGCCAAAATATAACTTTTTTTGTTGTTTTTGGATGTTAGTATATACAACAAAATGTTCTTTCTTTTTCAATTGACCATATTGGCAACCTTAACTACAAGAGCTGCCCTTTAGCAACACTCTTAACTTCCGCACAGTTGCAATAACGGAAGCCATGCTGTTTAACGAGACTTCGATGGGTGCAACATAAGCGCTACGATCGGCATTGTATGGAGGGAGGATATCGGAATGCGTTCTTGTTCTTTTTGCGCACAATGCGATAACGTTTAGCAAAATGACAAACGTTACCAAGTATTCCAAAAAAAAGTTGAACAAAAAAAAAAAATCAATTTCCAAATTCATAACAAAAAACCATCGAATGGCGCCTAAAACCATCCAACCACCTCTCGAAACACAAAATCAAACAATGAAAGACGAGGCAATTGAATACTGGACAACGAGCCGTGCCGAGCGAGCTTCGAACGAACGAACAAACAAACACTCGAACGCACAAACGACGATAGAAAATGTGTTGCATACTTTGGGGGCGATAAGAGCCATGAAACGCTATTTGTGTCCATAAAATTGTGTCATAAATGCGTTTTTCTTTCTCTACTTTTCGATGTTGTTGTTCTTTTCATCTATCTATCTTTTGTTGTTATTATTTTTGTGTTTGTTGTAGTTTTTGTTCTTTTGCATTGGTTTTTCCATTTTCAAATTGTAAAAATATCATGGTTGTTGCATGGTGCGACGCGACGCTTTGTTGCGGTTGTTGAAAAGATTAAATTTGCGGCGATGGCCACCATGCAATAACGACCCAAAAAATAACAAAAAAAAAGAAAAAAAAAGGCTACATAGAAAACGTTAGCAGTGCAGCTAGCCAGCCAGCTAGCGGGTTTGGGTTGTGTTTGAAAAAGGTAATAAATATGAATCGTTCTTCGAATTTCATGCCGCGGATTATTGAAAATTTTCAATAAAAACACAAAGTGCTCATGGTGCACGCGGATGGCGTTGAGTGGTGCTCTTGTGTGATTGGGGGACAGTTTTGAGCAATATTGAAAAATAGTGCGGCGAAAAATTCGTGCTGTAATTTTTAATGTTTTTTTTATTTTTTATTACAATTTCTTATACCTTTTTCTACTATTTTTTCTAACACTTTATTTTACTACTTTTTTAGTACTTTTTAAATACATTTTTCAAGTACTATTCTATCACATTTTCTACTACTTTATATTACATTTTACTACTTTTTTTGTAACAGATTTGGTAAGACTTGTTTTCAACTATTTTTTTTTTTAATTTTTCTCCTCTCTTTTTTTACTAAATCTCCACTACTTTTTTATGCTACTTTTCTTCTTCCACTTATTTTAGCACATTTTTATACTACTTTTCTACCCTTAAAAAAAACTACTTTATACTACTTTTTTTCTTTTAGGTTTTATAATACTAGTATTTTTTGTTTTTAATTTTTCTGCTACTTTTTTACTTATTGTTCTACTACTTTTTTACAACATTTTTTTAATACAGATACTGTTTTCATCTAATTTTTTATTTTACTTTTTTCTACTACTATTTCTACTACTATTTTCTAGTAGTATTTTCTTTTTTTTTTCTGTGTTCAATTTTTTATTATTGAATATTTTTATTTGGTTTTTCTTTTTTTTTATTTAATTTTAAACTACTCTGCAATACAACTTTGAAAAATATTGAGGAAGAAACATTTTTGGAATTATTATAAAATTTCTTTCTTTTTATTGCAATCCTATTTCTTTAACTTGTCAACAAAAGTTTGATCAACCACTTTTTTTCTACTATATTTTTTCTACTAATATTTTAATACTACTTTTTACTACTTTTCTAATACATTTTCTACTTCAGTTTTCTTTTCAATTTTCTACTTCTTTTTCTACTTATTGTTTTTACTAATACCTATTTGTCTACTTTTCTACTACTTCTGTCTATACATTTTTCTACTACTTTTTTCTACTACTCTTTTCTACTACTTTTTCTACTACTTTTTTCTACTACTTTTTTCTACTACTTTTTTATACCACTATTTTTTTTTTTTTTTTTAATGTTGTTATTTATAGTTTGTTCTTTTTTGAATAACACCGCTCTACAAAGTTTACAGAATCATTATATACAAAATTATTTACTGCATTTTCTGCTATAATTTAAAAATCTGTCATATTTAGAAAATTTTCCCAAATAATACTTTTTCTACTTAATTCTAAACAATTCAATCTTTTAAGCAGCTTTCGCTGTAGCACATTGTGTTGCATTTTTTATGCGTTGCAACGTACCAAACGAGGTAAAGCGTTGCTAAAACCTACTACAGCCTGACCTCGTTATAGAAAATAGTAGTATGTAGTAGAAGTGACTCGTAATAAAATGACACAATAAAAACTATTCACTTAACTTCTATTTAGTCTAGATGCCGTTGTTCCTGTTGCTGTCTTTTTGACTATGTTGTTGTCGTTGCCGTCGTCGTCATTGTTGTTGTGTATGGTAACTTCCGCCGGATGAATTTATAGTCATGCTGGGCCAACATAGTGTGTCCAGATGTATGATGGCATGGGACATACAAACACACACACACACATATCACAGATTATGAGCATGTGTCCGGTGTATAAAAATTTATAACCATAAAAGATGACAAAACAACAAAAACAACAATGGGAATTATAGCAACAGCAACATCGTTTGCAATGGAAACAAGTAAAACTCACAAAATAGGTCAAAAAAGCGTTACGAGTTGAGATAAAAGTTTCGTTTGTCGATTTTGTTGGCTTTTTGTGTTTTTTATTTACTCTTTTTCAGCACTTTTAGTAGTTTTGCTTTTTTTTGATACATTTTTTTCTTTTTTCATTGCTGTATTTCAAAAAGTAGCCAAACATTGATTTATAGACGACGCGCGTTGTTTTTAAATTAAAACTGAAAAGTTTTACATTTTTAAGACCCCCTCAATATATAGCATAAGATGTTGCTATATCGAATTTTTAGCTTTCAGAGAAATTAAGACTTTGTTGTTGATATATTATAGTATTCCAATTTTAGACACATAAATTATATGATTTTGATATAAAGACCATCAAGAAATATATTTTGTTAACTACTGTTTTAATATATTATGCGAATATATTGAAAATTTCCACCGAAATCGTTTATTTATTTTTTTCTATTACCGAATACGATTTAAAAATACAAAATAAATGCATTTCAAACATTTTAAATTAATTTTTGTGCTGCAAATGTTGTTTCAAAAGATTTCTATTCCTGTATAATTGATTTTCGAATATAAAATTATAAATATGCACATTCGAACTTTAAATTGAAATTTTAAAAGTTAATTAATCAATAGGAAAAATAAACGAAGAACAAACCATTACTTTATGACTTGCTTAAAATCTTTGATCAGACAATATTCAAATTTTTGACGTCTTCACACTAAAAAGCGCTCAATGATTGCAAAGCAAATAAATAAAACTTAAATAAACGTGCTGAGACACAATTTATGAAGTCGCTATAATTTGAAAATTATTAAAAAAAATAATTTTCTACTATGTTCAAAGCATGCATGCAAAAGTTTATTTTAAAGATGTCATAAAAGCGCAAAATAAATAAGCAACAATTCTTGATCGAATCGTTGATCAGCTGCCATAGTAAGAAGAATCAAATAAAATATAATAAATTTGTATTCAAATTATACACAAAGAAAAAATAGAAATGACAGATACAGTGCCGCATAAATGCGTCAACGTAATAGGGTTAAACAACGACACAAATATTGCTGTGCTCTGCATAAACATAATAATGGTAAACATGCTTAACAACTATAAGAATGAGATCAGCGGTTAAGGCACGTTACACACTTCAAAACTCGAACAAAGGATCTAAAAGCGAGAAAAAAGACAGATTTGCGGAGGATCAAAGAACTAGGACAGCAGGCCTAAGAGATTTATGCAGCAAACAAATAAAACCATTTTTTATGTGAGTAAAATATAAAGCAGGTAGCTATAAAAATAAAACAGATGATGATGATACCATACGCAAAAGTGAAGTTTTGAAATATGAGCTGGAAAATAATATGAATGAAAAGGCAAACTGAACAGAATATGGTATCTGCGTAAATATGTATTTAGAGAATTATATAAGCAAATATATACTCCATAATTTTGCACATTTTCTTTGTAATTTTGTTGGTTTTCCCAGTATTTTGTTGGGAAATATAAATCAAATGGTATGATGTACTACTGAAATGACATATCACATGTTAAAATCAAAAGTAGGGAGACAATATTAAAAACTGAAATAAAAATAGCTACTAAAATAGTAAACACAACATAAAGAAACAAGAAATCAATTTTTGGGCCAATGCAAATTAGGTTTCTATCAGGGGTAACGATTTCCCCATTGTGGCAACGATATAAATAGAAAAAAATCATTTGTTTTTAAAAAATATTTAAAAGAAATAAAGTTTTTCTTCCCTAATATGAAATAAAGGCATATAGAAAACGCATAAGACAAATAAAAGACAAATAAAGCATTGCATAAATTGGGCAATATCAAAGAATATTAAAAATATAAGTCAAACAGAGTTGGAAAAGTACCTACTAGAAATGGATATTCGACATGAGTGTAAAATACCAATTGCAGAATATGAAATATACCGAAATAATGCTATAGCATGGAAATTCGTGAAAGAAATTCTTAAAGAATTCACAGATGATTTAGTCCTGCATGCAGGGTATTGCAATTCTTATACAATTTTTCGAGTTGTTCTTTATGTTGCATCCTTCTGCCTTGATAAAAGCATCTTGAAACAAGCAGTTGAAGCTGAATGTCTGCCAGTAAAACGATTTTGTTGTTATTACTCCAATGCACTTTGATCCCCCAATGCTTGTGTTGTCGACAAATCAAAGGCAAATCCAATAAAAATGGTTGAATTTTAAACGTATTACGATGCACAGTGCATAAAATCGTATCGAATCGTAGTAGAGAATGCGATTTAAAATGAAATCTATGGCATATGCGATGGCGTAGTGCACGGCATAGTGCAGCACACAGCACAGGGCCGGGGAAGGGAAATTGATGTAAAATGGGTTACTAAACGAATTACTGAAAATTTATTTTGTTAAATTGTTAGTAGTTAAAGGTTAAAGTGCTTTTAAAAGCATATTTAAGAAAGCAACTATTATGAGTAAGAATTGTAGATATACCTACTATTGATTGTAAGAAGACATAAATTTGAAATGAAAAATAAAAGTTAATAAATACTACAGCTATTAGCTGTTGAAAAGGGAAAGTCAAATTCAGAAATCAGTTTATATACCTCTCTGTATTTACATTAACACACTTTATCTTTATACACCTCACTGATGTAAGTATATACATCACTGATCACAGATTTCAAAATTTGACTGTCCCGTTTCACCATCTTTCCAAATGTATAATATGGTATATACCAAGAAAAAAAATTCATCAATATGATGAATTTATTCATAAATATTATGAATTGTTTTGCAACTACCAGATTCATCATATTGATACCACCGTTCATTAAATGACATATTAATGAATGTATTCATAATATATATGAACAAAATATGCAATACAATGAAGTTGAATTGTTATATTGATGAATTTGTTCATAATATTTTTTCAAAAAAAAATTTTTGTTCGAAAAAAAAAATCGAAAAAAAAAATGTTCGAAAAAAAAATTTTGTTTGAAATTTTTTTTTTTCAAAAATATATTTTTTATAAATAAAACTTTTTATTAACAAAAAATAAATATATTATAAAAAAATAAATATATTATAAAACATTTTACTAATTTATGCATTCGAGCACGCATTATTTAAGAAATAACACACAAGAACTAAATGAGAATTGAAAAGTACGGCAAAACATGAACGAAAAAAAAATATGTTCATAGAAATTTGGTTTAATGAACAGCATTCTTCAATATAAAGAACATATATGTTGTATTTTATATTTTGGTTCAATAATATGATGAAACGTATTCTTCACATACAAATCATCATATTGAAGACACTTTTTCCACAGTTGTCAAGCGTTCTTCATTGATTTCATAACATTGATGGCGTTAGTCATTAATATTATGAATGGCTCTTCAATACAATGAATCCTGGTTTGAAGAACGGAATTCATCAATATGATGTACATTTTTTTTTCTGTGTGCATATATGTTGTATTTCTTTTTTTTTGTACATTAATATGATGAAATGTATTCTTCACATACAGTTCATCATATTGAAGAACACTTTTACGACAGTTGCCAAGCGTTCCTCATATTTATGATCGCTTTCAGAACATTGATGTCGCTAGACATTAATATTATAATTGGTTCTTCAATACAATGAATCATGTTTTGAAGAATGGAATTCATCAATATGATGTATATTTTTTCTGTGTAAAGATATACGAATTCGAATTTCGGTATTAAATTTTAATAATTTCGACTCGTTGTTGGCTCGTATATCTTTTCATCATGAAATGGCAAACCTTAGTGAAGAGAAATGTCAAAAGAGCGGCAAGAAATATGGCGTCGTTTGCTGTCCCTGTCGCTCTACTTTTGTAGCGTCCCTGTTGAAAAACCCTTTATTTGAATTTCAGTCAAAAGTGAATTTTCGAATATAGTCGAATATTTAGAATTTTTGAAATCCAATGGAACTTTTATAATATCGTAATGGATCTTCATAATGTCAATGGGAATTTTCTCAAAATGAAATGGAAAATTTAAATTTTATTTGGTATTTTATCAATTTCAATTGAAAAGTCCCAATTTCTTTTAAATTTTTTTCAAATTTTAACAGAATTCACTTAAATTGTAGTAGTTCGGATAAATGAATTGTATACGATTTTTATTAACAGAGATTTTTATAAACAGATATTTAATATATTTTTTTTTCTTTAAACACATATTTGAATTTTTTTTCTTTTTTAAACAAAAATTTTAATTTTTATTTTAATGATAAAATTGACATCTTTGCGGAATAATAATAATAATAATAATCGAAATTTGGTCATATCAAAATGAAAATTTTCTATTTTATTTGGAATTTTTGCACTTTCAATTCAAAAATCTCAATTTAATTTTTAATTTTCTCAAAATAAATTTCAATTTCTAATCGGAAAAACGAATTGTATTCGATTTATATTTTCATATATTTAAATTTTGTACAAAGTTGAATACAGAAAAGTATGAGATATATAGCATTTTTAGGTTTTTCTGAAAATATGCCAAGCATTAGAATTGCATTTTCCTTCTTTTTTGCCCTCTCGAATATTTGCACTCTGACGTGAAAATATCACCTAAATGCAAATCAAATAAAAAACAAATAAAAAATAGAATACGCAACAATATATTTATGACAGCATATTGAACTAAGTCAGCGTGACAGACATGACATGTCACAACAAATTGGAAAAAAACCATTGTAAATATATTTGTCGCCATATTTTTTATTTTTTATTTTTTGTTTTTCATTTTTTTATTATTTTCTTTGGTACATTTAAAAATTTGTTTCGAATTTTTTGAATATTTATTCGAGTTGTTGAATTATTTATGTGTCTGAAATAAAGCGACAAAAATATCAACGAAATGTAAATAAAATCGAATGCTTTTTATTTTACTCCTGTCGTACAAAATATGCAAAAATATGCAGTGCCTCGAAAATGTTGCGAATTTTATTAAAAAAAAAAAAAAACGATATCTGTTCGGTATTTGTACAGTGATTAAACAACGCGTTGAAAAATGAAACTAAAAATTGCACGCATGTCATGCGAAATCATATTTTATGCCGTTTATCCGTTGTATCCTTTGTCTCCGTACTAGGACATCCGGTGAAACTCTGTGAGCCTGCAATTTTTATTTGCCAATTTGCGTGTGCCTTTTGACCGCAATGATTGATTGACAATGCAAAAGCCCCACAAGTCACTTGATCCGGTTGTGCTGTTGCCCGATCCTGACATAACTACAGTTATGATATGTAAAATATAATGACAGTTGAATTTGTAGTATTTTCGTTCAAGGACTTCGCACAACACCAAACAAAAAAAAAAATATAACTCACCATTTGCTTAATTAAAATTTTTATTTATTTAAATTTCAGTTTGCAAATATTTCGGGCTACTTAAAAAACTACAGCACTTCACGTAAGTACTACATATATTCAACACTATGTAAATGTTTATTTGTCTTTATTTGCCTTTATTTGTCTTTATTTTTTTGTTTTATTTGTTTTAGTGGATTCAGTGGTGCTGCCCAGCGGCACCGGTGCATTCGTACCCTTATCATTCTTTCGCCCCGTGTGAATTTGTTAAACGACTGGACGGAGAACTGATAAGGGCTCGTATCACCGTGACAACATGGAAAAAAAGTGAAATAAATATTAAATGTTTTAAATGTGCCAAAAAAAATCTTTTAATAAATTGGAATAAGATGCAAAAAAATACTATTTATCAAGCAGAATAAAATATAGTGATATCGTCACTGTAATGCCAAAGGGGCGAATGCGCATTTTTAAAAATGTTGGGAAATAAAATTTTAAAGTTTGAAGTGCTTTTTCTGTTATTTTGGTTTACTCGTCAATTACTAGAACGTCTGTAAAATATCTTTAGATTTGGACAACCTATTGAATTATAAATACAGATTTTGTAAGGCTATATCGTGATCAAAACGCAAATATTTTTGTTTTTTAAGCTATAATTTTTTATTAGCGCAAGAAAAAATAGTAATGTAAAGGCATTAATTGTTTGATTTTAAAGCACCTATCTATTGCCATCATTAATTAAAAATATTTTGTCAAACATTAATTTGCCATTTGTTATTTGCAGGAAATAATGTTTGGCAAAATATTTTTAAATAATGATACAGATCGATAGGTGCTTTAAAAAGAAACAGTTAATACCTTCACACCCCTATTTTATCTTGCAGCAATAAATAATTATAACAAAAAAAAGAAGAAAATTGAAAATCTTGACATGCCAAAAGGGCGAATATTTTCGTTTTTTTGCTATAACTCTTTAATGGTACAAGATAA
Organism: Dryomyza anilis; assembly: GCA_951804985.1. NCBI lineage: Eukaryota > Metazoa > Arthropoda > Insecta > Diptera > Dryomyzidae > Dryomyza > Dryomyza anilis. The sequence continues at coordinate 4,051,846 of OX638133.1, forward strand.
AATAGTGATATGAAGGTATTTATTGTTTGTTTTTAATGCACCTATCGATCTGCATTATTAATTAAAAATATTTTGTCAAACATTAATATGCCATTTGTTATTTGCAGGAAAAAATGTTTAGCAAAATATTTTTAAATAATGATGCAGATTGATAGGTGCTTTGAAAACAAACAATAAATGCTTTTACATCACTATTTTATCTTATACCAATAAAATGTTATGGCGAAAAAACGAAAAGATTCGCCCTTTTGGCATGACAAGATTTTCAATTTTTCAAATTCGTCCTTTTGGTTTTGTCTTTAATGACTAGAAATATCCAACAAAGTCACACGCGATATATGCACAGCATACTTGAGGATAAACTACATTCAAAAATTAAAAAAAGGCAAATGTCAAAAATTTCACATTCACCCCTTTGGCATGATAGGGCGATATACTTATAAAATATTTAAAAATACAAAATGTGTCAAAGATGTAAAATATCAAATACTTCAAAAACGATAAAATGATATTAATTTATTTAAAATAATTAAAAAAAAAAATAAAATAAAAAATTTTCAAACAAATTAATAATATAATCGAATTTCCTAATTTTTCTCATTTTAAAATTTAGAAAATAATAAAAAAAAATTATTCCAAAAGAGAAAATTTTTAATATTGTTAATTAATATTCATAAAAACAAAAATAGGTTAAATTCGATGTACAAGAATATCTTATTGAGAGTAAGAAAAAAAAAATAAAATTTAATTTAACGAATGTAGCGAATATAGCGAAAACAATATATTAAACACATTTTTATATTTTATGTGTATCGCACAAATACATAAAATACATGAAATTGCTATGCATTGAAGTTAAAACTCATGTTAAGACCCCGCATTGTAGCAGCGTGAAAATCTGTCGAAATGTGTCACACATTCCCATCTAGAGAATGCCATGTCCCCCGGTTCAATCCACTCTTAAACACCAAAAATACCAAAGTTCTGCTCGCACACAGCTGCAGCTGCTCAACCGCAACATGATAAACTTTTAAATCAAACAATTAAATTCCCAACGCTTCTCTGCATTCGCAGGGGCTGCAGCTCTATCTCTCCACTTGAAGTGCAGCGCGCAGTAGGATGAAGGAAGGACAAATGCAGCACAAAAGCAAAAACAACTCAACTGCGGACGAAGGCAACAAAAACTTTGCGCCAAGCTTAAAACGCGCAACATGCTGAAAAAGTTGCATGGAAAATGGAGCCATAACACACCGAAAATGAAGGATGAAAAATGAAAAACGTATAACGTGGTTACGAGTCAAAAATGAAGAAATCTGTATACAAAATTCGTACACTACAAGAAAGAACTACAATAATAAAACAACAAAAAAAAAAAATGAAATGAATTAAATATTAGTAACATTAAACATTAATTAGTGCATTAAATATAAAAAAAAACTTTTCCAATTGATTAAACCAGAAATGACCGAAACAGTAAAAGTTGAAAAAAAAAAACGTAAAAGAAAAACTCGTAAAAACAAAAATATTTGTATATCAAAAATATGGATTTTTTTTTTTAATTATCGATTTTATGCATTAGCATTAGAAAAATTGATGTTCTTAACAAATTCCGCCAAATTGATCTAAAGTCTTGATGCCTCCCTCCACGCACCTCTAACAACGAATAACAATAGGGTTGCATGAGTTATGGCATCAACACGGCTATTGAAGAGCTAATTGGGTTCATGTACGAAAACTGAACCAACATTTCAATTAACCAACCTTGAATTAGCTTTTCAAATTTTCAAAATTTCAATACACGGTGAGATTTTTACATTTCTGACCTCAATCTGAATTCGAAAAGGCAAAACATTTTGAAATTCAGTATTATACTACTTAAAAGAAAAATGTTCCTATTGCTTCAAACAGGGACGCTTGTAAAATTATGCTAAGAGATTGCTACAGCAGAGTTACTGACAAAAACATGATTGAAACAATAATAATGTTGAACATTAAGTGATGCAGTCAAAACATGCTTAAAAGAATCATGTTTTTTCTGTGCGTATATCAATATCTAAAATAAACCAGTTGGGAAGGTTAGATCACATGGGATATTTAAAGTAGGTGTTATTATGATAGTTAGGATTATCAAAATTATAGTCAGTCTAAGCCGACTATAAATACCCTAAACATAGGTGTGGTTACCAGTCAAAGTGGTATATAGGTCACAAGGGTATACGAATCCTGAAAATAACTACAAACTTTCCATCGCTGAAGAATTTCCATTCATTTCATACCCATATTTACAAATGGGTAGGTGTACCGAATTTCGATTTTTTTTTTTTGGGAACGACAACTCGTTTCGCATGAAAACATTATTATCATGTATTTCAGCATGATTTCAATATATATTTGACCAAAAAAGTTTATCTAAGCACGTATGCAGTAAAATTGATCTGTGGATGTAAATTTTATATGAGGTATTTGAACATAAGTGGTCGGTTCTCACAACAGATGGTCGGTCACAACAGATCGATAATGGCAATTTTCTTGTTCAGACAGCTTAGATATATAAGTAATCTAAAACTAAAGTTTCATTGCCCTAGCTCTTCTACTTTTTCTACTTTCTACGATTTCAACAGACAGACAGAAGGACAGACAGAAGGACAGACAGACGGACAGACTGTCAGATGGACATCGCTAAATCGACTCAGGAGGTCATGCTGATCAAGAATATATATACTTTTCCATACCGGAGATGCTTTCTTGAGGGTGTTAAAACGGCGTACCAAACTAAATATACCCTTTCACTCTTATACCTGAGACAGACATCCAGTAAAGTTATTATAATAACAATACTATAATATTCTAAATACCAGATAGGTGACAGACATAACGTAGTATAGTTTGCGTAGTAAATAAAACTATGCAAAAGAAATATTACAGCATTTTCATTTTTGTTGGGTACCACGGTTACTAGAGAATATTTTATTCTAGTCAGCTGTATTCTAGTCAGCTTGTCTTTCTATTACAGACTTCAGTGAATACAACGTTTTTTTACGCGATAGGTTTTCTTTACATGCAGAACCTCAGTGGACACTTATATATTTTGTTAATATTGTAGCTTTACTACATTGAAATTGGCAAAGTCGTGGTCATTTTATTTTTGTGCTGTCAATTAAATGCAGTTCAATAAAATTCAGTTTCTAACATTAATTTTTCAATAAAATTTTGAAAAACAATTTCAAATAATTTTTTTTTTTTTTTTGAATTTATTATGAAATTTCAGTACAAAGAGCTTCTTTTGACAAAAAGCTTTCGGAAAGCTTTTAAAATTTGGCTGTGTTTAAATGAAAACTACAAAAATACTACGAATAGTTTCATGGTATTTGTACCAGCAAATACTACAATGAAATCAAGGAATACCACAAAAATATTATAATATTTTGAGACACACATCTGGTATTCCAAATACTATGGTATGAATACCAGATGTCTGTCACAGGTATTAGTGTAGGGTATAAAAACTACCGAATTCACATTTTTAAATTTCCCTCCCAAACATTTAGTGTTAATTTTAATTTTTTTATAACGAAAGGTTTTCGGTTTGAATGTAAAAATGTGTTATTTTATATTTATGTCAAAATAATGAAAATACGTCAAAGAAAAAAATAGCGCTATCAGTCTCATACGGGAAAATTATTCTGAAATCAACCAGTCCTAATTCTGAAACCAAACGAAAACTTTAGCAAGGTTTTGAAATAAGATTCATAAGACCTATTACTGAACTATTCTTCAATTCGAAAATTGGAATACGCTGAAAATTTTGCAATTGAGTTCAGTTCTATGAGGTTTTTTAATTCACTTCAAAATAATTTGTTTACAAAACAATAATGATTTCAAACCATTTTTAACACTAATGGTAAAATATGAATTCGTTCCGTTCATTTTTCTTATATTAACAATTCATGATCTTCTGTGAATACTCCAAACTAAATTATCAAAAACTACAATAGCTGATCATACGAACCCTCTTAAAGCAATATCTACGGAAAACAACTCAACCCAAAACAACCAAAACAATTCGGATATATTTCCGAAAAAATCACTGATACCCTAGTAGAAATTTACTTGATGCGCCATCGGGAAATGATCGGGTTTTCGTTGGGTAAACCATGTTAGAGATAATATGATCATTGCCTTTGCATGCCCTTATCATGCTTACCATACCAGCGTTTACATTATCTAAATAGTCAATGTTCCCGATCATAGCTACATTATTTGTTCCTCATAAAGAAATTAGCATCAGACAATGATCGAGATTTAATGAGAGAAACCCTATTATGCTCGGGCTCTGACAAGGCAATTGTCGGGTAAATAATAAAATGTGGAATTGCCCGATCAGTACATGATCATGACCTGAGGTCAGTACATATTCAGGACACTGCGTTACAAGGACATTATGGTCCTCGTCATATCCCGATCATCTCAAATAATGACATGATCACTTCATGATCATGGCCCTAATAACATTTCTACTATGGTAAGTGTAAGTTTTTGGAATGCAGATTTTTCAAAAGTTATGGATATTCAAATGTAAATTATTGACATAACTTGAGGAGAGGCAGAAACGAGTCAAAATTTAATAAAAACTTCTACACAAATCTTTCGAAAATTATTCCGAAACTGCCTTCAAAAATTTAGTCAAAAATCAAATGCTACAAAAAATCTATTTAAAATTATGAAAAGTAAATAATTTTTGGAAACATTTTTTGGAATAATAAAAATTGGTGGGAATTTACTACTATTATAGTTGGCAATAGATTACCTACAATTATAATAGTAAAATCCCTTCACAATGAAATACAAAAAAATCATGCTAAAAGTGCGTAAAATAATAACTTTTTATATAGCGTTTTTTCTCGCTAGAAAATGCGACAAATAGCCATTTATTGGGTATTTGTTTGGTACTCAATAAAAACGCATCACTATTTTTAGAAAATGAGTCTAACTAAATTACAAATTTATGTCGATTTTTATAGCTATTCTTAGCTTAATAATCGACATTTTATTCAGTATTGCAAAGTAAACCTAACGCAACTGCTACTTAATGTTTTCTACATATTCTGCGACATGTATAATCCAGGGCCTGCCACATGACCACTTCAGATTATGTTTTATTAACACTTCGGAACACTTCAAGAACTAAATATGGTCAATAAATGTGGAAAGTTGCGTTAGATTCATTTACTTTGTAGTACTTAATAAAACATGAACTAAATAAAACTTATTCATTTGTATTAATAAAGGGTTTTTCAATAAGAGCGCTACAAAAGTTTTTTTTCAAGGGTTTTTCAACAGGGACGCTACAAAAGTAGAGCAACAGGGACAGCAAACGACGCCATATTTCTTGCCGCTCTTTTGACATTTCTCTTCAGTAAGGTTTGTCATTTCATGATGGAAAGACATACGAGCCAACAACAACAAGTCGAAATTATTAAAATTTACTACCGAAATTCTAAATCGTATATCTTTCCATCATGAAATGGCAAACCTTACTGAAGAGAAATGTCAAAAGAGCGGCATGAAATATGGCGTCGTTTGCTGTCCCTGTAGCTCTACTTTTGTAGCGTCCCTGTTGAAAAACCCTTTACTTAATCGTAATGTCTGTATTGTTTAAGAACATTTTATCGACTGACATTAAATGTTAATGTCATTGCATTCATACATGTTTGACAGCGTAAAAATACGATACTTTCATCGTTTTGTTTAATTTTCACTAAAATATCGGTTTTTTGTCGCTTTTAAGAAATTATTAAAATCACACTTTATGGCGTACATTTCAAAAACAACCTATGTTGCCGTTATTACAATACTCATGTTAGAATATCATCATTTAGAATATCAAAAAAGCGTGAAATTGACTACATTTATAGTAGTTATATTACAATCATTTTTATACCCTACACCTATGAGGTACAGGGTATATTAACTTTGTGCATATATTGTAACGCCCCTTAGGAGGCGTGTCCGGTATGGAAAAGTATATATATTCTTGATCAGCATCACTACCCGAGTCCGTTTAGCCATGTCCGTCTGTCTGTCTGTCCGTCTTGTGGTCTTGCTGTCTTGCTGTCTTGCTGTCTTGCTGTCTTGCTGTCTTGCTGTCCGAATACAGAATAACTTGAGAAATACTGATCAGAATGCGATGAAATTTCGTCTCATTATATTTTATCCAAAAGTAGGAACTGAGTTTGAAAATGAGCCAAATCGTTCAACGGACACGCCCACCTCCCATACAAGTAACTTTTATATAACTCTTTCGGAACTAATAACTCGAAAAGTATTCAAGGTATAGTTATAAAATTTAAAACTTATTGTTAGAATTCACCTAAAAATATGTGGTCCAAAAATGGGCGTGATCCGCCCACTTTTTTTTTCATTATTTCCCGGGTTTTCATAGTGGAAATTTGATCCGTAAATTATTAAAATCAAATCTATGAAATATTAGCCTTTCAAAATTTTAAATATAGGCGTGGTCCGCCCAATTACATTTTTCAATTTTTTTTTTTAGTTTTTCATACTTTATACAATTTTTTTAATTTATGGGGATATAAGACGTAAATTTCTGATATATGAATAATATTCTGAGGGTTAATATCCCCACCAAAGGTGTAGGGTATTCCATAGTCGGGCCCGACCGACTATAAAAATCCGCCCCATCTGACCGAACTTACCCATGTGACCTAACTTTCCCAACTCGTTTAGAATGTGCTGAATAATTTATTTCTCCAGATATTGGAGATGGTAGATCCTGGTTTAATATGTTGAGTTTCGTACAAAACTTAAAATGATAAAATTTTTGGCAAATTAATTTTATTTATGCACAAAAATATTTCTTTACTAACGAATTTTTACTTCAATAAAAACGAATATAATTTCCAGAATTAACTATAATCTACTATCTGTATTATTTGTGTTGCACCTTATTATAAATCCTCAAAAATCCTTGTTAAGTTAAATATTTATTTTATTTCTGGATAAATGGGGTATGTATTCTACAGAATTGTTAGAAGGGTACCACGGATTGAAAACGAACTCCAATATCTGTTTAATTTTTAAACCCTACACTAAGAGTGAAAGGGTATATTCAGTTTGGTACGCCGTTTGTAACACCCTGAAGAAAGCATCTCCGGTATGGAAAAGTATATATATTCTTGATCAGCATGACCTCCTGAGTCGACATAGCGATGTCCGTCTGTCTGTCTGTATGTCCTTCTGTCTGTCTGTTTAAATCACGATTACGGAAAGAGTAGAAGATTTAGATTACTTATAAATCTAAGCTGTCTGAACAAGAAAATTGCCATTATCGATCTATGATGATCTGAGAACCGACCACTTATGTTCAAATACCTCATATAAAATTTACATCTACAGATCAATTTTACTGTATACGTGCTTAGGTAAACTTTTTTGGTCGAATATATATTGACATCATGCTGAAATACATGAAAATAATGTTTTCCTGCGAAACGAGTTGTGGTTCCCAAAAAAAATTTGGTACACCTACCCATTTGTAAATATGGGTATCAAATGAATGGAAATTCTTCAGCGATGGAAATTTTGTAGTTATTTTCAGGATTCGTATACCCTGTTGACCTGTATACCAATATGAATGGTAACCACACATATGTGTAGGGTATTTATAGTCGGCTTAGACCGACTATAATTTTGATAATCCTTACTATCATAATAACACCTACTATAAAATTGCCCATGTGATCTAACCTTCCCAACTGGTTATATTTATTGTCCACTGAACTCATACAGACTATATCCATTGTACTGTGAATATATTCCATCTGGTAAATATCCTCACAATCAGCCATTCCCAAGGTGGGATTCGAACCCGGGACATTTAGTCCTCTAGACTGTTTATCATATCTGTTTAAAAACCTTTAAATTTTACAATGTAATCCGCAATCGAAACCATAATACAAATGTTAGAAATAAACCGAAAACCAAAACTGATAAAAAATGGTTTAAAAAAAGGCTGAAAACTGAGCAAAAATCTGTGTATTCGTATAAAAATCATGTTCTTGCTTTCGATCGAATTTCATTTAAAATTTATCAAAATGCCACAGTATAAATATTATAAATTCTTATAACTTGACTTCTAAAATTTTGAAATTTATTTAAAATTTCGGAACTTTCGTCTAAGAGACATTCCTTCCGAAATATAGATGAAGGCATTAAGTTCTAGTGTGTGCAAATTAATTTGGATTTTAAAATATTAAAAATATGGAAAAAAGGTTTTTATACCCTACACCTATGAGGTACAGGGTATATTAACTTTGTGCATAATTGTAACGCCCCTTAGGAGGCATGTCCGGTAAGGAAAAGTATATATATTCTTGATCAGCATCACTACCCGAGTCCGTTTAGCCATGTCTGTCTGTCCGTCTTGCTGTCCGAATACAGCATAACTCCGAATACAGCATTACTTGAGAAATACTGATCAGAATGCGATAAAATTTCGTATTATTATATTTTAGCCAAAAGTAGGAACTGAGTTTGAAAATGAGCCAAATCGGTCAACGGACACGCCCACCTCCCATACAAGTCACTTTTATATAACTTTTTAGGAACTAATAACTCGAAAAGTATTCAAGATATAGGTATAAAATTTAAAACATATTGTTATAATTCATCTAAAAATATGTGGTCCAAAAATGGGCGTGTTCCGCTCTTTTTTTTTCATAATTTCCCGGGTTTTCATAGTGGAAATTTGATCCGTAAATTATTAAAATCAAATCTATGAAATATTAGCCTTTTAAAATTTTAAATATAGACGTTGTCGGCCGAATTATATGTTTCTATTTTTTTTTATTAGTTTTTTATACTTTTATATAAATTTTTTAGATTATTGGGATATAAGACTTAAATTTCTGATATGTGAATAATATTCTGAGGGTGGGGAGGTATAGCATAATTAAAAACTTTAAAATTAAGGTATGCTATTAAATATCCCACATTAATATCCCCACCAAAGGTCTAGGGTATTTCATAGTCGGGCCCGACCGACTATAAAAGTCCGCCCCATGTGACCGAACTTACCCATGTGACCTAACTTTCCAAACTCGTTTTTATTAACATCTAAAATATCTCAAAAAATCAACAAAAAATATAACTTATTAAATTGTAATTAAATACTCATTAGTTATATAAATCAAATATATTTTTCTAAAAAATATATTTTTTATATTTTTAAGCTAAACCAACTTAGCACCACTTTAATTTCAATCAAGACTTGCAGTAGCACAGCTTCGAAGCATTGCGCCAATTATGGCCAAAAACTGATAACACAACTTAGCAAAATGTTCTAGACCACAAAAAGAAAAGAACCCCAACTTGTATAAGAACCAAACAAACAAAAACATCGAGCAGGTAGTGAGCAGTGAGTGAGTTGTTTGCTGGTACACACGAAAGTGTTAACTACACCGCAGTGAGCAAACACCAAGCCAATTTTCAGACCAAGTGCATTTCCCCCCCAACTCACAGACATGCTTTCCATAGCATTTTCATGAAATAAAACACCCCTCCCATGAATTTCCAGTAAAGCAACCAACATCGCAGCTCAAAAATTAAGAAATTCGATAAATTCCACACAATTCCCCCGATTCCGCACCTACGGCGCTAAATACCATCATTGCTCGTTGCTGGTCCTGTTCTTTTTCTTTCTCTCTCTCTGTCTGGTGTTCTTTTTTTAGCTCTTTTGGTGCCAATTGTTGGCAACAAAACTTTATCAGTTGCTGGTTGTCGGTTGCAAGTTAGTTGGCCGAACCGAAAAAGCAGCGCAGAGTGGCTCAGCTCAGAATGTGGTCCTCAGTGGGGACCAGTTTATTTCTTTAGTGCCGTCATCGTCCTGCTGTAGTGCAGTGCGATTCAGTTCAGTTGTTGTTGTCGTCCTTTTAGCTGATACGGCTGCTGTTGCACCTGAGTTGCCAACAAAAACAAATTCTAGCTGAAAAACTACAGAGAAAAGAAGCAAAATGACCAACAACATAAATTCCTTGGGAGTTGTACTATTTTTCAATTCATTTTCGGTTTCAGCTGTAGCTCGGGTAGCTTCATAGCTGCTTCAAGGATGCAGGCCATGCAGTGAACAAGCAGCAGTCGAGGACGCACACTGCAAGGAGTCACGGAAGAGACTAAAGGTTATTGAGAGAGCAGGAGCGGAATTTATTTGGTTGTGTTAACAGATTTATGACACCAATCGGTCTTTAAATGTATTTTTTTTAATATATTTTAAATTTTTGGAATTATTAAATAATATATTTTAATATTTAAATTGTAGTAATCATATTATATATTCTGCAAAATATATTTTTTCTCTGGTTGCATAAATCACTAAAGACAGCTCTCTGTTTTTATTATAATAACTGGAAAAATAAAGAATATTTCGGTTGTCACAACAATTTTAAAATAACAATACACAACACGAATTTTCCTATGAACATACCAAACAACAATTTTTTATAATTCTCTGAAGCTATTTTGACCGTTTGTAACTTTTGTTTAGAAAATTGCAGATAAATAAGCTGTTTTTCAGTAATTGTTATGAAACTTCAGCCTACGGAAAACTGTTCTACTAGTTCGTATCTCTGTATTGTGTACAAAGTAAAAACACTCTTATGTTTGGTTTTAATTATAACAATTAACATTATTAATTCACTGAAATAAACAACTTTTCCAATAACAAATTCTAACAACTGCTGAATGTCCACTATTTTACTTGACATTGTTTTTACGCGAGATTCACTCGGACCATTTTCCAATCGATTTAGCGCCCTTATATACTGCAAACATCAGTTCGACAAATTTCGACATGTTTCGAGAACTTTCTACGCTTTTCGTGAATACTACACGAAATTGCATCTCATTCGCATTCATGTGTTTTTAATGCGCTGATCTTCCATCTCTTTCTCGCACATTTCCTCAGTGCTCTATATTATCTTCCGTCTCTTGCTAACACATCGCTTAGTACGCTGAATTGTCTTGCGTCACATTTACTTTTATTCAATGGCACAGTAGCTCAGTGGTTAGTGCGTTGGACTGCGAGCCGAAAGGTTCCCGGTTCAAGACTGGACTGGGGCTAACATGGATTGGGGCTAACTGGACTGGGGCTAACATTCTATCTTTTCATAGAAACATTTTCTATACCGCGCTACCTCTCGTCAGTTAATGGCAAACCTACGAGAGTAAAACCATTGCCTATGAAAAACCTCTCACCCACCGTTCGGATTCGGCAATAAACTGTAGGTCCCACCACTTTGAGTACAAATATAACACGCACAGCTCAAAATGGTGAGAGAGCTCGGCCGAAGTTCTATACAGGACTGTAGCGCCAAACTATTATATTATTATTATTATATGTATAAAATATATAAACATTTTAAAAGTCTATAAATTTTAACATTGATAGGGCATATATCAAAAACTAAAACTGAAAGAAGAAAGTCGGTCACTTTTGTCGATAGTTTGAAATATAGTCTGCAAAACCATATATCATTATCTCCATTATCATTAGTTCTGAAAAGATAAAAAAAAATAACTAAAAATAGTCTAAAAAAAATAAAAGAATTGTGAGCATAAATTCAAATATCTCAAAAATATTAGCATTTATTAATATATATTATAATTAGTATGGACCATTAAGAGAAAAATTGCCTTTACAGTTCTTTGGAAAACTTGCTGTGTAAGTGACGGTATTATTTTTTCAATCTCAAAAGTGGCTGAGAAGGGCATACAATTTCGATAACATTTTTTTTTTTGAAAACGTTACGTTATAGTAAAAAATCTGAGTATGCAGTAAAATTACCACACTCGAAATATATAGAATTGAATGTTCATAAAAACGATTAACTCGTTTTGTTGAGTAGTGTAATCAGAGATCAAAAAATACGGATCAAATAATGAGTAATCGAAAACTGAAAGTCGGTTCTTATATGCTTGCACTGCCTTTCAGTTTCTTTTTAACCCTTAAAAGCCTGACTTTTTTTTTTTTGAGCTGAACAAAATTTTATGTTATAGAATTTGCGATTCTGGACAACGTTTGTTCCATGACTTTGCTCATAGGTGTTACTTACTTTAAGCAGATCAAAAATATCTCGTTGGTTTCATGCGGAACCTCTACGCACCCGGACTTTGTACTGTACCGGATTTTGTACTTAAGAATTTTTAAAGCAAAAGTTGACAAATTTTATTATGAAAAAACGTGGAAAATGTAAAAAAAATTTCAAAAGTATGAATATTTGTGATTTGTTTTGATGAAACAGTGCTTTTTTATGGATTCACTCCGGCCATTGTTGATGTCATATTCACACCAAGCACTTATTCTGTTCGAAAATCAGGAATTCTGTTGTTTGTAAACAACAAACTTAAAAAAAAACATAAAACAACGTTTCTATAGAATTTCACATATGCTTAATTTTTAACTCCCGGTGCCTGATGGTTCCGCAAAGAACCAACCAAAAATTCGAAAAATTCTTTAAAATAAAAAAATTAAATTTATTTTAAACACTCGCAATATCTTCTAGATACTACAGCGGACACGAGAATATTTTTTCAGCATCAATTTTGACAAATTCACAACAATATTATTTTTTTGAAAGTACGCAATTTTACAAAAGTTAATTTTCTTGAGCTTGGTTTCCCTTACTTGACATACAGCCACCAAATTAAATTTATTTCAAACGGGAATTGTCGCAAACGGTGGCGCTTGGATCGATAAACATTTTAAAAGTCGACGCGGGAATATTAAATAAAATTCGTTGAACAAAGTATAGATTTTCATCCGTTGGTTCCTGGCGGAACCAGTGGGCATTTAAGGGTTACGTTGATCACAAAGAGAGCATTATAATATGTTTTGAATTTGAAAAATATTCATATATCGTCGTTGTAGAACATTTTCAAAATGTCAAATAATCATTTACAAAAATCTTTATATATCTGTCAATTTTTAATCGATCATCTCAATTGTTTTTACCACATGATAAGAAAATATAAATATATCAATAGATATTTCAACTTTAAAAATGCATCCATTACTTTTTATAATATTAATCAACAAACTCGAAATTTAAGTTTTTTTATAAAAACGTATTTGGTGACTTTTCGTTCTACAACAACGATATGATATTAGCAAAATTTTTGCATATGGACATTTCTGAACGGGACATTCGTATGCTTTAAACTTTAATATCTCGAAGGAAAATAAATGAATTTACTTAATATTTTCAATAGTAGTAGTATTTAAATAGAACTTACATCTGCAAAAAATTAAAAAATTCCATATGGTAGTTCAAAAGAAATAAATTAAATAATGGTTGTTTCGGACGGGAAAAACGGAAGTGCAGGTTCATATGGAAATTCCAAAAAGTTGTGAATTTTATGTATCCCTTCTTTACTTATTTTAGCTGAAATCATGTGCTTTCTTTTTATATTTAAACTTTGTTTCTTAAATTTATAGTTTTTTCAGATTAAATCACATTCCGGAGTTCCGTATATTCCGAAAAGAAATTATAGAAATTATCACTACGATTTTTTTTCTAAAAATACTTTTTGCGCACAATATATTTTTTTGAATTATCTAGCAACATAGCTGAGACAATTTAATTTCCTTTGTTACTAAAGTTTATAGTTATTTCGTAGTAAATCACAGAATAGTTCCGTATATGCCTTGTTGAAATTTTCAATGCGATATTTTGCTAAAAATATTTTTAAAGCTGGAAATATTATAATAATAATAGTTTGGCGCTACAGTCCTGTATAGAACTTCGGCCGAGCTCTCTCACCATTTTGAACTGTACGTGTTATATTTGTACTCAAAGTGGTGGGACCTACAGTTTATTGCCGAATCCGAACGACGGGTGAGAGCTTTTCATAGGCAATGTTTTACTCTCGTAGGTTTGCCATTTACTGCCGAGAGGTAGCGCGGTATAGAAAAATGTTTCTATGTTAGCCCCAGTCCAGGCTTGAACCGAGGACCTTTCGGCTCGCAGTCCAACGCACTAACCACTGAGCTACCGCGGCTATTAATAATCTTAATAATCATTATAAAGAAATGAAGAGTAATGTAAAAAATATAAAAAAAGAAAACAAAAAAAAAAAAACTTAAAAAACGATTCGAATTTCCCGATGTAAATTTGAAAAGAATTTTTCTTTTATCTTTTTCATACTGTGGTTTTACACGTTTGGTACTGAATATTCCGGATGGAACAAAATTCAATTAGCTGTCAAATTTTTTCTAGAATTACTAGGACATCCATGTTTACATTTTGGAAAATTCCGAGATTCAAATTTAGGAATGGAAGGTTCAACACTTTAAAAAAATGGTTAGTTCAATATGATAATAAATGTATGTTTCTAATACCGGATGGGTCTACGGATTTTTTTTTTAATAAAACGGGTTTGAAGTTGATGAAATTAGCTAACTGTTAATGTAAAGCACAAGAATGGTGCACAACTGGGTATTGAAAAAAAAGCTGTAAAATTGGCCCTTTTTGGCTTAAAAATGAGTTTTAATGCTTCAAATCTCAGGTTATGTTAAAGGACTTTTGAAAATTGATATGAACATATAATTAGTGTACTGTAATGCATGTTTTGGATGAAATAAAAATAAGTCTGACTTTATATCCAATGCTTACCAATAGAAACCTCAAAAATGTAGTTTGTCGTTTATGTCGAATATCCTTGAAACTGAACATATAGGAAAAAACTGAAAACGCCATTGTTATAAGAATGTCCAAATCCATAAGAATTTAATTTTCATTTCTGGTGGTATAATGGGAGCACACAGAGTGTTATCGGTAGGTTAATTTATCAGTATTTTATAAATATTATTAACCATTGAAGACGACACATCGTCAAATACCATATTTTTTTCTGGTATTCCTAATTTTATTTAGTAATAATGAAAAAAAAATGAAAAACCTTATTTACCCTGCTGCACTCCTGAACTTTCAGCATCCATCCTAAAGTCTTTCCAGTAAATAAACTTGAGAAAAACAAATCCGAATGCCTCCAAAATAATAAAGTGAACGTGGACCGAATCAAAGAGAACGGAAATAAAAAGAAGAATGCATAAAAAAGCAAATAAACGAGAAAATAGTGATAAAAAAAATCAGCACAAGAGGAGGACAGTGTGAAAATGTACGAAATTTGGCGAAATAAAATTTCAATTTGTAAAATTTCATTCGCACTTGCCTTCGGTGTCTCGATGTCGGCATCGTCGTCGTCGTCGTCAACTTCGTTACGCGCTGCTGGCTGAAATCAGCAGAGAAGACAATTTTGAAAGCGGAGAAGGCGAAGAAAAAGCGAAGAGAGCCACATTCACAGTTGTAACCGAAGACGACATAATTCAGGCTTCCCAGGGGCGCTCGAATTATTTCACGATGGCATTTATATGCGGCATGCAATCCGAGCGATTCGCTGGTTGAGCGCGCCTCGGAGAAGCCGAGGGCGGAGGCGATTTTCAGCAGCAGCAGGAGAGCAGGAGATGCCCGAAAACCAAACCGGGCGATAACGCTTGTTGATGGTTTCCAGGTGAGCGAATGAGTGAATGAAATGCGATTGGATTAAATAATAAATGAATTTGTGACCTGCTGTTCGTGCGACGCACCAAACTGCTGCCGAGTCTCACCGTGCCAACGTGGGGTGGAGGTGCGTCAAGTGGGGGTGAAAATAAAGATGGTGCGAAGCAACTGCTTTTGGTTGATGTTTTCCTGTAGTTGTTGATGCTAATGCTGTAGGTCTTGTTGTTTTTGGCACATAAGTTGGCTATCATTAGTTGGCTGCAACGTCGTCTTCAAGTGCTGGCAAAGAAACAGCTGAAAAAAGTGGTCGGAGCGAAGATTTTTAATTTACGCAATTTCCCATGGGTGAAATTGCGGGCTTGAAAATGGGACAAATAGAATTAAATAAAAACGATTTAAATGGCAAATGTACATTTATTTCGATGTCTACAAAAAAAATTAATTTTGATTTTCATTCTTGGAAGTTTTTTAATGTTTAAAAAAAAATATTAATAAAAATCCTTAAACAGGATTATACACCATGTGATCAAATATGCATTGAAAGTGAAATATTAAAAAAGAAAAATTTATTTAATTGTTTTGAAAACATTTAGTTTGTCCTACACTGAAATTTTTTTTTTTTCAATATGATGATTTTATTCATTAATATTATGAATATTTTTACCAACTACCAGATTCATCATATGTATTATTTCATTCATTAAATAGCAATTTAATAATTTTAAACATTAAATTTATACATAAAAATTTGACTTCATTTACACATCGTCACTCTCATGCCAAAGGGGCGAATGTGCATTTTTAAAAATGTTGGGAAATCAAATGTTCAAGTTTGAAGTGCTTTAAATATTAGCACTTAAATTTTTATGTTTTTCAATTTTTTCTTTTATTTTGGTGTATTCGTTAATTATTATAACGTATGTAAAATATCGTTAGATTTGGACAACCTACTGAATTATAAATACGGATTTTGTGAGGCTATATCCTGATCAAAACGAAAATATTTTTGTTTTTTATGCTATAACTTTTTATTAGTAATGTTTGCATTAATTGTCTGCTTTTAAAGTACCTATCTATTGGCATAATTAATTAAAAATATTTTGTCAAACATTAATTTGCCATTTGCAGGAAAAAATGTTTGGAAAAATATATAGAATATTTGAATATTGATGCCAATCGATAGGTGCTTTAAAAACAAATAATTAATACCTTTACACCACTGTTTTATCTTGCACCAATAAAAAATTATAGCAAAAAAAGGAAGAAATTGGAAAAATTAAAATTCTTGTCATGCCAAAAGGGCGAATATTTTCGTTTTTTTGCTTTAATGGTAAATTCGAATTTCGGTAGTAAATTTTAATAATTTCGACTCGTTGTTGGCTCGTATATCTTTCCATCAGGAAATGGCGAATCTTACTAAAGAGAAATGTCAAAAGAGCGGCGAGAAATATGGCGTCGTTTGCTGTCCCTGTCGCTCTACTTTTGTAGCGTTACTGTTAAAAAAACCCTGTACCTATCGATCTGCATCATTAATTAAAAATATTGTTACGAAAATTCAGTCTACGGAAAACTGTTCTACGAGTTCGTATCCCTGGATTGTGTATAAAATAAAAACACTCTTATGTTTGGTTTAAATTATAACAATTAACTTTATTAATTCACTTTAATAAACAACTTTACTAATAACAAATTCTAACAACTGCTGCATGTCCACAATTTAACTTGACAATTATCACACGAGATGCCCTCGACCACTTTACAATCACTACTGAAGTCCAGTGCCTCAGATGCGCGGCCTTATATACTGCATGCATCAGTTCGACACGTTTCGACAAGCTTCGAGTTGTTTCGAGAACCTTCTACTCGTTTCGTGAATGACGCATGCTATTGGCATCTCATTCGCACTCATGTGTTTTAATGTGTAGATCTTCCCTCTCTTTCTCGCACATTGCTCAGTACGCTGAATGATCTTCCCTCTCTTTCTAACACATTGCTTAGTGCGCTGAATTGTCTTGCGTCTCATTTATTATTGTTGATTGCTTGCACAGTGGGGCAAATTACCTCTTTTCGTAACAATATATTGCCAAACATTAAACCCTTGAAAAAACTTATGTAGCGCTCTTATTGAAAAACCCTGTACAAACAATAAATGCATATACACTACTTTTTTATCTTATATAAATAAAAAGTTATGGCGAAAAAATGAAAAATTCGCTCTTTTGACATGACAAGATTTTCAAGATTTTCAGAAGTCTTGTAAAAGTGTGTCAAAAATTTCAAGTAAGTTGTCTAACTGATTATACCCTACACCTATGAGGTACAGGGTATATTAACTTTGTGCATATATTGTAAAGCCCCTTGAGAGGCGTGTCCGGTATAGAAAAGTATATATATTCTTGATCAGCATCACCACCCGAGTCCGTTTAGCCATGTCCGTCTGTCTGTCCGTCTTGCTGTCTTGCTAGCCGAATACAGAATAACTTGTGAAATACTGATCAGAATGCGATGAAATTTCGTCGAAATAAATTTTAGACAAAAGTAGGAACTGAGTTTCAAAATGAGCCAAATCGGTCAACGGACACGCCCACCTCCCATACAAGACATTTTTATATAACTCTTTCGGTATAGTTATAAAGGTATAGTTATAAAGTTTAAAACGTATTGTTAGAATTCACCTTAAAATATGTGGTCCAAAAATGGGCGTAATCCGCCCACTTTTTTTTTCATTATTTCCGGGGTTTTCACAGTGGAAATTTGATCCGTACATTATTAAAAACAAATCTATGAAATATTAGCCTT
The DNA here is from genome assembly GCA_951804985.1 of Dryomyza anilis. NCBI lineage: Eukaryota > Metazoa > Arthropoda > Insecta > Diptera > Dryomyzidae > Dryomyza > Dryomyza anilis. The sequence continues at coordinate 4,070,220 of OX638133.1, forward strand.
TCAAAATTTTAAATATGGGCGTGGTCCGCCCAATTATATTTTTCAAATTTTATTTTTTTAGTTTTTTATACTTTTATACAATTTTTTAATTTATGGGGATATAAGGCGTAAATTTCTGATATATGAATAATATTCTGAGGGTGGGGAGCATAATTAAAAACTTTAAAATTAATGTATGCAATTAAATATCTCACATTAATATCCCCACCAAAGGTGTAGGGTATTCCATAATCGGGCCCGATCGACTATAAAAATCCGCCCCATGTGACCGAACTTTCCCAACTCGTTTTTTAAAGGTAAACTTTTGAAATGCGAAAAATACGAAAAATTATAAAGTGAAGAAAAAGAAAAATAAACTTTATTTTTAATCATCGGAAAATAAAATATTGAACTTAATTTGATAGTTTTCGACTTCCAGTTTTTTTTTTTAATTTATCTCGGTTTGTCCAAATCTGGCATATCCTTACACCCAATGAAAATATAAATGACATAATCGACATCCTTAAGTTGTATTTAGCAAAATTCGAAAAAAATAAGTCAGGATGTATTAAAGAAGTTTTTGAAAAATAATAAAGAGATAAATCTGTAATTTTTGGTCTAATTTTATTATATTTATTTTTAGTTTTCACATTAATGTATTCTTCTTTTTAATTTGATCACTCAATAATACCCATTTTTGGTCTCAGAAAAAAAATATATACCTATTTTTGTACTTCAATTAAGATTTTGTTTCAGCATTTTATAAAATTTATATATGTATAAAAAGTTAGAAAAACCCAAAATTTCATGATTTTAAAAATTTAAGGATACGATTGTTAACAATCAATCAATTTAATTAAAAAACATATATTTTGTAAAATTTAATATTATTTGTTTACAGCAAATAAAAAGGAAAAAAAATGTAAGCTATGCATAATAAGCTTGTGCATGTTAAAAAGCTTTAGCAATTCTCGCGAATGCGTTAATTAAATAAACACAAACGCACTTGTTTTGTATCAGATACGTGCTTAACGTGCGCAGCTAATGTTGGCAACACTGGCAACGACAGAATGACGGTGATGCGTTCAACTTTAGCTGCTAAATGAAAATTTTGCTGCACGGCAACCAAGCAACACAAAAAATAAAACAACGCCAATGTAGTATGTAGTATGTGTTAAAGTTGGCAACACTTTGCAGTTTAAAGCAAGCGCCTCAATCTGCTATTGCTGCTTGTTGCTGTTGCCATCGCCTGGTTGGCTGCTGCTCCTGGTTGACGTCATGATGACGTCGTGCATTGTACGGCGACGCAAGTCGTCTGATAGCTGCTCCCAGAAGATGACATTTTCATTAAAATTGCAAAAACTGTTTATTCATTTATGCGTCTGTTCAGTCATTCAGTCATTCAGTCAGTCAGTCATTCGTTCGTTCTTTTTTCAATTGTTCATTCAAGGTGGTTTGGCTGACAGACAGATCTACTGACGCACGAAAATAAGAAGACGATGCAGACGAGGAGGCGGAAGAGTCAAAGGCAGCGAAAGTAGAGAAAGACGCGACGGAAATTAACTCATCAGCACACGGCATTGAATAATATGACTGAATGACAGCGAAGGTTCACATAAAAAACTGGGTCAAGTGTGTCTTCGGAAGGACATCCTATTTAAGGAAGTATAAAGGATGTCGCTGCAGCCTTGATATGTAAACCAACCAAATTAAATGATAGGGAAGAGAAACTTTTAATCAACTGCAAACAAAACAGAACAACTGCAAAAAAAAGAAAATTATAAAATAAATCAGGACAATTCTAAAAAAAAAAATATTCTTAAAAATTATTTTTATGAGAAAAGAATTTTTTAATGAAAAAAAAAATTGGTAGAAATATTTATTTATATATGCAGTTGAATAGTTATTATTTTAATTTTTTCAAATAATCAAAATTTTGTAAAGCTTTTAAAGATCAAATTTAAAAAGCTCTTAAATTGCACATATTAGATTATTCCATATCTTTTAAAAGCTTCAAAACTTTTTATCATTCGAAAACTATGCAAAGCTCGATTTTCCAAAAAATATAAAAAAAATAATAATACATTTTTTTCAAAAATCATAATTTTATATAGCTTATAGCTCTAAATGTAACTTAAATCATAATTATTATAAATATGTAAAAAATTAAAATTATTTTTAATTCTTATAATTTATAAATCTTTTAAAGTAATACATTTTAAAAGCTATGAAATGTAATTGAAATCTCAAATATTCGAAATACGAAAAAAAATGAATTATGTATTACATATTATAATGCTTTTATAGCTATAAAGCTTTTAAGCTTTAAATTTCCATAACTCTCAGATGTAACAAACAAATTATTTATTTGCAATTTAATAAAAAATTGTCATATATGAAATTTTATAGAACTCTTAAAGCTTAATATTTCAAAAGCTCTCAAACTGAAATTTTAATTGTAAAATAAAAACTTTTTTTAATTTGCAAAGATGTCATTATGAAAGCTTACAGCAAAATCAAAAGCTTTCAAATGCAACTAAGAATTGTTGAAAACTCAGAAATAAAGAAATAGAGAAATAAAGAAATAAAGAAATAAAGAAATAAAGAAATAAAGAAATAAAGAAATAAAGAAATAAAGAAATAAAGAAATAAAGAAATAAAGAAATAAAGAAATAAAGAAATAAAGAAATAAAGAAATAAAGAAATAAAGAAATAAAGAAATAAAGAAATAAAGAAATAAAGAAATAAAGAAATAAAGAAATAAAGAAATAAAGAAATAAAGAAATAAAGAAATAAAGAAATAAAGAAATAAAGATATAAAGAAATAAAGAAATAAAGAAATAAAGAAATAAAGAAATAAAGAAATAAAGAAATAAAGAAATAAAGAAATAAAGAAATAAAGAAATAAAGAAATAAAGAAATAAAGAAATAAAGAAATAAAGAAATAAAGAAATAAAGAAATAAAGAAATAAAGAAATAAAGAAATAAAGAAATAAAGAAATAAAGAAATAAAGAAATAAAGAAATAAAGAAATAAAGAAATAAAGAAATAAAGAAATAAAGAAATAAAGAAATAAAGAAATAAAGAAATAAAGAAATAAAGAAATAAAGAAATAAAGAAATAAAGAAATAAAGAAATAAAGAAATAAAGAAATAAAGAAATAAAGAAATAAAGAAATAAAGAAATAAAGAAATAAAGAAATAAAGAAATAAAGAAATAAAGAAATAAAGAAATAAAGAAATAAAGAAATAAAGAAATAAAGAAATAAAGAAATAAAGAAATAAAGAAATAAAGAAATAAAGAAATAAAGAAATAAAGAATACAAGAAATAAAAAAATAAAGAAATAAAGAAATAAAGAAATAAAGAAATAAAGAAATAAAGAAATAAAGAAATAAAGAAATAAAGAAATAAAGAAATAAAGAAATAAAGAAATAGAGAAATAAAGAAATAAAGAAATAAAGAAATAAAGAAATAAAGAAATAAAGAAATAAAGAAATGAAGAAATAAAGAAATAAAGAAATAAAGAAATAAAGAAATAAAGAAATAAAGAAATAAAGAAATAAAGAAATAAAGAAATAATGCTCATTTTACTAAAAGCTCCAAATTCCATGAATGCTTTTGAAAGTTTAAAAAATTATTACCTTTATAAAGCTCTATAATACTCTATAAACTTGAGCAAAAATTAGACTTTACAAATTTAACAAGAAAAATATTATTTTAAATTATTTAATACATTCAACCAAATATTTTTAGAAATTATGGAAAAACTAAAATTTGAATAAATAAAAAATTGTATGCATACAAAATGTTTTAAATTTATCATGTATCTGTTCAATATATAAACCACCCAAAAGGGCAATAAGGAATAACAATGTTAATGTAATTCCTTAACCCATTCGCCATGTTGCCCATTATCATAATAATATTAGTTGTTGGCAACGACAAATAGAGGTTAATTAGTTGCCACAAATGCACACCACAAATGCCAACAAATCGAATTGACAGCAAACACTTGGTCGCGGATTAACACGGCAAATACGTCGCATCGTCTCGTGCCGTGCGTCGAGTGTTTGCTTAAATTAGATACAAGAGCAATAAACACATTTTGAAACAAACTCTCTCACAGTCCCATTCACAATCAGACAGACAGACGTGTTGACATTTCCACACTTTATAAACGCGTCACAATCCTTAAAGTTCTCGCCTTGTCTGGGCTTTGCTTCGAAGCGACAACTATCAAGGCAAAGCAACGCAACCCAACAGCAGCGCCAACTGTCCACCGCCGGTCAAGTGCATGTCTGTGATCAATCGTTAATTGATGCTTAAAACGAGATGTTCTCGAGTGACAAGAGCTAAATCCGTTTTGAGCACTTGTCTCATCTCAGATGAGACCATCCGACCCAGTGGAAAATGGTCGAGGTGTCACTTTGGTGCACGAGTTATCGGGTATAGCACAGTATTTTCCAAGTTTTATATCGACGACGATACCGTAATAGGACTCAACTAAAAATTTAACTCAATCTATCATACTTAAGTTTAGTACACATTTTAAAAAAGAATAAATTTTTAAAATGCATTCATTTTTCGGTATATAAGTATTTGAAATTATAGTGTCACCGACAACGAAAATATGAAATATATAACATTTCTGTTTGTGGTGTGCTTTACAGCATCCATTCTTCCGTGTCTTGAACTCCGATAACATGAATTTTTTTAATAACTTCGATAAAAAAAAAAACTTCGCTTTCGTCGCTTTACAATTTCTTTGACAAGATATCGTCACTATAATGCCAAAGAGGCAAATGTGTATTTTTGATATTCTTGATTTTTAACATTTTAATGAGGTTTTCCTCAAGTATACTGTGCCAAAATGGTGTGTGCTTTTGTTGTATATTTCCAGCTACAAAAGACAAAACCAAATCCGAAAAATTGAAATATTGTCATGCCAAAAGGGCGAATCGTTTCATTTTATTTATATAACTTTTTATTGGTATAAGATAAAATAGAGGTGTAAAAACAATTATTGTTTGTTTTTCAAGCCACCTATCGATTGACATAATTATTTTGAAATATTTTTTTTAATTTTTATTACTCTCAATAAAAAATATTAACAAATTACTTTTAAATAATGATGCCAATCAAAAGATGCATTAAAAACAAAGAATTAATTTCTTTACACCACTATTTTATCTTTCAGCAATAAAGAGTTGTAATTTGTAAGCCACAAATATACTTTAAACATATTTTACTCTGAGTACGTAAAAAAAGGATGATAATATATAAAATGAACCTTCAGAATATTTAACACAATATGCTGAATTATCTATTTTAATTAGAGGCTGAATTTTTCCTACACTTCAATAAGTGTGTAATAAACACAAAAACATATATAAAACATATTATCATTGTCATACAAATGGCCATCAAGTGTTTCGAAATGTCAGCATTGCGTGGCAAAAACTGTCTAAAAGTATTTGTTAAACTGAGCCATACAAATAACCCAAAAACCACCCAAACACACGACAGACACCCACAAAAAAGGGCCACAGGAGTCAAAAATGGAGACAAACATTGTTATCATTGCGCAGCAGCATCCCTGTCAGCAGCAGCAGCAGTAACAGCAACAACAATAACAATAACACATATTGCTCATACGTACTTACAATAGCAACAACAACAGCAGCAACATTTTGAGCAGCAACATCATAATATTTATACAAATAGGTTACAGCTAAGCGACAACCACAACAATAAGGATCAAAATGCAGCAACTTTTATGAGGCAAAAGCACAGGGCACACAGCGAGAAATAAGTACTTATCTATGAATAATTAATATGTATTAGGCAAATGTAATATTTAAATTATTTATTTAGCTTGAATTTTCTGCATTATTTAGAAATAGAAAGAGGTATAAATTGTAAATGCGAGGCATTTCAATTTTAATTTAGAAATTTTTGGAATTTTTATGGAAAAATATGAATTTTACACGGAAATTTAAATTTGTAAATAAAAAGGGAATTTATAGTGAAAAATTAATAAGATTTTTTTAAAAATTGAATTTTTAGTGCAAAATTGAATTTTTAGTGAAAAATTGAATTTTTATAGAAAAATTGAATTTTTAGTGAAAAATTGAATTTTTAGTGAAAAATTGAATTTTTAGTGATAAATTGAATTTTTAGTGAAAAATTGAATTTTTGGTGAAAAATTGAATGTTTAGTGAAAAAATTGAATTTTTAGTTAAAAATTGAATTTTTAGTGAAAAATTGAATTTTTAGTGAAAATTGAATTTTTAGTGAAAATTGAATTTTTAGTGAAAATTGAATTTTTAGTGAAAAATTTAATTTTTAGTGAAAAATTTAATTTTTAGTGAAAAATTGAATTTTTAGTGAAAAATTTAATTTTTAATGAAAAATTTAATTTTTAGTGAAAAATTGAATTTTAAGTGAAAATTGAATTTTTAGTGAAAAAATGAATTTTCAGTGAAAAAATGAATTTTCAGTGAAAAATTGAATTTTTAGTGAAAATTTGATTTTTTAGTGAAAAAATGAATTTTCAGTGAAAAAATGAAAAATTGAATTTTTAGTGAAAAATTGACTTTTTAGTGAAAATTTGAATTTTTAGTGAAAATTTTAAATTTTAGTGAAAAATTGAATTTTTAGTGAAAATTTGAAATTTTAGTGAAAAATTGAATTTTTAGTGAAAATTTGAAATTTTAGTGAAAATTGAATTTTTAGTGAAAAACTTAATTTTTAGTGAAAAATTGAATTTTTAGTGAAAATTTGAATTTTTAGTGAAAATTTGAATTTTTAGTGAAAATTTGAATTTTTAGTGAAAATTTTAATTTTTAGTGAAAATTTGAATTTTAAGTGAAAATTTGAATTTTTAGTGAAAATTTGAATTTTTAGTGAAAATTTGAATTTTTAATGAGAAATTTTATTTTGGTGAAAAATTGAATTTTTAGTGAAAATTTGAAATTTTAGTGAAAATTTGAATTTTTAATGAGAAATTTAATTTTTGGTGAAAAATTGAATTTTTAGTGAAAATTTGAATTTTAGTGAAAAAATGGATTTTCAGTGAAAAATTGAATTTTTAGTGAAATTTGAATTTTTAGTGAAAAAATGAATTTTTAGTGTAAATTGAAGTAATAATTGTTAAAATTAATTAACAATTATTACTTGCCATGTACAGAAAAGGGATCTATATGTGGGCGTAAGGTTTCTAATAAGTTGCAGTGTTTAGAGCAACAAAAATACGTGCTACTGTTGTTGCTTGTGTTGACAGCAGCATTGGCACTTCCTGCGCATCCAGCAACATCATAAGTATCACACTTGATGAGGCAAATTTGTAGAGGCTTCTTGCAGGATGCTACAGATGAACATGTCTAGTAGGTACTTCGTGTTGTAGCCTTCTGTTGTCGTCTGCTGAAATTTTTGCCCAAGCTGCAGAATTAAAGCCATAATCGAGGCGTATTTATTTTGGTCATGCAAAATAATTGCTGCTCAAATTGCCCGACAGACAGACAACACAAAGTTTAAAGTTTTTACGAGCAGCCGCAGCAGCAGCAACTCCTTCGAGCTTTTAAGCTCTTCATGGCTGTTGCTTCATGTATTCGCAATTAGCCATGTTTCCACATAATTTGGTTGCACACAATATTCATCGACTTAAATCACCTCATTGCACACACACTCGTAAAATGCTCGAGAGTCTGATCACACAAACACTACCCCAGAATACCGACTGTGCCATGGACCCAATTAGGTTAATTTAGCTCATCCACATTTAACAGACTCCGCTTCACTCTATGACACACACTAAAAATCAGTCACAAAAATAAAGCACCACAAAAAAATTAAGGGGGACGACGACAAGAATGTCGACGACAACATGCCACGAAGTCAGTGAGCCAGTTAGTCAGGCATTCGACTGGCGCAGCCACTTCGCTGACCATTAAATCAAGCGAAGCTCACAAGAAAATGACAAACGTGGGGCATCAAAAAAGGGTTTAAATGGTGGCAACGCTACATAGATGATGATGTTGATGGTGAAAAGGACTATAATGTTGCTGCTGCTGCTGTTGGCGTGGTGACACGCAAAGAAATATTATGGTTGTGACATGATTTCGACAACTATATTTTGCTCTCTACAATCATAAATTGTAGTCGCAATCATAATATAGAAATTTCTTTTTTTTATAGTAGATATAATATTAGAAAATGATTGTCTGTCTGAAAAATCTGGTTGCCTGAAAGAAAAGTCACTGAAAACCATAATATGGTTGTGCGAAATAATAATATGTTCAGTGAGAACTATATTATGTTTATCTGAGTTGTGATATAGTCTTACTGCGGACCATAGTACGGTTGTGTGAAAACGTAATTTGGTCACGGATTCATAATATATCACTGAGAATTATGCTAAACATATAATATGTTTGCCTACAACCATAAACCGAATAATATGATGTATGATGCCTTTCAAAAATGTATGAGCACCACAACCATAATTTTTCTCTGCGTGAAATGTGTTAGAGTCTTTGACGAGGACTTTGGCGGCAGCGCAATGGAGCCAGGACAATACTGTCGAGTTGCAAATGAGCATCAGTCACATTCGGCAGCCACTCAGTTCTTGTTTCAGTTGTTTTTGTTGTTGTTGGCGACATGTCACTGACAGGCCACTGCCTCGAGAGTGACTGATAGCGAGAACCGACCTCCAACAGCAGCAACAGCAGCAATTGCAAAGGACGATCGTATCAAGTTTTTGTTGCCGACATCAATTTGTATGAGTTCTGCTTAAAAGTGATGCCGGAAACGGCCATGACTAATAGACCGGATGTCGTTTTGGGCAACATGCAAAAGCAACATAATTCAAGTCAATTTAGATAATTTTGTTGTTTTTGTAATGATTGTTGTTGTTGTAAATTGCTGCAAATTGTTGTGGCGTATATTGTGCAAATGTGAGATAGTCACATATAATACACAAGTTGTCTAAACAGAAATTTATGTCTGTCTGTATGTGTGTGTGTCTAAAGGATACAATTAATTAACAGCTTTAAATAGAACTAATTTTGATTTCAGAAATTCAAAACATTAAACAGTTGAATCGTCTTAATTAATACGCATTAGTAATGGAGAAAAGTGCTGATGAATTGACGGAGAAGTTGGAGGTACTTTGTATTTAGAGAAGAATGAGAAAATTTGCAGAAAGTAATGGGGAGAATAAAGAAAAAGAATGCAACAAAGAATAACTAAGAAAAAAATAAGGAAAATACTCAGAAATGGACTATGAAATGGACTATGGAATGGATTATGGAATGGACCATGGAATGGACTATGGAATGGACTATGGAATGGACTATGGAATGGACTAAGGAATGGACTATGGAATGGACTATGGAATGGACTATGGAATTGACTATGAAATGGACTATGGAATGGACTATGGAATGGACTAAGGAATGGACTATGGAATGGACTATGGAATGGACTATGGAATTGACTATGAAATGGACTATGGAATGGACTATGGAATGGACTATGGAATGGACTGTGGAATGGACTATGAAATGGACTATGGAATTAACAATGGAATGGACTATGGAATGGACTATGGAATGGACTATGGAATGGACTATGGAATGGACTATGGAATGGACTATGAAAAAATACTGAAAACTGTCTAAAGAATATCCTCCAGACTAAAGACTTAAGCATAGACTATTCGACTCAAGTGTAGAATAAAGAATCACCTAAAGCATATATAAAAGTAGACATTAATCAATAGGTTAAGGTATAGAAAATGAAAGGACTGCACATGAAAAATTGCGCATCACAAATTTCAAAACAAAAAAGACTCCAAAACGAGTGTATTGATTTTTATAATGACGATTTATATTATTTATTTAGATTCATTGTATATATTTATATATTTTTTCTTTAATTTCTTAAACACATATATTTTATTTTTTCTGGTACCCCACCATTAATAACATTTCGGTAGTTTAGAACACCTTCCGGGATGCTGCATTCCACTTTTTTCATAAATCTTCAATGTCATTGATGACCTACTCTGGTGCCTTCATTTTCATTTTGAGTAATGACGAATACCTTTAAATTGACACGAGTTTTGGACTATTTGGTGGTTTTGTAATTGTTCACCCTAAAAAAACATGGAAATACGTTAATTAATAGTATTTCCATTTAAAAACAATTATTTATACTATTAAAATTGGTCAATAGGATGCGTACCTACCATTAGTTTGATAATATTCAAACTATTTACACAATATAATGTTCTATCAAAATTTATATAATGTACACAGAAAAAAAAATGTTCTTCGTATTAATGAATTCCGTTATTCAAACCATAATTCATTGTATTAAAGAGCAATTCATAATATTGATCACTACAAACATCTATGTTATGAAATCATTATCAATTTGTTAAATGACTCAAAAAATCAATATATATGTACATTAGATTGACAATGACTTTGGATGAATAAAAAAAATCATCGAGTTTGATTTCGAAGGTCACCCCCCAGAAATGATCTATTGGATGAGAAAATCGATGTGAAGAATTTTTAGTGAAATCCGAATATGGGAAATGGCACCTCAATATAAGCGTTTACATACCTAAATCGACAATTTTAAAATTGTATTGAAATTATGTCTCTCAAATACATTAAACTAAAAAAGTGGGTATGTCATCAGTGGGAAAATTTTATTAGCTTTTCAACAATCCATAAATAAAAAAGATCGGATAATAAATACAGAAGCAGTGATTATTTAAACAGGCATCTTTCGTTTTATTATTTTTATCAGTTGGTACGCCTGGCCCGAAACAAATTAATCTCAAAAGTAGATCCCCATCTCAATTTTTTCAGAATATGTTTTTAACATGCCTTGCGATTATTTTAAGATGAAATTAAATTATTTAAATTAATTATTAATTACTAAAAAAATAGTAAAAACTGCATCAAAAAATGCATTAATATCGCTATATTTTAAAAAGTCTACAAAACTTTTTTAATTCATCCTAAAATAATCGCAAGGGATTTCAAAGACATATTCAAAATAAATTTAAGATGGGAATAAAACTTTTGAGTTTAGAGTATTTCATGCTAGGCGTGACTGATGAAAATAAAAAAACATAGGATGCCTGTTAAAAAAATCACTGCTTCTGTATTTTTTATCCGATTTGTTTTATTTATAGTTTGTCGAAAAGCTAATAAAATTTTCAACTAATGTCTTACCCACTTTTTTAGTTTAATCTGTTTAAGTGACATAATTTCAATACAATTTTAAAATTGTCGAAAATTGTCCCGGCGGGTCCATTTCCCATATTTTGATTCCGCTGAAAATTTTTCACATTGATTTTCTCATCCAATAGAGCATTTCAAGGGAATGACCTCCCCTCGATTCGAAATCAGGATTTTCCATTGTCAGTCTAATGTACATCATATAAAGAACGCTGTTCATAAAACCAAATTTAAATCGAAATATATTTATTTCGTTGGAGTTTGTTTTGGATTTTTTTTTTTCATTTTTAAAAAATTATTAATTTTTTTTTTTTTTTTGAAAAATTCGAAATTACTATGAGACTAATAATTTTATTTCGAAAGAAAACAAAATAACTTTTTTCATAATAAACTATATTAAACGATATTATTTAGATTATAAAAAAAATATATATCAGTCGAGCAGTTTAAATAACATAAAACCTTATAAGAAACATATGAATAAATCTGGTAGTTGGTGAAACAGTTCATAAATATTATGAATAAAATCATCATATTGTAGAATTTTTTTCTGTGTACACTTTTAATTACAATAATCTAGTTCTATAAATACTTATTGATACTTTTTATTAGTTTCATGGCATAGTTGAATAACAATTTATTAAAACAAAAATAGACATTAGTTAATTCTTTGTATAGTTTATTTTATTTAAATGTTGAAATAGAAATTCACACATATATAAAACGAGACTTCTTATTGCAAACGATTATAATACTTTTAATATTCGTTTAAGTTTACAATAATTAATTGTAATACTTAAGTCTGCATTCTCGAGTCTATTGCTATTATAACTAGTATAGAAGTATTAGTTATATAGAAAGAATTTTAGTTTATGGGCCATTCCACACCAAATCGACCAGCGGTTGGAACTCACCTTCTTCGATTTCAATGAAATTTGAATTCCATATTTTCACATCTTCACCCTTAAAGGTTGCTGAATCTTGTCGTGTAATCGGTTTCTCTGTGAAAAATCACGTTCGTGAATTATCGTGAAAACCGCACAAACGTGACCCATTTATCAAAAATATGACATATCACCTTGAAAAAGGGATCAAAAAAGGAACTTCCAGAGTTGCCAACCTGTCCTTATTTTCACATCTTAACCCTTAAAGGTTGCTGAATCTTGTCGTGTAATCGGTTTCTCTGTGAAAAAACCACAAAATTGTATTAAAAAATATATATATATATATCTTTGTTCAGACTTCTCTGCCCATGTATATTTCTATGTTGTGCTGAATACTCGCGGAAAAAAAGTTACAAAGAATGGGCCAAAAATCACTTTTGAATGGTTGTTCATATTTCAATATCATTCATCAATATAATTAAAGAAATAGTATTTATACCGTTATATTCAATAATAAAAATAAAATTATTAATTTAATGAATTTTTCAAATACTGTCAAATTCATTAGAAAACGTTTGAATTAATATTAAAAACGATTAATACATGAACCATAAAATCAGTATGTACTAAATGTACACTTAAGAGTCATGTCACTGTAGTGATGGGAGACTAGGTCCTTTCAAAATAATGTGGACCCTTTATTTTCACACCAGCATGGCAGTAATCTATTTTCCTAGCATTCTGTTTACACATTTACATATATCAGAGTTTATGATGATCGTTGTGATGAAAATCTTGCTTCTTTAAAATAACTCAAAAAAATTGACTAGAAAATTTCGATTGCTTCTTGGTCCTCAATGTTTGATCCATATTTCTTCATGAATCTGTAGTTTAAAATTCCTGACCAGTAAAGAAGTATATTTCTTCGTCTTACTTGAATTTTTCAACCAACCAGTTTGTAATTTTTTTTTTTGGAACGTTCTTTTTCCCCTAAACCATATTTCTACCCGAAATTTTTATAAACCTCAACGTCTCCAACTACATCACTTGATTCTACGAATAAAGGACTCCATTTGTATGGCCACTTTTCTGTCTGAAATGTTACACAGAAAAAATAATCGACGTAAATACAGCAATCAAAATAAATTGTACATCATTCATTGGTCTAGCAATGACATTTCTGCATTTTTATGTATTGAGCAAACACATTCGCTAAAAATGTTATTTGCGTCCAAAAATATACCAATAAATGATTTTGCGTAAGTAGCAAATTATTTAATTGGTATGGTCGACGTTTTAAAAGCATTTTTGTATTTTCACAGTATTCTTATAATTCTTTTTTTAGTTTATTAAATAAGAATAATATAAATTCTTGTGAAAGTATATAACAAATATACTTTTCTGAAGATGAAGCATAATTAAATATGCAATTATTGTCATCATCATCATTTTCAACGACACCAATAGAGTATGATCAAACTCTATAAGCGTTTCTTTCGACATGAACCAAATGTGAACTGATATGCGCGTCAACCGCCAACTATAAATTCTAATTCTAAGCGAATTCCATCAATTTCACGAATTCCACAAAATTCGCCAGCGCTGTAAGCGAGTACACGAACACACACCACGCACTGTTACAGCGACCACGCACTGTTACAGCGACCACTCACTGCTATAGCGACCACGCATTGCTATAACATCAACGCGGCATGCGAATACACATGGCTGTTGCCAGCAAATGCGATTGCTAACATGAAGAATGTGTACGCTGATACAATTAATAATTTAGTCGGCGCAGTTTTAGCAATAATTTGATTGTGTTGATGTACCTTTTTGGCTATATTTACGAATATTTGTTTTCTGTGTAGGATTCTTCCTTCTCTTTTTTCTACCAGAACCTGGGTAATGGTCAGATATTATTAAAACAAGGGTGTAAAATCCTTTGAAAATTTGATCCGGTTTTGCTTCTGGTTGCAATATTTTCGAAATAGCGGTACCGGTTTCGATTCCGGTCTAAAACAAAAAAAATGCTAAACAAAAAAAATTATACACGTTCCGATTCCGGTTTCACACATTTTTTTTAATAACGGTTCCAATTCTGTTTCCAAAATTCGAAACGATTCCAATTGCATCTGGCATTTTTGTTTTAATTTCGTGGAATTTGAAGTGCGAATTCCCGGCATAATTACACACAGGGAAAAATTATGTTTTGCTGCAAACACATTATGATACACGTTACATACATGAATTTCCAGGATTTTAAAATAAATATGATAATAACAAGTTAATAAGTTTTCTAAAATTTTTTAAAAATATTTTTTCCTTTTTTTATTCGCGTTACAATTTTGAACACTCTCATACATATTATAAATAATTAAAATATAAAAACAAGCAGTTCTTTTAGTTTAATCTATTTTAAACCATTATTTTCTATCTTTAACTTAATTTTTCCGTCACATTTCCTCAACCTCATATCTTTCTATTCCCTTCAATTAAATTTTATTTCATTTTAACATTAATTTTTGCAGTACTTCCATAAAATACGATTTAATATATTTCCAAAATATCATAATTTAAAAATATTTAACATTTTGCACACATTTAACAAACCTTAATCCAACGCCCACGCCTCATATACTAAGTATTCCCACAATGTTGTCATTTGAAATTTGCCATCAATAAATTTTCATTAGGATCGTAACCCTTTTGCATCCTCATCACCATCAGCATTCAGCGTCATCGTTCATTTTATGCTCATCACAGACTTCTCATGGACATAATTTTCACTTTGCACTTTTCATGCAGCTTTTATTATCTTTGCATTTTGTCCTTTTCGTATCCAGTGCTATTTTTTGTATTTTATTTTTCTCAGTTTTTATTGTAATCGCATAAAGTTAAATTTTATTGACTGAAATTGTAAACTGAAACTTTTAGTGCCAACTCATGGCTCAGTTTCAGGGTTTCTGATGACTGCGTCTATACTATGTATTCTGCGTGTATCCTGCTTTTCTTTCTATTCATTCTCGATTGCCTCTTATTTTCTGTAGCACTTTTTTCATTTGCTACGCCTGGTACTCCTGCTCCTCCTGCACCATTCATCATCTGTTTTATTTTTGTGCGATTGACCCTTTTCTGAACTGAGCTGCTTAGTTTCCGTGATGAATGACAGAATAATGTCCTCGGACATGTCAGCAGTCAACCGGAAGCAGTACATGGCACGGCACGGACGTTGTGTGAAAGGACATCGCATACGTAGTAAGTAATAAAATTGAGAAAACAGCTGGCATGCAAAGTGAATTGGAAATTTTCGCAAATTTATTAAAGCATGTAAAATGATGAGGGATAAGGTTAGGAGTCGCCGGATGTTATGCGAGTTGTCGACATTTAATTAACGAAATCCAATGCTAATCCCGGCATATTTTTTTTGGATAACGTTTGATACAAACTTCGCTTTTGTCTATATAAAATTTTTCATAAAAATGTTTCATAGTACCTTCAGAATATCAAAAATTGTTTTTACATAATAATTTTTTTCAATATTTCTGGAATATTTAATGCATAACCCTGGCAAACATTCAAATAAATAGAAGTTTGTAGGATCCTATACAAATGTTATTGAATTTTGTGTAATTTGAAGACAGTTTCGTGAGATATTTTTGGTAAGGGAAGAAAATACGCAAATTGGTCGATTTCCAAGTTTACAGGTTTTTTCTAAAATATGACCCAAATATTACAAAAATAATGTAAATGTACGCATAAAGAAATACATAAACAAATTTAGATGGTTTACAAAATTCTTTTACGTATTCAAAGTAATGCAAATATTAGGGTACACTGGTAAAGTGGGAAACGTTTTAATTTGCCTTCACAAAAATATATTTAAATATTTGTAAAAATTCTTTTGATGGTTCCATTATTGAGAGTTCGTGATCTTACTTTTTGCATTAACAGAATACAATTTATATGTCGTGAAATTGATTTTTATGTGATTTATCAAAACAGCTCATTTTCTGATCTCTTGAAAAATTCTTGGGTAAAGTGGGAAATGTTAAAAATTTTACAAACAGTCAAATAATTTTTTATTTCTGTATTATTTCATGTTTATTTACAACATAAACAATACAAATACATTTACGCAGAGAAATAATATGCACGCTGCAAAAAAAGGGCTCTCCCAAACGTAATTTTGCAGGCATTAACATGTATGTTTGGAATTTTATGTAAACATAATATATAATTGACTGATAAATCATTTGTAAACAGAGTTGTATTGAGACTTGAACAGTGTTGTAATTAGCTCCGACTTACATTATAATATTTTATGTTGCCCCTTGAAATGGAGTATGTTCTAATGGAAACATAATAATTACTGCATCCAAACAAAATAAATAATTGAACCTAAACATAAATATGTTCAAATTAAAACATGGTTTTGAACGACCTGAATATAAATATGTTTCCAGTGAAACATATCAGTTGTTTCAGTTCAAAAAGTAGTATGTTTGCATAGAAACATATTTAAATATTTTTGGAAAGAAATCCTGAAAATAAAATAGAAATAAAATGTTGTTTTTTTATTAATTTTTATTAAAAATCTTTAAACATGCACAGTGGGAATTTATAATAATTGAATTCAAATACAAATTTTTAAATGCATAAATAAATAATTCGTTTAAAACTGCAACGTAGGCAAGGAATTCACGGAGGCTTTTGTAAAAAAACATGCCAAAATCTGTTTGAAAATCGAAACACTGATTTTTATTTGTGGTTTTTTCACAATAGTTTCAGAAATTATATACTGCACTGTATTATACTCTGTTACTATTAGTACTTTTTATAACACAATTTATATATTTATTTAATTTACAAATAACAAAATTATTACCGACGCGAACACGTTTTCTCAACGAACAACAAAAGTCACGTACGCAGAAAATGCCGATCACCGAGTGTCAACTTTGTAGACAAGAAACGACGACAAAAGAGACGTAGGTAGAAAATTCAGCTCAACGAGTGCACACTTCGTATACAAGGAGAATGCTGCAAGAATACACTTATTTAAATCCAATTTCTTTTTGTTTGTTTTTAAACATCAATATGTTCAAACGATGGCAAAAGATGGCGTAGGTAGAAAATGCTTCACAACGTTGTCAACTTCGTCAGTCGATAAATTATCAAATTAAGACGAGCATGGCGAAGATACGTTGTATTTAGATTTGATTAGCATTTTCTGTGTTTCGAAACATTGTTTTAACCAAGTAAATTGCCAAGAAATAGTTTATTCAAATGCAATTAAAATTTTATGTTGGTATTTATGGTAAATTTGACAGATTAAGCTGGCCAATATAATAATGTTTACACGTGAACAGAAATAAATTCAATTTCGATTATAATTTAATTACACTTCATTCCTAATATATGTATGGTATTTTCGTATTACTTTTTAATTACATTCAAAGATATTCAAACCAAACTATTCTATCCGTGTGGTTGCGACATGATCGCGACAACCATGCTTTGGTCTTCACAATCCCCCATGGTTGTCATAATCAAAGTATAGTATTTTCATTTTTTTTTTAACAATAATAAGGTCCTAAAATCATATTATAGTCGACAATTTATTATAATATGATAGTATCTCTGAAAAACCAAAATATGGTTGATAAGAACCATGTTATGATTACGATAAAGACTGCCACGAACAAAGCAATTGCAAGCACAGCTTCGCACAGAGTACAGCTTCAGGGAGTTTGCAAAATTGTGTCTTTTAATTAAAAATATATACTTATATAATTGTAGATAAAACAATCATTAATTAAACATGTGTCTTATTTAAAATTTCTTTTCAGGAAATTAGGATAATCATAATATAATAATATGATCACTGGTCACGTAGGACCATAGTATGGTTGTATGATATCGAAATACGATTACTGACAGCCTTAGTATGGTTGTGTGGAATCATACTATGGTTACTGACAACTAGAGATGGGCGCGTGCCTGTTTTTGATGGCACGGACACGCACGGGCACGCCGATAGGTGACACGCACGAGCACGAGCCCGACGAGTAAATTTACAGGCACGCACGAGAAGCACGAAAAAACACGGGATTTTAAAAGACACGAAGAAACACGGAAAAACACGACAAAACACGAAAAAAGCACGGAAAAACATGAAAAAGCAAGCGAGACTTGAAAAATAATACCGGAACCGTTAAGATTTTGAAACCGTTATTAAAAATGTGTTGAACCGGAACTGGAATCGGAACATATATATTTTTTCTGGTTGGAATCGGTACCGCTATATATCGGAACCAGAACCGGAACAGATATTATAGTATAGAACCGGGATCGGAACCGTTAATAAAAATGTATGGAACCGGACTCGAAACCCATTTAATTTGTTGGTTAAAACCGGAATCGGAACCACAATTTTAAAAATCTTGGAACCCGAACCGGAACCGATATTCCAATAGCTTTTAGTTCCTGTAATAAATAATTTAAAAATTAAGTTTTATTCTCTTAAATCCATAAGTAAAACTAAAACAACAGATTTTTAAGGAATGGTTAAAATACCAAGGGTTTTATTAAATTTATATAGGGGTAGAAACTATAAAAAAAATTTAATGGGCGCCTGATTTTCGAGGCACGGACACGCACGACAGCAACTAGCACGCACGGATATTTGCACGCACGAACTCAGATTTTCAGGCGTGACACGAAAAAAGCTCGACACGCGCCCATCTCTACTGACAACCATAGTATGGACACTGACAACCATATTATGGTCACTAACAACCATACTATGGTCACTGACAACCATAGTATGGTCATTCTCACAACAATAGTATGGACACTGCCAACCACAGTATGGTTGGGTGAAATCGGCGTATGGTCACTGAGGACCATGGAATGGTTGTAGAAATCGTACTATTGTCACTAGGATCATATTAGACAAATTATATGATTTCCTACAACCATAACCCCCAATCATAGTAAGATGCCCTTCAAATATGATCACAACAACCATGTTCTTTCACTGTGTGTTGAGAATATTTAAAAAATATTAAAGAAATGAACAAAAATTGAAAAATAGTGAATATTCATAAATATCTTCCAGGAACAATTTATTTAAACAAAAAAATTGTTCAATTACTCGTTCTTCATTTGATTTACTTTAAATAAATTTTGTACTTTGCCCTAAAAAAAAATTGTTCCCACATCACCCCAACCAATAGAGCAATTTCTACTTGGCTTCGCATCATTTAAGCTACGTTCAATTAATTGCAAAAAAAATGCAATAAAGATATTTTAAATATAAAATAGCAATTTCCCACATTACCCCATTTACCACTTTACCCCAGGATTCCCTATAAAATTCTAATTTGCATCTTTAAAAATGTACGGAAATCAAATTTTAAAGTTTGAAGTGCTATACAAATTATTTAAGCTTATTTGTTGTACCTTTCATTTTATATTTTTGGTTTATTAATCAATTATTATAACGTATATAAAATATAAGTTACAGTGTTATATATACGGATTTTGTATATCTATATCGTGACCAAAAGGCTAATATTTAAGTGTTTTGTCCATAACTTTTTATCGGTACAAGAGAAATGAGTGATGTAAAGGTAATAAATACTTGATTTTAAAATACCTATCAATTGACATACATTTTGAAAAATAATTTGCCAAGAAAAATTTCAAGATTTAAAATTTTTGGAATTTTTGTTATTTGCAAATTGTTAAAAACAAACAATGCCAATCTATTGGTGTTTGAAAACCAAACAATAAATGCCTTTGCATAATTTTATACCCTTATAAAGTTATGGCACATACAAATATTCACCTTTTTGGCATGATTGAAATTAGTTAAAATCCAGATTCGCTTTTTTCCTTTTTTCTAAAAAAGATTACGATATAGGAAACATTTTATTGTGAAGTAAAAATAAGCAAAATATATATCGAATAAAACTCAATTGAAAAAGCATAACTACAAAACATGAAAACTGTACCCAAAATCAAGCTATTGAGTTCCAGGAAGTCAAGTCACCATTTTGAGTGTTTTCCGTGCAACAATAAATAGCAGCCAGTGCCTACTGCCAAACTAAAATTACAACAATTTCAATAAGCAATTAAAAAAACGTTTATAAGTTGCCAATGATTTTCTGTCATTTGCAGCACCGCACAAAAACACTAAAACCAACAACGATGGAAAAATACGAAATGCTTTTCCTGCTTTTCAGTTGTGCAGTTTTTCAGCATCATGATATCCGCTGACCTAAAAATGCGCGAATAAATCAAAAGCAAGATTGCAGAGCACGAAATAATTGCAAAAATAATAAAAAAAAGTACAACTTGAACTATAAGTGCAACAGAACTCATTAATTGAACAACAACAACAACAAATAAACAAACAAAAACTACAAGTGGAAAACTAAGTTGAATTGACATTTCATTTCCGCTTCCGTTTCCGCTCTGTGCCACCGCTTGACATTCGCTAATAAGAAACACTTAAGCGCAGCAGCGCAGCGTTGCCACAATTTTGTGGCATTTGTGCAGCTTTGCAGTGGCACCTTTATGGCAACAAAAATCATCAAAAACTTAACTTGAAAAAAAGGTAGAAGTTTATTTTTGTGCATTTTGTAAAACTAACAAAAAATAATTTCTGTTAATGCTGCGCTGTACTTACTGACAGCAACAACTACCACAATAACAACGAAAAGTATTTCAATTCAATTTCATTTGCTGTACTTAACAACAAAAACAACTTGAACAACAAAACCAAAAATAAAAATAAAAGCAGCAAAACAACGAAAGTCAATTTTCCGCTAAATTTGCTTGACTCGTTATAATTCGCAATCAGTTAGGTTATGTTACGTTGTTTCGACAGTCCGCCGTACGTAGCACTCAAACGCAGCACCGCTCGGCCGCAGGACCCACCGCACTCACTGCCTGCCCCAAGCAACCCTCCGCATCGACACATATTTCAGTTTGTCCTGCCTCGTGTTCGCTCATATGTGCGAGCAGCATTAAAAGCCATTCGAAGTGGTTGTAGTTGATGCCAAGGTGCTTTTTTGGTATGTTGTATATGTTGTACCCAGTACCGGTACCGGAGACGTTGGATACACAAAACAGTATTTCATAAATTTTGCAATAAATCAGCTTCAATATGTTCGGCATTGATTTCCAATTGCTTTTATGCTACAATTTCATGTGTGCGGTTTTTATATGGATTTTCATTTCTTTTATTTTCTACATGTTTTCATCAATTTGCAACTTTATTCTTCGGCGACGAGAGGTATTGAAAATATGAACAAAAACTAACTGTAATGCAAAAACCGTAAAAGAAACTGTATACGGAACTGGAACTGGATTCGATATAAAACTTAAAAAACCGAAAATATCACCGATACTGAATTGAAGGAGAAACTCTGAACCGTTTGTATTTAAATACATTGTTTAAACTTATGTGATTTTCTCAAATTAATAGGGGAACTTGGGGTAAAGTGGGAAATGGGGTAAAGTTGAAAAGTTCAGTTTTTGGCCATGTTTTTGTACTCAAAAACAGAAAAACAATAAAATCAAATACTTCTTAATATGGGGTCTGGTACGATAAGTCGAAATTTAAAATATCGAAACTAAAAATACCGAAGACAAAAATGTAGAAAATAAAAATGCCAAAACTTGAAAATGTCGAAAACAAAAATGTCGAAAACCAAAATGTCGAAAAAAAATGTTGAAAACTAAAATGTTGAAAAACAAAATGTCGAAAACTAAAAATGTCGAAATTTAATATGACGAAATCATTTTTTCCCGAAAAAATGATGGAAAATGTCGAAAAAAGTCGAAGATAAAGATATTAAAAAAGAACGAATTCTGATTTTTAGCTACTCTAGGATTCATGTGGAGATTTTTAAATATGCTGCCTTCAAAATACTATCTTGGAATTTAGCTTCAACACAAATTTTCGATTTTTTTTTTTAATACTTTTTTTAAGGACAAGCAATTCGAAGTTCAAGGATAACGACCATTGGTCATATGTTCATGATAAGAAGAATTTCCAAAATATTGTTTTATTAGTTTTAAAATGAAACCTTATAAAAATTTCTAGCATTAAGGGATATTTCAATAGGAATCACCATACAAAAGTTATCATTGACAATTTTTTAACTTTGGACTGTATCTCTGGAAAAAATAATATCTTTGGAAATAGTGGTCGGAAAAAAAATGGTGAATGCAGATCCCGATACCCTTTATCAGTTGCCAAAATATCATTGAAATCGATCGATTTCTGTTTTTTCTATAAAAAATGTGAGAATTTTTGTCGTTTTTAATTAAAAGGATATGTTTGAAATGATCACATATTTTATATTTTTTGAAATACAAACGGATTTACAAAAAAATTATCATTGGTAAAGTAGGGAACATTTTCTGGGGTAAAGTGGGAAACGTAATTTTGTTTGTTGAAATTTCACTGAAAATAATGTAAGAAATTAAATATTTAATTGGTTTGGCCAAGAAAAACTTCAATCGTGACCACAAATCAGTGAAAAGTATGATTTTGACTTCACCTGAGATATGATATCAATTGCAGAGGAAAGACGAAACGCGAACTTTTAACAAAATAACTACATCGGTATATCTCCTTCAAGAAGAAATATTTTGTATAATTTGCTAAAAAAAAAAAACGAATTTCAACAATTTTATGAACTGCAATATCTACATACTATCCGTATCGGGATTCGAACCCGAGACCTTTAGAATGCAAGTCCAGTGCGTATATCTCTGGATTCCTGAGGTCGGCATATTTTTTATTTTTTATTGCCTTATTATAATTTTTTTATCCTTGATATATTTGACTTTTTTATGAAAAAAACAAAACATGAAAGTTTTGAAGTTTCTCACTTTAGCACAAGATTTTTCAAGAGGTCCGAAATTGAGCCGTTTTGAAAAATCGCATTAAAATCAATTAAAAGGCACATAAAGGGCAGTCTTGTGATGTAAACGATGAACCAGTTTATGGAATAGATACTTCAAAATAATTTTTAAAACAATATTCAAATGTACATTTTTGGAGGAAAATCAAAACGTATCCCACTTTACCCCAAGCTCTCCTATATTTTCAAATTGAACTGTCGGAACAGTACACAATATAATATAGTACACATCATATCGTCACTATCATGCCGAAGGGGCGGATGTGCAATTTTGACATTTGCGTTTTTTTACATTTCTGAATGTAGTTTTTCCTCAAGTATACTGTGCCAAAATCGCGTGTTTTTTTATTGGATATTTCTAGCCACAAAAGACAAAACCAAAAGGGCGAATTTAAAAAATTGAAAATCTTGTCATGCCAAAAGGGCGAATCTTTTCTTTTTCGCCATAACTTTTTATTGATACGAGATAAAATAGTGTTATGAAGACATTTAGTGTGCGTTTTTAAAGCACCTATCGATCTGCATCATTAATTAAAAATATGTTGCCAAACATTAAATTGTCATTTATTGGCAGGAAAAAATGATAAGCAAATAATTTGTAATTAATGACGCAGATCGATAGGTACTTGAAAAACAAAGAAAAGATTCGCCCTTTTGTCATGACAAGATTTTCAAATTTACGAATATTTGTTATTTGCAAAAAAATATTTTTAAATATTTTTAAATAATGATGCAAATCGATAGGTGCTTTAAAAATAAACAATAAATGCCTTTACACCACTATTTTATATCGTATCAATAAAAAGTTAGGGCGAAAAAACGAAAAGATTCGCCCTTTTGGCATGACAAGATTTTCAATTTTCCCAATTTCTACGCTTTTTTGATATAAAATTTTATTGGTGCAAGATAAAATAGTAGTTTAAGGGTATTAATTGTCTGTTTTTAAAGCACGTATCTATTGTCATCAATATGTAAAAATATTTTGCCAAAAAATTTTCCTGCAAATAACAAATGGCATTAATGTTTGGCAAAATATTTTTAAATGATGATGCCAATAGATAGGTGCTTTAATTCTTTTTTTTTAATTCTTTTTTGCCAAAAAAGAATTCAGACTGAAATGAATGCATTCTTTGTTGAATGCATTCCTTGATGAATGCATTCATTTGGTGGCCATCTGATTGGGAATTCAAGCGTTTGAATTCCCATTCTTTTGACAAAAATGAATGCATTCATTTTGAATTCCCATTCTTTTCAATTATTTAGATGAATGCATTCTTTAACAACTCTGATGTATGGAAATTCCACAAAATTAATCCTTCTACACCATTTAAAAATTTTATTTAGAAAAAATAAATTTGAAATTTCATTAGAAATTGTATTTAGAATTCATCATTGATATTCATAACTTTTCATTTGGAGTATGGAAAATATGAATAAAAATTTGTAAAGTTATATTTGGAATTATGAAAATATCAATTAATATTCTTAACCTTTCATTTGGAATTCAGAATTGATATGTTCTGAGTTACAAATGGAATGTTATGAATATCAATTGTTGTCTTTTGAATATAAATTGATTATTTCTGAATTCCATATGGAAAAGGTATATATGCTTTCCAGAAACTTTCATTTAACCTTGATGAAATTGTATACGAATTTTCATAAAAATGACAGGTATTAAAGTATTAAATAAAATTTTAAATGTAAGGTATATTTTTCTGACTCTAGAAATATGATTATCACCATAAATGACAAATTTTGTTTAAAATTTTATTGCAGATATATGTAAAACTTTAAATTATGCACAATTTTTGCACTTAAATTTAAAATAAAGAAATTACTATTCATTATAAGGATTTCTATTAATATTTTCAGCTGCTTTAGTAATTGTGCTATTTATTTTGTTAAATTAAATTAAATAATTCAACCTATCTTACCAGCATACAACCTCTCATAAACACAATGGCCCCGCTCATAAACACAATGATCGCTTCATTAAATCATACAACAATCAACACATCATCAAGAACTTTGTCCACAAGTTTAGAGGCAACTCAATACCTTGCAAAGACAACATATTGCAGCCTGCTGCCATCAGGCACATTTCAGTCTTTTAATACTACTCAGCTCTACCACTATCTATTTCTTCCTTTTTCCTATAGCTGCTACAATCTCTAGTAAAACTTTTGTCATGTAATGACAACTTTTTGACTCTGTCGTCGAAGTTGACTGTGCCTGCGTTTCGTCTACGGTATGTCTACGTTACGACTGCGATACGACTGCGATATGACTGCGATATGACTGCGATTCGACTGCGACTTCAATTTGCAGTTTAAAGTGTTTATGTTGCCCGGAAGATATAAAAATGTGCGGTGCGCCAAGTCAAATTCCGGAAATCCGATTTTAAACTCTTACAAAACTGATGCACTTCACTACTTACTACTATGTCAATATTGTTTGTCTTCTTCTTGTTTTTCTTACTCTTATTCCTATTTTTCTGCACAAATTCACAAACACAGATCAATTGCATTCTCTTGGAAGTCATTTCCGGTGCACGTAGCTTATTATTTGAGAAACAAATTGGCGCTAAATAAATATTTTTGTATAGCCCTGTTACATGTACTTTCTATATTTTTTGTAGGTATTTATATTTCTTTTTTTTTTTTATTTTGTTATTTAAATGGTACAATTTGTGACAAAAAATACATTTATGAAAAAGTTTATGTTTTTAAATCAATGGTTTTTCAAAAAATAGTCTTCGAATTACATACGCATTAGTCTCAAACTATGGCGCCATATAGGACATTATCGGCTACACTTGTGATATGCTTAGCAGGTACACGACCCGCAATAGTTTACAACAAACTTTTCACTAAAAGTATGCAGTAATTACTAGTTAAAGTTTGCTAAATAAATTTAATTTTTCAGTACAAATTCAATTTTTCAGTAAAAAATCAATTTTTCAGTAAAAATTCATTTTTTCAGTACAAAAAATCAATTTTTCAGTAAAAATTCAATTTTTCAGTAAAAATTCAATTTTTCAGTAAAAATTCAATTTTTCAGTAAAAATTCAATTTTTCAGTAAAAATTCAATTTTTCAGTAAAAATTCAATTTTTCAGTAAAAATTAAATTTTTCAGTAAAAATTAAATTTTTCAGTAAAAATTAAATTTTTCAGTAAAAATTAAATTTTTCAGTAAAAATTCAATTTTTCAGTAAAAATTCAATTTTTCAGTAAAAATTCAATTTTTCAGTAAAAATTCAATTTTTCAGTAAAAATTCAATTTTTCAGTAAAAATTCAATTTTTCAGTAAAAATTCAATTTTTCAGTAAAAATTCAATTTTTCAGTAAAAATTCAATTTTTCAGTAAAAATTCAATTTTTCAGTAAAAATTCAATTTTTCAGTAAAAATTCAATTTTTCACTAAAAATTCAATTTTTCAGTAAAAATTCAATTTTTCAGTAAAAATTAAATTTTTCAGTAAAAATTCAATTTTTCAGTAAAAATTCAATTTTTCAGTAAAAATTCAATTTTTCAGTAAAAATTCAATTTTTCAGTAAAAATTCAATTTTTCAGTAAAAATTCAATTTTTCAGTAAAAATTCAATTTTTCAGTAAAAATTCAATTTTTCAGTAAAAATTCAATTTTTCAGTAAAAATTCAATTTTTCAGTAAAAATTCAATTTTTCAGTAAAAATTCAATTTTTCAGTAAAAATTCAATTTTTCAGTAAAAATTCAATTTTTCAGTAAAAATTCAATTTTTCAGTAAAAATTCAATTTTTCAGTAAAAATTCAATTTTTAAGTAAAAATTCAATTTTTCAGTAAAAATTCAATTTTTCAGTAAAAATTCAATTTTTCAGTAAAAATTCAATTTTTCAGTAAAAATTCAATTTTTCAGTAAAAATTCAATTTTTCAGTAAAAATTCAATTTTTCAGTAAAAATTCAATTTTTCAGTAAAAATCAATTTGTCAGCAAAAATAATTTAATTTAATTTTTCAGTAAAAATTCAATTTTTCAGTAAAAATTCAATTTTTCAGTAAAAATTCAATTTTTCAGTAAAAATTCAATTTTTCAGTTAAAATTCAATTTTTCAGTAAAAATTCAATTTTTCAGTAAAAATTCAATTTTTCAGTAAAAATTCAATTTTTCAGTAAAAATTCAATTTTTCAGTAAAAATTCAATTTTTCAGTAAAAATTCAATTTTTCAGTAAAAATTCAATTTTTCAGTAAAAATTCAATTTTTCAGTAAAAATTCAATTTTTCAGTCAAAATTCAATTTTTCAGTCAAAATTCAATATTTCAGTAAAAATTCATTTTTTCAGTAAAAATTTTAATTTTTCAATAAAATTTTAATTTTTTCCCTTTTCCAATTGTTTTAATTAAGCGACATTGCAGTCTCGTCGACAAAAATTACAAAGTAACTGAAACCAAAATAAATTCGCTATTAAAACTTTAATTATTATTGCAAATATTTGCGCATTCGGCATGCCATAATCATGCATAATATGGCATAATCATTCATAAGGATGCATAAAGATGCTTAATATCCTTGAAACGTAGTTTGTATGACGAACGACAGCATCGAAGAAATAAAAGCGAAAAAGAGAAGAAAATATCTATTATTTAAATCTGTGGTTTTATATCCGAAGAAACTTTTAATACAGTTAAGTGCACGTGCAACACATGCAAAATGATGCAGACACATGTATCGTATGTGTGGCAACAAAGGCAACAAAGCCAGCAAAGCAGTTCAACAACTGCTGTTGCTGCCGCTGCTAAAAATACAGACATAAAAACAATAGTTGCAGCAGCAGCAACTGGAACACAATAGTTGCAGATATGAATTGTTGCTGAACATGTGGTTGTTGTCATAGTTGTTGTTGTTTACAACACAAAAATGCGAACAGCAGCCGAAATGCAATCAACGCGCGTTTTTACAACGAAAACTGCAACAAAAAGGAGGCAGCAGCAGCAACAGAGTCCTTGCATGAAACCAGGTGGAGGTTAAGCGCTGGCAACCAAAGACTCTGCTGGCAACAGCCTAAAAACAACAACTGCTGCAGCAACACTCAATGAAGCAGCTCAACCTGATGATGTTGATGATGCTAAGGCCGACATCGCTTTGTTGCTTTGACTGCAACAGCAAATACATCAGCGACAAGCATAAAAATCAACAACAATGGCAGCAGCAGCTCAAAGTTTGTCAACAACATTTTTAAAGAACAACAACATCAAGTTGGCAGCTTTGCACTTTATTTTGTGTTGAGCTTTAAAAAGCGGCACAGTTACGCGGCGCAGCATCTCCATACTCTGGGGTGTATTTTCCGCAGAAGAAGGAGGAGGAAGAGGAGAAGGCAACTGGTTGTAGCAGCGGCAACATCCGAACGAAAGACGGCCTGGTAGGCAGCATCACATTTTATGAAAAACTCTCATTGCGGCGCGCAATCCTTGAAACCTCGTTTGGCCCACTTGAAATTTTTAATTTTCACCGCATAAGCGCTGCACTCAGTCGCCAACGCACGCCGCTACTCGTTGAGGCAGCAACAATTGGAATGTGTTGCAATCTAGGCAGCCGCAAGCCGCACACAAATTGCTGTTTTTACAGGGTGCAATTTATTGGATTGGTTCAGAATTATGTAAAATAAAAATTTAAGATGTACTAATCATTTTTAATTTTAAATAAATTTTTAAATTTAAAAAGTAAAATATTGAATTCTGTGTTCATATGAATCAATTTTAATTTGTAGATACATGAATATTATTTTTAGCCGATAATTCATCTTGAATCCATTTACTCAAATCTGCTATTTCACAAAATGATTGTTTGACCTTGAAATAATTTGTAGCCTATATAATTTTTCCCAGATAAAATTCATCCTCGTACATAATTCATAATTGTGTTTCTCATAGATACCAACCTAAATTCTTACAGCCAATATTAAAAATTTTTTCAATTCAAAAATCTTCCAAAAAACTGAAATTCCTAATAAATGTAAAACAAAAATCTCACAAACAATCAAAAAAATTCCACAAAAATTCACTCATACATTAAAAAATGTAACATAAAATCTTAAATACAAAAAAATCGCGAACAAAAATGTAATGTTTTCTATATTATTATAAAAAACTGTCTGTGAATAATAAAAACTTTTCTGTAAGAAAAATCTTACACCGAATTTAAAAATCTGACCTGAAATCTTTTATCTACCGGAGATTAAAACATCTAACAAAGTAGATTTATCTGACAAAAATTGACATCAATTCGGAAAAATCTTCGTCAGAGAAATTCTTCAGTGATACTATTATTTCCGTACTATTTGTCCACAAATATCAACTATTTCCCAGACTATATTTCTACGAATAACTTTTTCCCGAATTAATTCTTCCCAGGTACATTTTTTTCATAAAATAATTATTCTACGAGGCAATTCGTTCGTAATCAATTCGTCATTCCCGATAAATATTCCAAAAATAATTTTTTTCCTATGGCATGTTTTAGACCTCAGCAACTCTATAATTTTTCGAACTATTTTAATCTGCGTCTGTTTTAATAGTATCGTGGCTCAACAGATGAGTGTGTTGGACTACAAGCCGAAAAGTCGCTGGTATTGGACTACGAGCCGAAAGGTTCCGGATTCGTTTGCAGCGACTGTCAACATCTTAAAAATAGAAAAAATTGTTTTTCTATACGACGCTACTTCTTGACAATGACAAACAACCGAGAGTAAAATACTCGCCGCAGTTTTGATTCGCGCAGTTCGGATACGGCATTAAAATTTTAGGCCCATCACTTTGAATACACGTACAACTCAAATGGTGAGAGAGGTTCTAAAGAGTTGCAGCTCCAAACCAATATATCCCAATGGGAATATATTGGTTTTCTTCAATACATATTCTACAAAATTCGAATTATTTCATTTGTAAAGTAACAGTAATATATACAAACTAGCTGGACCCGTACACGACTCGTGCAAAGATTTTGTGAATGCAAGGTTATGGAGCAATTTTATTAATATAAATACCATTTTTATTATTTATATCAGGGACCCGTGGACGTATTTTTTATTGGTTTTATAAATGTAGTAACCAAAACCAAACTAATTCTCCGCTAAAACAACTGTTCTCATATACAATTCTTTCTCAGACTGTGCTTCCCCGTAGAATTCTTCCCAGTAGAATTCTTTCCCGTAGAATTCTTCCCCGTAGAGTTTTTTCCAGTAGAAGTTTTATTGTGGTTACTTTTAGTGTGGTGAGTTTTAGTGTGGTGAGTTTAAGTGTGGTGAATTTTAGTGTGGTGAGTTTAAGTGCAGTGAATTTTATTGTTGTGTGTTTTAGTGTATTCAATTTAAGTGTGGTGAATTTTAGTGTGTTCAGTTTAAGTGGGTGAATTTGAGTGTGGTGAGTTTTATTGTGGTGAATTTTAGTGTGGTGAATTTTAGTGTGTTGAGTTTTAATGTGGTGAATTTTAGTGTGGTGAATTTTAGTGTGGTGAATTTTGGTGTGATGAATTTTGGTGTGGTGAGTTTCAATGTGGTGAGTTTTAGTGTGGTGAGTTTTAGTGTGGTGAATTTGAGTGTGGTGAATTTTATTTTGTTGAGTTTTAGTGTGGTGAATTTTGGTAATTTGAATTTGAGTGTGGTGAATTTTAGTATGGTGAATTTTAGTGTGGTAAATTTTAGTGTGATGAGTTTTAGTGTGGTGAATTTTAGTGTGGTGAATTTTTATGTTGTTGATTTTGTTTTCTATCCTTTTTTTATTTTTCTGTTGTTTTTGAGTTATTGCTTAAGTTTTGTGCTTTTACTTTTGTGTTTGATTTTTGCTTTTGTTTTTGTGTTTTTACTTTTGTATTTTTTTTTTTATTTGAGTTTTTTGTTTCATCTTCTTAGCTTGTGTATGTGCCGAGATATGTCGTTTTGAAAGTTTAGGTTGTATGGGAGGTGCCACGTCCCTTTGTCCAATCTCGCCCATATAGAGCCTATGACACCCTCCGGACTCCATAGTACCCTGGTGCAAAATTTGAATTAAATCGGTTCAGCGGTTTGTCTGACAGACAGACAGACAGACAGACAGATTTCTAAGTAATGCGAATTTGGAACAGGTCCTTGTTGATTATTTCTTTTTATCTATTGTAAATTGATTTTTAAATTATAAAAATATATGCCTTTAAAAAAATTAAATACATTGAGAATTTATTGCACTCCAGTCGCATTTAATTATCATTGTTGGTGGGTAACATGTTGATTATAATTAAAATTTAATATTGATCGTTTTTTCCATTTAGGTGCCGTGGAAATAAAGGATAAAAAAATACAGATTTACTGATTTTTTATTAAATGAATTACATGTTACAACCAATTGGCACACAATTTTAATAATTACCACTATTTTTATTTATTTTTGTTAAATAAGGACATTAGTTGCAAAACACCCATAACTACTGCGCACTAAGTAATATATAAATGAAACCACCCCCCATTACTACTGCGCCCAAAGTAATGCACAAAAGACATCACCCCTCATTACTACTGCGTAAAAAGTAATGTACAAATAGAATCACCACCCATTACTGCGGACAAAGTAATGCACATACGTAACCACCCCTCATTACTACTACCTACAAAGTAATGTGTAAACCAACCAATCTTCAGTACGATTGCGTGAAAAGTAATGTTGAAATGGAAGTACTCCTTGATATCGTTTGGATACGAAGTAATGATGTGTGGTTCACCCCTTATTACAATACTTCTAAATAGTAATCTATATGTGCATGAGGTAACATTCGGTTCCTTTTTACTTTGGATGCAGTGTGTAATGGGTGGTGACTCCTACATAGCATTACTTCGTAATCTACAGTGAATGCATACTTTCCCTAGGCCATTTCTGTGTAAAAGTAAACAGAAATCAGTATGGAGATTCCGACGCATTACGATTTAATAATAATTAGGCAGTAATGGACTACGTAATGATGCTATTTGTTTGAGATAAATTTTCATGGGGAGGAAATGTCAGAGATGAATAGTCCATTAAAGACATAAAAACTCATCTAAATTTTATAAGCAAACTTTAAATATACGATCTATTTCTCTAAATTAATCTGATAGGCTAAGAATTTCCTTGGGGAAGAATTGGTATTATGAATAAATTGTTTAAGTGAAAAAAATGTTGGTACAGAATTGAGGGAGAAATGTCTCTAGACAAAATTGTCATGGGAAACTAATGCCAGTAATGACAAATTTGAGAAAAAATATTTACGAATTCATACTAGAGAATTATCTAGAAGCTATTTATCTTAGAAAAATGTACTCGAGGAAAAACTTTTTTGTAATAATTTATTTGAAGAAATGAATGGAAAAAACAGGGAAATGTTGGAAAAGAATTGTTCTGTTTTTAATAAAGCATTGTCACCAGAAATTTTGATGAATATTTTTCTTTTAAATAAAGATTTATATGGTGAATTTTAATTAGGGAAAATGCCTTTAAGAGTAAAACATATTTTGACCAAAAATTGTTCTTGGTCTAGGGAACAATTTGGAAGGATCGTATATATTTTCTGGTAAGTATTGTTTTTTGAAATTATGTCGTTGAAATAATCCTGTACTGAATAAGAGTAAGTCAGATTGGGTTTTGAAAGACTTTGGAGATTGTGAATTACTTTTTTGCCTAAGACATTTTGTATGAAAAATGAAAATAGTTCTCTGGATCCTGTATAAAGAAATACACACTCTGCAAGATAAAGTGAAAAAAAAAACTCATTCATTCGTTCATTGCATTTCGTGAACTTTATTAATAATCCCGCTCATTCATATCCTGCTCATGTAATCGTATCTGCAAACATTCGCATACCGCCACATATTTGTCTATCTGTCTGTCTGTTGCTCTATTTGTCAGTCGCACTAGCTGTCAGTTCGTATGTCTGTCTGTCGTTCAGTATGTTTATCTGTCTTGCCGCCCCTCTGCCTGCCACATATGTGTCTTTGAGTGTGGATGTCGTTCTGCATGTTGTATTATGTTGTAAGTTGCAAAATCAGTCGTGTTGCAAAACATGTTCAGCGTTCAGCTCCAACTGCCGTCTACCGCCTGCCGCATTTTCAACCGCTGCCAGTTATTATAATCGCGTTTTATTTTTTTTGTTCGTTTTTTTTTTGTTCGTTTCTCATTTATTTGAGTTTTTACAACTTGAAGTTTCTCTTGTATGTGGCCACGTACATCGTTCGCATCTCTTAAGGCAGTCGAGTTATTGTCTGTTTTTGTGCAATTTTCAACAGTTTTAATTAATTACATTTTGGGCGCTGCCTTGCGATTTAAAGAAATTTGAATTTTTGTGTTTTTATAGAATTAATTGAATGATTTTAAATTAATATATTTAGGAAATAGTTAAAATCTATATAAATAAAATAAAAAATAATATTAAAAAAATAAAAATACAAATAATAATATTAATTAAAAATAAAAAAAATAGTAGATTTCAGTAAAATAATTTTTTTTTCAAATAGTGTTGCATGGTTTTAGGCAGTTTTATGAATTGTGAAGCACTGCATTATCGACACGACTATCTAGCAATTATTTGTTGCATACTTTTGGTTGTAACGGAAAAACGTATTTTAGGATGTGTGCGCACTCGACTAAATTGCTGACTAAATATTATCGGTAATGCAGTGTTGACTTTTTCAATTTAGGACATTTTCGAGCAGACGAAATTGAACCAAATTAGATGACAGCAAACAGACATATGATAATCGATTAATTAGGGATTTTAACAATTACCGGTTACCAAATGGAGATCGAATGAAAAGCCGTTCAACTTTATATAGTGTGTGTGCGTATTCGACTAGTTCGACTTTTCAATTTAGCAAATTTTCCAAAATACTAAATAGAAATAATTTGGATGACAGCAATCTGCCATATGATAATCGATTGATTCTGGACTTAAACAATCGCCATTTACCGAATGGAGACCCAATGGAAAGCCATTCAATTTAGATTAGTCAAAGTTCCTTATACAACTAGTTTTCCAAAAATGTGTAAACGCAATGTATCTTCCAAGTGTCAAGACTAATTACAGTATACCGATAAATACTATTTTTCCGATAGGCTTTTAAAATATTTGAATCTAAACTCGAAAAATATTAATTTTATCAGACTGTTTTTGGACGATTTTTTATCATTTTGAATATAATAATAAATAATAAAATTATTTATGGTTATATAGTACATAGTTCAGGCTAACGACGAAAATTACCCACTTTTTTACTTCTGTTCTCATTTTTAAAATATGATCTATCAATTTTGGTTTTGTAAAAAGCTGTTTAAATTTTAAATGCTTGCATATTTTATATGCAAATACTGAAAAATAGCCATTTTATAGACATTTTTCTCAAAAACGCTACATAATAGGAAAAACTGAGTAAGCATACTTTAAATGTAAAGTAATGAAATTTTCAGATTACGGACATTAGTATTTATTTATTTTTAAATAAATTATATAAATAAGTATCAAAATTAAGTATTCAGTGTATATTTTAAAAAGTAGATCAATTACAAAAAAGTTAGTATTTTTGATAATTAGTTTGAACTATGCTCTAGATAACCATACATAATTTTATTTGTTAAATTTCAATCCTAAGTGATAAAAAAATCTAAAAGAAAAAAAAAATTACTAGTTTAGATTCAATTATCTTAAAAACATATTAGAATATGAGAATTCGTTAGTATATTAAAATTAGTGTAGTCAATTAGAAGAAAAACAACTTTTAAGTTTTTTTCTGTTTAACTATTTTTCCACATAACTATTTTTTTATTCTAGGTGGTGAGTGAGAATGGCTTTATAATACTTTTACAATTTCCTCAAAAACATTACGTAATAGACAAAAACTGAGTATGCAGTCAGCACTCATCACCTGCGAATTATATATAATTGATATACGGGATATTCATTGCAAAAATCGTGTTGTGTAGTGTAATTACCGGTTACCGAATTGTCGTCGTTCAACATAGGGTCTGTGCGAATAAACCCTGAAATTTAATCTTTTTGCTAATATCGATAAAGAAGTGCGTATTCAGCACACAAAAATCTCACTACTTTATCGATATAATAATAATAATAATAGTTTGGCACTACAGTGCTCTAAGAACTTAGGCCGAGTTCTCTCACCATTTTGAGCTGTGCGTGTTATATTTGTACTCAAAGTAGTGGGACCTACAGTTTATTGCCAAATCCGAACGGCGAGTGAGAGCTTTTCATAGGCAATGTTTTACTCTCGCAGGTTTGCCATTTACTGCCGAGAGGTAGCGCAGTATAGAAAAATGTTTCTATGAAAAGATGTTATTAGCCCAGATCCAGGCTTGAACGGGGACCTTTCGGCTCGCAGTCCATCGCACTAACCACTGAGCTACCGCGGCTACTTTATCGATATTAGCCGCAAATTAGTCAATTCGACTAAACTGCTAACTGTGCGAATTCGACTAAATTGCTGACTAAATTAAATTGAATTCAATCTCCATTTGGTAACCGGTAATTGTTAAAATCCCTATTCAATCAATTATTATATATCTGTTAGCTGTCATCCAATTTAGTTCAATTTAGTCTGCTCGCAAATTTCGCTTAATTGAAAAGTCAAACATTGCATTACCGACAATGCTTTGTTTAGTCAGCAATTTAGTCGAATTCGCACACACCCATAGTTACTATAAAAGTGATTTTTATTTTCGGTGCAACCAAAAGTATGCAACGTATAGTTCATGCGGAAAATATCGGTAATACAGTCACCACTATTATTCAAGTGGCCTAAATCCGAGCAACACTATTTAAACGATCATTTTTCCTGTTGCACTATTTTTTAGTTTTGTTGTACCTACGAAAATAATTAAAATAAGCATGAAGAAATTTAATTTAACTATTTTAGAATTGATTTCAATAATATATGATATAAAATTTGTTAATATTACAAAAATAATTTTAAGATTTCATTAAAAATATGGTAATGTATTAGTCAATACAATATATAGGCCAAAGCAGACAAATACTTCTGTGCAAATTTAAAAACATACTCCAGATTTCATTTTAAAAGGTTCTGTAAAGTGCCTCGCAAGATACTTAACATCTTGACTGCTCTAAACTGTTGTTCACAATGCTTTTAGCCTAGTTACGACAGACAGACACAGTCACACATATTTACATAGACTGATAGATAGAAACACACACTCACACATAAATTATACACTCTCACTTATAATCTTTGCTGCAACGCATTAAGAAGTTCTGCCTGAGCAGAAGATGTCCTTAAATATTAAGCATTTTTAATTGCAAACAAAGGACCTACTACTCACATCTTCTACTCACATCTTTCTACATCCTTTCTTTCGCTTCTTCTTCCTCTTTAATAGATGCCTGCCTGCTGAGAGCTTCACGAACACTTTGCGTTAAAGCCATCCTTCGTCTCATTAACGTCACGTGCGCATATTCATCATCATCATCATCGTTGTCATAATTGCTGTTGTCAGCAGCGTCCATATACACTGCAGCCTCTTCCAGCCCATAAAATTATGTTTTTTCTTTTCTTTCTCTTCCTCCTCATCAATGCCACCACCTAAAGTTCTTCAACATCAGCAGCAACATCAACGCTGTTTTGCTGTCACTTTTGCAGCCATCAACTTAAGACAACTTCAGCCAACTTCAACGTAACGTTACGTTAACTTAATGTGAGACATGCACGTTATACAGCCGCCAACCTTAAGTTCCGTCGGTAATCGATCAGTTACGATTGAAGTTCATACAAATGACTGCAGCCAGCAACACGATCGAAGCTAATATTTCGCTTGTCCAGATGCAACGTAAAGCACTTCAATTTCATGAAATTTTCAATTGGAATTTTCACGTTTAAAATTAAAATAAATTGTGATGCAAATCGTGTGGAAAGCAGAGCGTCTTACAAAGTGGATTGAATATAAAATAAGAATTTTAGTTTTAAAATTATAAAAAAATACTTATTTAAGGGTCTCTGTGATAAATGCACGATATTATGACATTTATGTCAAATAGTCTTTTTTCGTACAGGTCCTTAATTCATTTTTAGTTTTTATATATGATATTTTTCCCTCAAAAAAATAATGATAAATAAATATATTTTATACAATTCATTCTCAGAAAAAACAAATAAATTAAAAGTTATTTTTATTTTAATAGATTTTTTATGGAAATTTGTCACGGCGCTACCTCTCGACAGTCAATGGTAAACGTACGAGAGTAAAGAATTCCGCCGGATTAAGCATTCAACTGTAGGTCCTACCGCTTTCAGTACAAATATAACACGCACAGATATTTTTACATTCGGGTAACTAATTCTAAATTAGTCATGGTTATTCTTTTTGACTACTACCTCCGGAAATAAATCAATTTGAATATTTATTTTTGAAATGTTTAATTTAAGTGTGCATCCGGATTTGTTTTTAAAACGACACTAAACTATATTATGTCAGTAATAAAGTGTTTAATAAGAATTTAAATTAATGACAGAAAATCAACAGATGAATATATTGATTACTGATTTCACCGAATTTAAGTTATCGAATTTGTTTGGAATTTTATGTAAACATAATATATAATTGCCTGATAAATCATTTGTAAACACGGTTGTCTTGAGACTTGAACAGTGTTGTAATGAGCACTGATTTACATTATGATATCACGGAAACATTTTAATGTTGCCCCTTAAAATGGTGTATGTTCTAATAGAAACATAATAATTACTACATCCAAACAAAATAAATATTTGAAGCGAAACATAAATATGTTCAAAATAAAACATGATTTGGAACGAGCTGAATATAAATATGTTTCCAGAGAAACATATCAGTTGTTTCAGTTCAAAAGTAGTATGTTTGCATAGAAACATATCTAAATATTTTTGGAAAGTAATCCTGAAAATAAAATAAAAATAAAATATTGTTTTTTTTTTATTAATTTTTATTAAAAATCATTAAACATGCACAGTGGGAATTAATAATATTTGAATTCATATTTAAATGTATAAATAAATAATTGAATTAAAACTGCTAGTACAAGTC
The DNA here is from genome assembly GCA_951804985.1 of Dryomyza anilis. NCBI lineage: Eukaryota > Metazoa > Arthropoda > Insecta > Diptera > Dryomyzidae > Dryomyza > Dryomyza anilis. The sequence continues at coordinate 4,108,353 of OX638133.1, forward strand.
TCAGTGCAGCACATAGCGTTGGCAAGGAATTCGCGGAGCCTGTTGTAAAAAACTATGCCGAATACTGTTTGAAAATAGAAGCACTGATTTTTCAGTTGTGGTTTTTTTATGAAATATCCGTGTCGGCTTTTCACAATGTTTTTAGAAAAACATTCCGGAACAATTAAATTATATACTGCACAAAGAAAGGATAATCTTTGTTATTATTTGTACTTTTTGTACCACAATTTGTATATTTTTTAAATTTACAAATGACATCGGATTACCGATCGGATTCTCAACAAACATCAAAAGACACGTATGCAGAAAATGGCGGTCACTGAGTGTAAACTTCGTATACAAGAAGAATATTGCAAGAATTTTTATTTATTTATTGTATTTTCAAGTAATTTCATTTTATGTTTCTTTTCAAATATCAGTATGTTTAAAAGGACCAATACATACTTCAAACTACGAAAAAGAGACGTAGATAGAAAATTATGATGAACGAGTGCCAACTTCGTATACAAGAAGAATGTTGGAAGAATACATTTATTTAAATCCAAAATCTTTTTTGTTTGTTTTTAGCGTTGGACTGCGAGCCGAAAGGTCTCCGGTTCAAGCCTGGACTGGGGCTAACAACATCTTTTCATAGAAACATTTTTCTATACCGCGCTACCTCTCGTCAGTAAAAGGCAAACCTACGAGAGTAAAACCATTGCATATGAAAAGCTCTCACCCGCCGTTCGGATTCGGCAATAAACTGTAGGTCCCACCACTTTGTGTACAAATATATCACGCACAGCTCAAAAATGGTGAGAGAGCTCGGCCGAAGTTCTATACAGGACTGTAGTGCCAAACTATTATTATTATTATGTTCAGACGATGGCAAAAGATGGCGTAGGTAGAAAATGCTGTGCAAGGTTGCCAACTTCGTCTGTGGATAACTAATCGAATGAAGACGAGCGTTGCGAACATACGTTATAATTAGATTTGAATAAAATTATCAATTTGTTTTGAAACATAGTTATAACCAAGTAAACTGCAAAGAAATAGTGTATTCAAATGCAATTAAAATTTTATGTTTGTTTCAAAATATATTTATGGTAAGTTTGACAGATTCCGCTGGGGAATACATAAAATGTTTACACATAGTAATATGTTATTACTATCTGAACAAAAATTTGATTACACTTCATTCGTAATACATGTATGGTGATTTCGTATTATTTTTTAATTACATTCAAACATATTCAAACAAATATTTTCTACCCGTGCAAGAAAATACTATCTCAAACAATTTTGGGATGAAAAATTGTGTGTTTTGAGCGATTCTATCTATCAAATGCATCTCGGACAATATTTCTCAAACCAATTTTTCACCAGACAATAATTTCGAGACTATTTTTCCTAGAGACTATTTCTCTTTAGAGAATTCTTTCCCAGGAAATTTTCTTCCGAGACTTTTATTTCCCAAATAATTCTTCTCCGAAAAATTCTTTTCCAAATAATTCTTCCTCTATAAAATGATACGTCGAGACAGTTCTTTTGAAAACAATTCTTCCACGAGATAATTTTTTCTGCGATCATTTTTTTTTGTAATTTTCAACTCTTTAATTTCATTTAGTAGACTCTGTAAAATAATAAAACAATTTATCGAGAAGATTTGCCTGAAGAATTTTTTTTAAGGAAGCACTGTCACATTTTCTTAAGAAGAGTTTCGCAATTTTCTTAAGAGAGTCGCCTCTGAAAAGAACTGCAGCAAAGAATATTTGTTTTTAGAAAGAAAGAATTTTTCGAGGATGAATGATCGGGGGCAAAGAATTTTCATTTTCCCTATACATTGATTTCAACAAGATATCAAATATGAATAATAGTAATACCGATTTAAGTAATTGATTTTTATGTCACAAAAAAAAATGTCTCTGCTGACATAAGTACGACATTTGTTGTTTTTAAATAAACAAATGTTCACGCAATAAAATTCAATTTATTAAGTTCTAAACTGAATTTGTTTCCACTTTTTTTATGTGACTTAACCTAGAGAAAAATCTGCTTAAAAGATTTATCACTTGGTGTGTGTAAAAATCAGAGTTTTTATTAACCCGCCATAAAACTTGAATGACTATAGAAGTTGCTTTGTTTTTTTAAATACAGCATAAAATAATCTTGTTTTTGTGTTATTTTTTTTTTTTGTTCAGTTTTGCTACGTTTGTCCATTTTATAGGCCACACAGGGTCCCCTTTAAGTGGTATCGCAAGTTTAAAAACTATTTTTGAATTATTTCATCGTAAATGGGTTGACAACGACAATATGCACGGCACATTGGCAACACTGGCAGCTGCAAAAATCACGCAACGCCATTTCGTCTTTCTAAGCCATAAACTTTGATGCATAAAAATTCCGAAACTAACCAAAAAGTTACCAGCACCACCAACATCTACTGCGAACTCCATACTTTGAAAAGTTCCTCCATCCTGCGAACATTTCCACCAGTCGACGGCTCTACGTGTTATAACGTGTTTCATGTTGTAATGAAAACTTGCGGCGTTGCCACCCTCCCACTATGTGTGAAAGAGAGTATGGATTGAGTTGAACAGTTGGATGGTCAGCTCTATGTTGAGCGAGGAACTGAACTCAACTCATTTTAAAAACATCTGAATTACAGCAAAAACAACAAGTTATGCGGGTGCCGAAACCATTTTCTCGTTTTAATTGTCCCTAACGTCGAAACGAACTACTTGAAAATGGCTTTTTTCACATTCGCACCGCAATTGCACTGAAAATCAAAAGACCAAAGAGTGAGTAACAGTGGTATCGGAATAGCAGTTACTATTTCTTCTAAGGTTAAATGTACCAAATTTAATTATAATGTTATTAAAGGGCAACCGAGAAGTCTTCCCGTGAAAAATATTCCCCGATAATTCAACTTTCTTACAGAATTCTTCATTGTAGATATCTTCACCAAGGACAATTCTTCCCAAAGACAATTCTTTCCCAAGACAATTCTTCACCGAGACAATTCTTTCCCGAGACAATTCCTCTCCGAGAAAAATTCATACCCGGATAATTGTACACCCCGAAAATTAATCTCCGCACAATTCTCTCCCAACACAATTCTTTCTTTAGACAATTCCTCCGCGGATAATTCTTCGCAGGAAAATAATTCTTTCCCAGACAGTTCATCTCCGAGACAATTCTTCCCCGAGACAATTCTTCCCCAAGAAAATTATTATTTGGACAATTCATCCCTAAGGCACTTCTTCTCCGAGACAATTATTTCCCAAGTCATTCTTAATCGGACCTTTCTTACCTTAGACAATTCTTCGGCAATAAAATTGTTCCTCGGACAATTCTTCCACGTGATAATTCTTGTCCGAGACAATTCATCCCCGAACAACACTTTCCCTGACAATTCATTCCCCGATTCTTCCCTGAGACAATTCTTCTTTGGACCATTCTTCGCAGGAAAATATATTCACAGACTTTTTCTCGAGAAAACTCTTCCGCGAGACAATGAAACAAAATTCTTCATCGGACAATTCTTCCCAGTAACTTCATTCATGTTCGAGACAATTCTTCCCCGAGACAATACTTTCCCTAGTCATTTCTTATTCGGAAAATTCATATCCTAGACAATTCTTCCCCAATAAAATTCTTCCCTGTGATAATTCTTGTCCGAGACAATTCATTCCCGGTCAACAATTTCCCAGACAATTCATCCCCGGACAACTTTTCCCCGAGAAAATTCATACCCGGCCAACACTTTCCCCGAGACAATTCTTCCCTGAGATAATTCTTCCTCGTACCATTCTTCGCAGGAAAATTCATTCACGGACTATTTTTCTTGAGAAAATTCTTCCCCAAGACAATACTTCTCCAAGACAATGAAATTCTTCATCGGCAATTTTTCCCCGTAACAATTCATGTCACAGTCATTTCTTCCCCGAGAAAATATTTTCTCGCACAATTCTTCTCCGAGAAAATTCGTACCCGGAAAATTCTACACCGGAAAATTCATTCTCGGACAATTGTACAAATGCTGTAAGCCTTTAAACAACACGCGCCAGTTTTAGTATTTTGAAAAATTTTATAATTGGTATATATAAATTTTAAAAGTTTTTATTCTATTTTTTAAACCTACCTCGAGTTAGAAAATTTACACCCCAAGTTGACGCAGAACAACATCGAAAATCGAAATTAAAAGAAAATCCGAAACTACAATCATCAGCACCTTGTTGAAATACACCGCGAAGAAGTACTAAAAACGACTAAATGTGGCACGAGAAATCGACCAAAACATTCGGGAGGCGGGCCGGACCGCACAAAACCAAGAAACTAATGCAGCGCTAATTTAATTACAAAACGCAAAAGTGTCGCTTTTTAAAGCGCAATCATCACCGCAGAATGGACCACGACAGAGCCGAGCAACCAGCAGCAGAAAAGCAGTAGCCTGTGGCAGCATGAAGGACACAACACAAAGGAGCTGCACCAAAGGAGAGCAAAAGTAGCCGACTACAGTGTGCAGAGTAATCGAGCGGTGACTCCATACAAATGACTGAATTTATCTCATCCGCAGTTCACAGTCCATGGTCCATACAGCGTCCGTAGTCCGCATAGTTTTTAGCAAATCACTGCACAAATCTAAGCGGAGTCGGAAAATGGAAAAAACAAAGAAAAGAACGAAAGACAGAACGAAGGACAGGACGACACGCCATGCCACGCCGTGCGCGTAACAAATGGCGAAAGTCGAGTAAAAAGTTTTTTGGCAAGGATTTGTCGCCAAGGATCCGGTCGGTGATGTTTGAACGCAGCAACAATACTTCCAAGGATGTGAATGCGCTCGCCATCAAGTGTAAAAGTGTTGCAAAATTTAATTTAATGTCCTTGCATTAGAATTGTTAATTCTATTCCGTATTTCTGTTCTCGCCGTTGCTCTACTCTGTCGTTCTTACAAATCGTTGCACTCAAGCAAATGGGTGCGAATCAAAGAGTGCATTTATTTGGTGGCGAACCCATCAAGGATCAAGGATTGACTAAAAGTGCGCACGAAGGCACCTCTACTAGCCATAGTACAAACTAAGTATTGAATTAATTAACACTTAGAGTGATTAAAGGAATTGCAATTTCTGGGTTAATTATGCCAAATGCAAATCAGTTGGTAAATTGTAATTTATAGCACTATTTATCACTAAAGGTCTACGAACTATAGACAAGAAATGGAAAATTAATTGTCTGATTGGAGGTAGAACCAACGCAGATTCGAAACAGCGACTCAGCTCTTAGTCTAATGCACTAATCATCTGAGCCACCGACGCTACTCTTTTATGGAAGACAAAAATCTCTTCATAACAGAGTTTTACCAAAAAAATAAAGAGGTTTACCATATTTTTACATAACCTAAATTGACGCTTTCATCAAAATATTTCTCAAGTGTTTTGAAAGGGTATAGGAGACTCCACATATTTATGCAATACACAGTGCTGTTGGTAAAGAAGTTTGGAGTTAAAAGATGGGAGTAAAGATGGGATAGATTTGCCAATATCAAAAATATCAGAAAAATCAAACGAGTGGATAAAATTCCTCATATATATTATAAGAGTAAAGAACGAATTATACCTGTAATGTTCTATTGAGAGCCGAGTGAGGGTTGTTTCGATGCCTGGGTAGAACGAAAGAACACACGACCTGGTGGAATCATGCTATTGTAATACCTATAAAAAAGGTTTTCTTAAGCACCGTGAGTGTTCTGCGGTGCTTAAGAAAACCAATAGGTGACGACATATTTTCATTCCCAATCACATATTCGCACTATGTTCTTTTCGGCCCAGGAACTCAGAAAAGGATTTTAAAGACCCTGCCCCAATAAGCAAATTGTAATTCATCTCAGTCCGTATATAAATGGTGTTGATTATTATTTCCGTGATAATTCTTTCCGGATACAATTTTTCCCCGTATCAGTATTCTTTATACAGTTCATCTTCAAGACAATTCTTCACGGTGACAATTCTGTACCGGACATATGTTCTTATCAGTCGAGGAACCCAGAAGAAGATATTGTATCCCCTGCCCCAATAAGCAAATTGCAATTCATCTTAGGCCGAATATAGGTGGTGTTGATTATTATTCCCGAGACATTTATTCCCAGACACAATTCTTCCCCGTACAATTCTTCCCGAAGACAATACAGTTCCGGACAATTCATTCCCGAATAATTTTTCCCTGGACAATTCATTCTAAAGACAATTATTGAACGGACAATTCTTCCTCTGTCTTCATCACCTGACAATTTAATCCTGGGACAATTCTTCCATGAAAAAAAATTCTTCTCCGGCAATTCTTCTCAAATATTATTCACGCGTGTGTTAATTGCTGCCTGTGATAAATCTTACATGTGAAAATTCATACCCTGAATTATCGTTTGCTTGCCAATTCTTTCTCTAGAACATTCTTCTCCAGACCATTTTAAAGCGGACAAGTTAGCCCCGGACAATTATTCCCCAAGATAATTCTTCCCGAGACAATTCATCGCCAAGAAAATTCATCCCAAAATTATTCTTCGCCGCAACAAATCTACACCGAATAATTATTCCCAGGGAATTTTTGTCTGTACAATTCTTCCCAGTGTGACTTCTTTCCGGAGAACGGAAAATTCTTCCCTGGACAATTTTCCTCGGTTAATTATTCGCCGCACAATTTAATGTCGTGATAATTCTTCCCCAGACAATATATTTAGAAACTAAATAATAAATATTTGGGTACGCAGAAAGATACGTTTGATTATTTCATATTCAAAACTATTTTGAGAAATTTTACATTTTATGAAATTTGAAGTAGGTTTTTCAATTATGTATAATACCATTTTTAAAACCTTATGGTCGGGCTTTTCGGATGTTAAATTAAATTGATATGACCAGAACGATAAAATCACCTGACTCTGACCTAACAGACAACATTTTATGTAATAAATTGTTGTTTTTTTTTCGACCTAAAATAGAGTTATTGCAAAAATATTGTTTTTGCGGACTCAAGGTCTTGCCAGATATAAAGTGCTATGTACTTTTATAAAATTTTATAATTATATTTATCAGTGAAATACAGGGTTTTTCAATAGGAGTTTTTCAAGGGTTTTTCTTTCCATCATGAAATGGCAAACCTTACTGAAGAGAAATGTCAAAAGAGCGGCAAGAAATATGGCGTCGTTTGCTGTCCCTGTCACTCTACTTTTGTAGCATCCCTGTTAAAAAACCCTTTATGTGTAAATTATATGAAAAAATGTTAATTTAAAAATCAAAATCTTAAAACGTTAAGTTCTTACTTATTAATAAAAAAAAAACATTTTTTAGTTATAATGCTTTATTGTATTATTCTTTAAATAGTATTAACCATTAAATTCAGTGGTAACGACCCGTTCATTCAATTAAAGCCTCCTTCGAAGTACCCACCTTTGCACCATTAAATTAAAGGTATTCTGTAATAAAGATTTTCTATACATCATGTGCTATTGTTTGCCTCTATGAAAATTGTTCAATCTGCGCCATATATTTCTTCGCAATTTTACGACATCATTTTCCGATTGCTCATTTTGCTCTTCTCATCTCTGTAACTTTACTCCAATCACCTTTCTTTGTTATTTCTTCCCTGATTTACTACTTTTAAACACTTCACTTTGCTGTATACTTTACCATTATCGCCTTTACATATCTCTCTACACTTTTTTTGTACATTACTGCTCACTTTCCTACTTCCCGTTTTCTACATCTGCCTCTTCTTCTTGCCCTTTGCCGCTTGCCACGTCATTCACAACTAATCCATCGTTCGATTTATGCTTCATCCATCCATCCATATGTCCAACCTACCCCCACTCTATCCATCCATCCATCTAATAGTCCGCTCAGTATTGCCTCAATTGAGCTGCCTGGCGGCCTGTAATTTCTTGACACTGATGCTGAGCCCAAAGTGTCCCAAATATCAATTAAGCTAATTACAACAACAAAAATTAATTAACACTCAATTTGGAAGCGGCATCCTGCCAACCAGCCAGCCAGGCAGTGACGTCAACAAACAGCCTCTGAAGTTACCTTCTGCACAACTTCATCCTCAGTCCATCAAAATTTGGCCAAAAACTTTGGTTAACTTTTTTTTTATTTATTCTTTCTTAATAGATACAGACGCACATTAGCAGAACATACCATCACACATGCACCAACAATAATCGATGCCAACATACAACTCATTCACCTTTTTATCGATTGATTTCTCGATTGCATTCCGTTGGCAAAAGGCCTCGTGTGACGTCAGTCAGTCTCCTCTTTGGCCCCAATCATGCGAAGGTCTGTTGTTTATGCAACATCAAATATTTTTGTTGCTGCTGCAGCAACATTTGCCTCTGATAATGACACAGAAAACAGTAGCCGGTCTCTACATCCATGCAATTGTTTCGCATGTTCTGCGTTTCCGCCCTCGAACGGCGACCGACATTCGCAGGCTCAACGTAGGCGGGTCGGATCCGAAACGGGCCCAAAAGCAGCAAACGGAAGTGTTGCAGTTTTTTGCAATTTTTGCTGCTATTTCCGTTGGACATACACTGAAAATATTAAATACCTTTAAAATAGGGAACAAATATTTTTAAATTATTCGGGCATGTTTTAACTTTCGTTAGAATTTCAAATTCATTTTTGAGCACCGAAGAACAGTAGGGTTGTGTAAGACTGATTTATAGGTATTACAACGAGAGAAATACACGGCCTGATTCCACCAAATCGTGTGTTCTCTCGTTCTACTTAGGCATCGAACCAAGCCCACCTCTTCATCATTCACTCGGTTCTCAATAGAAGCACGCTTTACATAGAGAATTCGTTTTTCGGTCGCACGATACGTTTGTGGAACAATCTCCCTGCATCTGTTTTTCTCGACATTTTTGATTTTGGCAAATTAAAGTCAAATATCCGCCGATACTACTCCAACTTTCTTTCATCCATTTAAACTTTCTTACGAACAACACTGTGCATTGCATAAATATGCGGCATCTCCAGAGCATAGTTAATTTGTAAAAAAAATAATATATATTAATTATTCCTTATTTCATATTCAGAAAATTATCTTCTACAAGCCAAGAAGAATGTTGTTTCATTCTAACAAGAAGGTTTACGTTTAACTGTATAGCACTCTGTATTTTTATTGACGATCCCATATATTCATACAAATATTTATGAATACGTTTAGTAGGCAAAATATAGGTGCTTTAGACTTAGAAATACTTGACCGGGTAAGAACTTATATTGGAATGAGAGAAGATTTGTTCAGTGAAGAATTATCTCTGGAAAGAATTGACCTTACTTCGTCAAAGTAGAACTTTAAGCTTATTAGGATACAAATGTTTTTGATTTGGGAAGTATTGATCCGGAAAAGACTTTTCTTAGAATGAATTATTCCGTTTAGCTTGAATGTAACTCTGTATTTCTCTTGGGAAACCACTAGAATATTTCAAAAATACTCTGTATTATCTAAAAATATATTTATGATATGTTTCTAGATGAAACAAAAGTGTTTCTCTCGTGGGAAAAATTACTTGTTAATGATTTGTCTTGAAATGAATTGTATGGGGTAATAATTGTCCGGGAGGAATTGTTTCAGAACCTTATTCTCTCGAAATAACACTATCAGCATAAGAGTTTTTGATTTAGGAAGTATTGACTGGTAAATGAAGAAGAGAAATATAGAATTGAATATGCGGAAGTTTAAAAAGGAGGAGTTGAAAATATCCAAGTGAAAAATAGAGTGGTGTGAAAGCATTTAAAATGGAAAAGTTGAGTTAAAAAATTAAGATATGATTATTATCAACCAACAGTATGTGGAAAAGAAAATGGACATAGAGAAGAAGAAGAAGAAAGAGAGAAATGAAACAGAGAGGGAGAAATAAATGGAAGAACAGAATAATCAAGAAAGTAATTGAAAGAAAGGTAGATAAGAAGGAAAAGAATCATAAAGAGTTAAATATGGGGATATTAAAAATGGGGAATTCAAAATCACTCTGTATTTCTAATGATTCCAATTGGATTTCAGTGATTTCGTATATAAAAAACATTCTAAATAAAAAAACGAGTTGGGAAAGTTAGGTCCCATGGGTAAGTTCGGTCACATGGGGCGGATTTTTATAGTCGGTCGGGCCCGACTGTGCAATACCCTACACCTTTGGTGGAAATATTAATGAGAAATATTTAATTGTATACCTTCATTTTAAATTTTTAATTATGCTGAACCTCCCCACCCTCAGTATATTATTCACATATCAGAAATTTACGTCTTATATCCCCATAAATTAAAAAATTTATATAAAGTATAAAAAACTAAAAAAAAATTGGGCGGACGCCTATATTTAAAATTTTGAAAGGCTAATATTTCATAGATTTGATTTTAATAATTTACGGATCAAATTTCCACTATGAAAACCCGGGATATAATGAAAAAAAAAAAGTGGGCGGATCACGCCCATTTTTGGACCACATATTTATAGGTGAATTCTAACAATACATTTTAAATTTTATAACTATACCTTGAATACTTTTCGAGTTATTAGTTCCGAAAGAGTTATATAAAAGTGACTTGTATGGGAGGTGGGCGTGTCCGTTGACCGATTTGGCTCATTTTCAAACTCAGTTCCTACTTTTGGCTAAAATATATTGAGACGAAATTTCATCGCATTCTGATTAGCATTTCTCAAGTTATTCTGTATTCGGACAGCAAGACAGCAAGACGGACAGACAGACAGACGGACATGGCTAAACGGACTCGGGTAGTGATGCTGATCAAGAATATATATACGTTTCCATACCGGACACGCCTCCTAAGGGGCGTTACAATAAATAAAAATAGATTATTTATGATAAATTTACTATGGGTTTTTTTTATTGGGAAGAATGGAATTGTTAAAAACTTGTCTCCGAATTAATTATCTGCGGTAAGAATTGTACAGGAAATGTTTTGCTCAGAAAAGAACACCCTTCAATAGGACTCTAAGTTTAGTAGGTAAAGAACAGCAGTTTGGTAAAGACTTGTTATAGGATAAATCAAATGGCAAAAGAATTGATCTGCGATAAAATGTCCCTTTGAAGAATTGACCAATTACAAAATATTTCAATATACAACGATTTCTTAAAACTAAAAATTAGAAATTTCAAATCTCGTTGTTAAGTTTAACCTACACTCAGAAAAAAAAACTCATAAAATCCCATTAAAATTTGTAAATAGGACATTTATTGATTTAATAGTATACAAATAATAAATATTTGCATACAAACTCAAATAAATTGTATAGTATTTTATAGTATTTAATAGGATTCACCGCTTGAGTTAATAGTTTATCGGACAAATATCCTATTGACTAATAGTAAAAACTATTAATTTAATGGTTTGTTTTTTCTGAGTGTATACTAGGAATTAAAAAATTTATTAAAATTTAATGGTTAAATATTTTAAATATTTTGAATATTAAATACTCACTTTTTTTGTTCAGTACATAATGTGTAAATGCTCGACAATGACATCGGTTTCCAAATCGATCTGCATCTGACATTTGCCACCAGACGCATGCATGTGTTAGTACATGTTTGAGTGAGTGTGTGTGTGTGTCTGAGTGCAAGTGTGTGAATTGCACTTTTGTCTGTCCGACTGCCTATCCGTTATCCGTTGGTCGAGTTGTTTGTGTTTAATGTGCATTGCCCACTGTGCAGTGCAACGTATTTGCAAAGCGCCTCTTCGTTGAATGAGGCACAAGAAACATGTACAGTTAAACAGACATATAGATGACAGAGAGACAGACAGACATTTAGATAGATAGACAGTCAGTGGGAAATACGGACAGTGGACGGAATACACTGTGCGACAAGACAACGATTTTCATTTATGTGACCATTTCCGGTGCAGCCGTCTATGTAAATATGCAATATCCGGTGCGCCTACAAACACACTTAAACCAACACACTTTGGGCCAACGAACGAACGAATGGCCATGTTTGTCAATTTTGAAGTAGTCGGCCTATTTGGGTGTTTGCGTTCTGCTCTACCGTTAGCGTTACCGTAACTGGAACTGCAATTCCAATTGCAACTGTTTTAGTAGCTGTATCTGTGCCTCGTAATGAATTGAAATGTTTCTGAGTTGTTTTTGGTGCTGCCGTGTGAAATGTTTTAGATTTTTGCCAAAGTGTGTCAATTGAGAGACATTTACATTTGGTGCCTGTAAATCTATTAAGGAATTTTTAAAATTCCTATTTGGTTTTTTTTAGGTGTTTTGCAAATTTGTGACTTTTTTTGTTTTTATTGTTGTTTTTCCAGATTTTTTCTGTCTTATTTTAACACTATGTAATTGATTTTGAATTCGATTTAGACTTAATACAAAATAAGGTTTTTCGAATATATTTTAATGGTTAGTATTAATTTGTGTGATTTAAATTTGTCCAAATCATTTTAAGAAATATTAATTAAATTAAAAATTGAATTAAAAACTTTATGCTAAATCCATTAAAATCCGCACAGAATTTCAATGTGATGATTTTATTCATAAATATTATGAATTTTTTCACAAACTTGGTAACGATTTCTTAAACGTCCAAATTACACATACAAATTTGTCTTCATTTATGGTTTATGTTATTTAATTATTAAACACAGCTTGCTTGATTTATATGATATATTATAATCCGAAATATTTTTCGTTTGTTTAAAAAAATTACTAATAATTTTATTTTCTAAAATAAATTAATTGATATAAATTTTTTTAACGAATTTTTCAATTATAAAAATATTGTTTGTCAAAAAAAAAAAATTAAAAATTGTCAGAAAAAAATATATATTCAATTTTATTTTTATATAATATTTTTTATATATATATAACTTATTATTAATATAAGGTTGAAATTATAAGTAAATATATTAAATTTTTCTAATTAATGTCGAGCATCCGTTATATAAGAAATAATAATAATAAGTAGTACTTGAGATCTGAGAAGTATGGCAAAAAATGAAAGAAAAATAAATATCTTGATTTAAATTTGGTTTGATGAACAGCATTCTTCAATATAATGTAATATCATGAAGCCTATTCTTAACATACACTTCATCAAATTAAAGCACTCCTTTTAAGTCATTCATCAAATTGATAATGAATTCATAACATTGATGTTCTGAAGTAATCAATATTATGAATTGTTCTTCAATACAATGAATCATGGTTTGAAGAATGAAAAGCATCAATATGAAGAAGATTTTTTTGTACGATCCAGAACATTTCCCATATATCGTATATTTTAAAAATCCTCAGAAGTTTTAATAAATAATTTAAAATAATGTGGAACATAACATAAAGTTCAGAGATGTTCTCGTTATATCGAAAAACTTGTCATCATATTGAAGAATTTTGTTCTTCAAACCAATATTCATTGTATTGAAGAACAATACAATGAATATTGAGGACTATAAAACATAAATGATATAACTTAAAAAGTGTTCGTCACTATGAAGAAGCGAATGCAAAGACTCAGTGCGTTTTATCACATATATGAATAAATACATAGGATACACATAAAATATAAACATCATATAGAAGAATAAGTTGTTCATTAAACTAAATTTCATTGAATATATTATCATCTAGCTGAACCAGTGCACGACTCGTCCAAAGTTTTTTGAATTCAATGATATTGTTACGAAAATTCAGTCTACGGAAAACTGTTCTACAAGTTCGTATCTCTGGATTGTGTACAAAATAAAAACACTCTTATGTTTGGTTTAAATTATAACAATTAACTTTATTAATTCACTTTAATTAACAACTTTACTAATAACAAATTCTAACAACTGCTGCATGTCCACAATTTAACTTGACATTTATCCCACGAGCTGCACTCGACCACTTTACAATCACTACTGAAGTGAAGTACCTCAGATGCGGCTCCCTTATATACTGCATGCATCAGTTCGACACGTTTCGACAAGCTTCGACTTGTTTCGAGAACCTTCTACTCGTTTCGTGAATGACGCATGCTATTGGCATCTCATTCGCACTCATGTGTTTTTATGCGCTGATCTTCCATCTCTTTCTCGCACAATGCCCAGTACGCTGAATGATCCTCCGTCTCTTTCTAACACATTGCTTAGTGCGTTGAATTGTCTTGCGTCTCATTTATTATTGTTGAATGCTTGCACAGTGGGGCAAATTACCTCTTTTCGTAACAATATAAAGTGTTTTTATTTAAAAAATAACACTTTTAATATTTATTTTCTATAGTCTAATTGAGTTTGTTTGGTGGGTTCTTCTATATATTCCAAATTTTAATTAAATTTCGTGAAGAGGTTTTTTGTTTTGCTTTTATGTTTTTGCTTTTATTTTTAATTTTGAGTTTTTACATTTGTTTGCATTTGTATATTTAGACCCGTGCACGACTCGTGCAAAGATTTTGTGTTTTGCTTTTATGTTTTTGCTTTTCGGTTTTTGCTTTTATTTTTGATTTTGTGTTTTTGCTTTTGTGTTTTGCATTTTATTTTGTGTCTTTGCTTTTGTTTTTGTGTTTTGCTTTTGTTTTTTGACTTTGTTTTTGTATTTTGCTTTTGTGTTTTTGCTTTGGTTTTTATTTTTTGTTATTAGCTTTTGTTTCGCATATGTCGACGATATTGATATCATTGGCAGGAGCACACGAGCAGTCAGCGCAGCATTCTCCAGATTGGAGAAAGAGTCGCGTCGAATGGGTCTAGCGGGGACAAGACGAAGTTCCTTGTGTCAACAAGCAAAAAAGAGTCCGTGCGTCTTGGACAAAAAGCTGATTTAAACACCAAAAAGTTCGACATTGTGAAGGACTTCGTCTATCTGGGATCCAGCGTAAACAGCAACAACGACGTCAGCCTGGAGATCAAACGGAGCACCAAAAGGTGCTATTTTGGGCTCAGTAGGCAATTGAGAAGCAGAGCCCTCTCTCGCCGGACAAAAATAACGCTCTACAAGTCACTCATCATGCCCGTCCTACTTTATGGTGCAGAAACATGGACGCTGGCCTCCACCGATGAGAGAGTACTGGGAGCGTTCAAGAGAAAGATTCTCCGTAAAATCTTTGGCCCTATCTGCTTTGCTAACGAGTATCGAATCAGGATGAACCACGAGCTGTATGAGTTATTCGACGACATTGACATAGTCAAGCGTATCAAGATCCAGCGGCTTCGCTGGCTAGGTCATGTCGAACGAATGGATGAAAACACTCCAGCCAAGAAGGTGCTTGAATCGAAACTCGAAGGTGGACAGCGTAGAAGAGGGCGTCCAAATCTGCGTTGGAAAGACCAAGTTGAGGACAACCTGGCAACGCTTGGTATTTCTAACTGGCGTCAGCGCGCGCAAAGCAGATCCGACTGGCGCGGCTTCATCTCAGCGGCCAAAACCGACCCACGGTTGTAAGGGCCATTTAAGTAAGTAAGTATTAGCTTTTGTGTTTTTCTTTTGTTTTTGTGTCTTTGCTATGTTTTTGTGTTTATACTTTTGTGTTTTGCTTTTATGTTTTTGCTTTTGATTTTGTGTTTTTGCTTTTGATTTTATCTTTCTGTTTTGTTTTTGCTTTAGCTTTTGTTTTTGATTTTGTGTTTTTGCTTTTGTTTTTGTGGTTCTGATTTTGTTATTTGTATTTACTTTTGTTTTTCAATATTACCATCTTTTTTTTGTTTTTATGTGGTGTTGTTTTTGTGTTATTGCTTCAGTACTATACTTTGGTTTTGTGTGTTTTTGTTTTTGTATATAATTTTTTTGTGTTTAAGTTTTTGTTTCATCTTCTTAGCTTGTGTATGTGCCGAGTTATGTCTTTTGAAAGTTTATGTTGTTTGGGAGTTTATATAATTTATTCGAATAAGCTTCAATTCATCGAAGGTCTCCATGGCATTTACAGTATTTAAAAATTTCATATATTAATAAAAATATTGTAAAACATCAAATACGAAAAGAGTACCACATAATAATTTTTGAAATTAAAATTAGTCAAAGATATAAATGATCCATTTAATTGTAAATCCCATAGAATTCAACAACATACAATTGAAAAATGCCAAATAGTTTTAAATTTCAGTTGAGTTAATAGAAAAATTTATATTTTTAAATGTTATTAAATTATTTAAGATTTTATTGCTGAATCAAATTTTAGAAAATAAATAATAAAAAATACAATTACTTAAATATTTGTTCTGCTTGCAGAGTTCACATTACGACCCAGTTATAATTTTAATGTTTGTTGATTTTTTACTCACGTGCTCACCTTGAAGAAATATATTTCTTATGCACGATTTCAACGTAAACTGAAGCCCATTCATGCGCTCCATCATTTACCAGGATGATGTCATACACACACATCCTTACAAAAGCTCTCAACCTCCAAATGCGCCATAGGCCCAGGAGCAAATTCAAATTTGAAAATGAAACGATTTGAATTTTTGCACCACACCAAATAGGCTCCAACTCATGTGCCTCACTTCACTCTTTGCCTATCTATCTTTCTGTCTGTTTGTCTTTCTCACTCACACATGGTGGTCCGTTCGCAATCTGCTGGAAGCGCAGCCAGTCACTGTCAGGCACTGAGCCACCGCCATTTGTAAGCCGTCATTTGTCTTTCGGCCATGTCAGCATTAAATTGGTTTATACGACTCTGTTGATATGCACTTGGTGGCCCAGTTGCTGTCGCCATCGTCGTCGTCGTTTCTTTGCAGCCAAATGTAGGCAAATTAGATTGTTGCTGGCCCCACTGCGAATGCTGGACCCAAACGAAGATACCTTTTTTTATATTTTTAGGTTTCAAGTGGATTTGCCAATTTGCTGGGGGCGCTTTTTGCACATTCAAATGAATTTTTTATTTATTACCAGTCTCGCAAAGAAACATTTTTCATTAATTTTCAAAATTTTATTTATCAATTAAATGTATATCATTTATTGAGTTTATCATATTAATGAAAAAATCGTATTAGGTTTTATATAAATGTTAAAAAGTTTTGAAAAAAGGTTGAAAAAGATTTGATATGTTTTCCAATGGTTACTTTCCAAAATATTTCAAAATTACCAAAGAAATTCAGCTGTCAGAATATTTAGTGAGGTTTGCCATTTCATCATGCATCGCACATTGGGGTATTTGAATAAAAAAAACCTGCTCAAAAGTCAATTTCGTAAACATCATCTCGACATTAAAATTTTACATCCTGAGATGACTTAGATGAGAGCAAATATGGAGCATTAAATTATTTTTGTTATAAGGGAGGCCCAATGGTATACTTACTCTAAAGTTAGAAATTTTTAAATAAGTTTTTCTGTTTGCTTAATCGTTATTTTGAATTAGTTAAGATTTAAATTTTCTTCAAATAAATATAATTCAAATAAAAAAATTCTTCAATGTGATGAATTTATTCATAAATGTTATGAACTACCAACTACCAGATTCATCATATTGATACCACCGTTCATTAAATGACATATTAATGAATGTATTCATTATATATATGAACAAAATATTCAATAAAATGAATTTGAATTGTCATATTGATGAATTTGTTCATAAATTTTTTCAAAAAAAAAAATGTTTTTAAAATAATTCGAAAAAAAGGTGTTGTAAAAATTTTATTTAAAAAATAATAGTAAAAAAATAAAAAAAAAATTATCAGAAAAAAAAATATCGGACAAAAAAATTGTTCTGAAAAAAATTTGTCAAGAAAAAAAATTCGAAAAAAAATTTGTTAGAAAAAATTTTTTTTTCGAAAAAAAAATTTGCTTTAAAAAAATTTATTTAGAAAAAAAATTTATTCGAAAAAAAAATGTTTTGAAAAAAAAAAAAAAAATCGAAATTTTTTTTTCAAAAATATATTTTTTATAAATATAACTTTTTATTAATAAAAATTTGTAATTATAATAAATATATTATAAAACATTTTACTAATTTATGCATGTCGAGCAAGCATTATATAAGAAATAACACACAGAAACTACTTGAGAACTGAGAAGTACGGCAAAAAATGAACGAAAAAAAATATTTTGTAGAAATTTGGTTTAATGAACAGCGTTCTTCAATATGAAGAACATATATGTTGTATTTTATATTAAAGAACACTTTGTCGACAGTTACCAAGCCTTCTTCATATTTATGATAGCATTCATAACATTGATGGCGTTAGTCATTAATATTATGAATGGTTCTTCAATACAATGAAGAACGGAATTCATCAATATGATGTACTTTTTTTTCTGTGATTATTTAGTAGCAAATGTGTCATATCATTTCAAGATAAATCTATAAAATTATAAAACTTTAAGTCAAATTTTGTGCTAAATAAATTTCTTTTACTATTTATTTAACTGGTCACCCTCGAAACACCTACTAACGAAACTTTCGATAGAATATATTCAATTAATCAATCGTGCCTACACACACAAAAATATCAACAAAAATACTCATCATATTGATGATTTCATTCATTGAACTAAAATCGTATTTTTTTAATGTTTTTCACTTTTAATATTTTTTATAACATCAAATTTCAAACAAAAAATTGTCTCCATTTACACATTTATGTATTTATAATTCTTATAAGATTTATGATATTTAAATTAATGTGGTTTGATGAGAAAAATTCGTCAATATGATGTAAATTATTCATTATATGATGAAATGGAGTCTTCGCATAATTAGCAATTATTAGCAATTTGTGTTTGAAATTTGATGTTAAAACAAATATAGAAAATGAAAAACATTTAAAAAATACGATTTTAGTTCAATGAATGAAATCATCAATATGATGAATACTGGTAGTTGGTGAAATTTTTGGTGATATTTTTTTGTGTGTAATACCAAACGGTGGAAAAAGAAATATTTTACAATAAAATATAGGAAATAGCCCCTTTATTTTATAGTAAACCATTTAAAATAATGGTATTTCGCAAAGAATAGTAGATCGGGAAATCCATTTTGAAGTGCATCGGTTATTACCACGTGCCACATGTTCAAGTTTAGAAGTTACAACTTAATTGGTATAAAAGCTTGTTCTATTAGCTTTAAAATGAGCCATCAACGGAGTTTCTAATATTTCAACTTTAAGAGATATTGAAATATGAACAACCATATAAAACTTATTTTTGGCCCATTTTTTAAAATTTGATCAACTGTATCTCTGGAAGTAGTGGGCGAAAAATAAAACAAAAATTGATCAATGCATATCTCGATACCCTTTATCTTTCCTTACCTTTGTGCAAATTTCATTGAAATCGAAGAAGATGAGTTCCAAACGCTGGTCGATTTGGTGTGGAATGGCCCTTATATTTTATTTTTATTGAATTTAAAAGTCTTTTTATTTCCATTACGTGTTTTTACAATTACAGTTCTTACATAATTTTTCCCCCAACGAAACTTGAATCTCTGATTACTGATTATAAAGGGTTTTTCAACTGGGACGCTACAGAAGCAGAGTGACAGGGACAGGAAACGACGCCATATATATGCCGCTCTTTTGACATTTCTCTTCAGTAAGATTTGCTATTTCATGCCACTGAAGCCGCTTGACCACCAGAAGCGTCGTCTGTTCCTGAATTGGGCTGGGCCGTACTTCTTCCGTGATGATCCAGACCGGCACGTTACTGTGTTACCGTTCAATGATATCCGAATATATTTGGCCCCAATCAATTCATTGGAAAAAAGTTTGGAAACCGTGTTATCTCACGAAATGGTTCAGTCGATTGACCGCCTCGGTCGTGCGATTTGACGCCGTTAGACTATTTCCTGTGGGGCTACGTCAAGTCTATGGTCTATGCCAACGATTGATGAACTTCGTACGAATATCGAACGTGAAATTGCAGCAGTATCGGCCGATTTATGCTTGAAAACCGTAGAAAATTAGGTTCAGCGTCTGGACTTCTGTAAGCGTGCCCGTGGTCGAGTTCCATACATAATGGCATCGAACGTACTTTTACAGGAATAAAGAATTTCATTGATATCCAAAACCGTTTCTGAATTTTGTAAAATTTTAAATTGTTTAGAAAGTTCAAGTTTAAGTTATGAGATATGTATAAAAGAATTTCTGAAAAACAAAATTAGAAATTTTTGAAATGTAATTGATGAGTTTTACCACTGCTACGATTATTGTGAAATGAATTTTAAAATGTTCACTTTTTTAACTCGCTTTTGGAGTAAATATTACGTCTAGTCAAGTGGTTTTTAAATTTAAAATGGAAATAAATTTAGCTGCTCATTTGGGCAAAGCCATCAACAGACAACTCCTCAAATTCACTCACACACACACACATATGAGAGAAGATCCTTTTAATGGGTGCATGTGTATGAGTGTGTGTGTGTGTGTGTGTGGAGTATTATGTTCCGTTGTATTTGTTGCTGGCTGATTGTGTTGGTGTTGCTGCTATTTTATTGCGCTGTCATTACCTTTTATTATTATAACAGCAGCTGTTGTCTCTGTCTGTTTCTGTGTGTGTGTGTGTGAATGTGAATGCAAAAATAAATACACATGTATGTGTGATTCGGTATTATTTTCACTGGTACCACAACAAAAACACTCACACCAACAACTGTGCCACACAATTTAAACAGCTACGCAATGAATTCAGTTTAAAAATTAATTCAAATGAGACGACGTTGCATTTACAAGCGACCCTATTATCAGATGACTCCTTTTTTTTGTTTTGTGTATGTAGAGGGTGTTTTTCGGTTTTGCATTTTGTTGGTGACAAAATTTATGTAGTACCTACCAGCAACAACCAATTTAGCGTGTGTACGAAAAATTATTATTTCTGAAATTAAGTAAATTAAGTTTGAACATTTATCATACTATTCGACATTTAAATTAATATAAAAAGCATTTAGCATTAGTTTTAAATTTTAAACAAATTAAATACATTATGTTAATTTAAGGTTTGCATGCTTTTAATAATGGACTTTGTATATAAAACATTTTTCATACATTTTTAATTTTTACAATATTTAGTTTTTAATATTAGATTTTAAATTTTTTCGAGAAAACTGAACTTTTTAATGAAAATTTAATTTTTGAGTAATAATTTGAATATTTAGCAAAACATTTCTTTTTACGAGAATCCTGCAATATTAAGTAAAAATTGGCATTTAAGTAAACTTTTTATGTTTGAGTGAAAACTTGACTATATAATGAAAATTGGATTTTTTAGTGAAAACTTGAGTACATACTTAAATTATAAAGAAAAACTTGAATTTATAAAGAAAGTGGAAATTTAAAGTTTTAATTAACATTCGATTTGATTGAGCAGAACTTGAATTATGAGTGAAAACTATAGTTTTGAGCAAACAATGGAATATTGAGTGAAATCTTGAGTTTTGAGTGAAAACTGGAATTTTGAGTGAAAGGTATAATTTTAAGTGAAAACTTGAATTTTGAGTAAAAACTTGAATTTTGAGTGAAAACTTGAGTTTTGAATGAAAACTGGAATTTAAAGTTAAATCTTGAATTTTGAGTGAAAACTTGAATTTTGAGTGAAAAACTTGAATTTTAAGTGAAAATTTAAATTTTGAGTGAAATTTAAATTTTGAGTGAAAATTTAAATTTTGAGTGAAAATTTAAATTTTGAGTGAAAACTTGAATTTTTAATGAAAATTCTTTAGGGTGCAAATTTAAGATTTTAAGTAACATTCGACTTGATTGAGCAAAACTTTAAATTTGAGTGAAAAGTATAATTTTGAGTGAAAACTTGAATTTTGAGTGAAAACTTGAATTATGAGTGAAAACTATAGTTTTCAGGAAAAAAGTGAATATTGAGTGAAATCTTGAGTTTTGAGTGAAAACTGGAATTTTAAGCAGAAAAAAAATTTAAGATTTTAAGTAACATTCGATTGGATTGAGCTAAATTTGAATTTTGAGTGAAAAGTATAATTTTGAGTGAAAAGTATAATTTTGAGTAAAAATTGAATTTTGAGTGAAAACATGAGTTTTGAGTGAAAACTGAAATTTTAAGTGAAAACTTGAATTTTGAGTAAAAACTTGAATTTTGAGTGAAAAACTTGAATTTTAAGTGAAAACTTGAATTTTGAGTGAAAACTTGAATTTTTAATGAAAATTCTTTAGAGTGCAAATTTAAGATTTTAAGTAACATTCGATTTGATTTAGCAAAACTTTTAATTTGAGTGAAAAGTATAATTTTGAGTGAAAACTTGAGTTTTGAGTGAAAACTGAAATTTTGAGTGAAAACTTGAATGTTGATTGAAAACTTGAATTTTGAGTGAAAACTGGAATTTTGAGTGAAAACTTGAATTTTGAGTGAAAACTTGAATTTTAGTGAAAACTTGAATTTTGAGTGACAATTTAAATTTTGAGTGAAAACTTGAATTTTTAATGAAAATTCTTTAGAGTGCAAAGTTAAGATTTTAAGTAAAATTCGACTTGATTGAGCAAAACTTTAAATTTGAGTGAAAAGTATAATTTTGAGTGAAAACTTGAATTTTGAGTGAAAACTGAAATTTTAAGTGAAAACTTGAATTTTGAGTGAAAACTTGAGTTTTGAGTGAAAACTGGAATTTTGAGTGAAAACTTGAATTTTGAGTGAAAACTTGAATTTTGAGTGAAAACTTGAATTTTGAGTGAAAACTTGAATTTTGAGTGAAAACTTGAATTTTGTGTGAAAAAAAAAAAATTTTTAATGTAGACTTAAATTTTGATTTAAATTTGAATTTGAGTGAACATTTAATTTCGTGACAATTGGAATTATGAGTGAAATTTGGCATTTTGAGTAAAAATTTATTTTAAGTGAAAATAATATTTCAGAGTGGTAAATAAATATTTTTTGAGTAAAAATTTGAATATATAGTAAAAACTATATTTTGAGTAATAATATTAAATTTGAGTGAAATTTGATTTTTGATCGAACATTTTATTTTTAGTAAAAACTCAAATTTGAACTGATAACAGAAAAAAATTTAATTTTTAGAGAAATACTAAATTTCCGCAAAAACATGAATTTAGGTCAAAACAAGATTTTTTTTAACTTGATTTTTAGTAAACATTATTTTTGCTAGATATTTTTGGGTGAATATTTTTGAATGATGAGTGAAATTTTGAATTTATAGTGAAAATATGATTTTTAGGTCAAAACCTGAATAAAATTTGTAATTTTAAGTGAAAAATTGAATTTTAAGTGAAAATTAGATTTTTAGTAAAATTTTGATTTCAAATGAAAATTCGAACTTTACGTGGGAACTAGTTATTTTAGACCGCTAGAACTAGTTATTTTAGACCGCAAACTTGAATTTTAAATGAGAATCAAAATTTTGGGGGAAAAACGAATTATTTGAATGAAAACTTGAAATTAAAGAAAAACTTTCAATATGAATTTGTATGAAAATTTCTTTTGTTGTGTGGAAAAATTGAGAGATGACTTGATATTTTGTATGATAATTGGTTAATGAAAATTTTGATTTTTCTGTGAAAACTTAATATTAACATAAACATTTTTAAATTCCAAAACAAAATTAAAATTTTTAATCTAATTTTGTATTTTCAAATATTTATTCAATTAGTGAAGGGATCATAAAATAAATAATAATAATATAATAGTTTGGCGCTACAGTCCTGTGTAGAACTTCGGCCGAGCTCTCTCACCATTTTGAGCTGTGCGTGTTATATTTGTACTCAAAGTGGTGGGACCTACAGTTTATTGCCGAATCCGAACGGCGGGTGAGAGCTTTTCATAGGCAATGTTTTACTCTCGTAGGTTTGCCATTTACTGACGAGAGGTAGCGCGGTATAGAAAAATGTTTCTATGAAAAGATGTTGTTAGCCCCAGTCCAGGCTTGAACCGGGGAACTTTCGGCTCGCAGTCCAACGCACTAACCACTGAGCTACCGCGGCTACTATAAATAAATATATATTCGGCTCATAAAATAAATATATATTCGAAATATTGACTAAAATTCAATCAGTTTCTAAAAAAAATTAATGTTGAGATTTAAATTTTGTAATCCCCTAAGTTGTTTGTTTGACTCCACTTCGTAGCATTGTTTATTGGACAATTGAGTTTGTAAATATAGAAACCATTTAAAGCTCATATTGCTTGCATGTCTAATGAACCCATCCGAATGTTTTTTTGCTTCAGACGAGTCACTGCCTGATGCTAAAACGTTTCGAAAACAGTTTAATGCATTTTGGGGGCTGCAGAAAGCGGCTCATGGCGCTGAGTCACGAATTATTAGACAAGAAAAATTGCGGTTAGACACAAAAAGGACTCAAACCAAAAATACTCTGCTCAGAATACCAAAAACTAAGACAAATAATAGCAAAACAAGGCATTTGAAACATGCGCAGGTTTCGACAAATATCGTTCAAAACAATTGACAGACAGTGACAGCAGTAGTGTGAAAGAGAGTGTGAAAGAGTGAGAAAAAGTGAGAGCGACGGGGAAGATAAAGATCAAGTGATGCAATCTACAGGACGAAATGTTGCCAATAACTTTATGCTGGCTTTCGACATTGTTTTGTCCTTGCATTCGCCACAACATGCATTAATAATGCAAGCACTTGGCTCAAATTTCATTTTTTTCTCCTATTTATGCAGCACGTAGTTGTTGTAATATTTGTTGAAATCTTCCGTCGTGTGGCGGGCAGGCAACCCTTACGTGCGACAAATTTACGAGTTTAATTCGTTGAAAAGGTTTTTGCGTCTGTTGCATATTTAACCCCATCTTATTTATTTTATGTGTTTGTATTATGCTCACCTTTTATATTTTGGTCAGACAGCACTTTTTTTTTTTTTTTGGTTTTATTATTGTTGTAGTTCGGAACATCTTCACATGCAAATAAACATGTGTTTGTGTCCGGCACACGTACGTTCAGACAGATGGACGGACGGACGCACGTGCTGTGTGACCATTAAATGCATATTTTATTTCGCATAAAACGTGCGCATTTTTATTGCTTTTATTCACTTTGCATTTTTTTTGTGTTCTTTTTTCTCAATACATTACTCAAAAGCACAAAAAGCTTTTTATTGAATGAATTGTATGATAAATTGTAAGCAAATTTGTTCGATTTCATAGAAAATTAATGCAAGTATTACACACAAAAAAATAATAGCTTGGCGTGCAGTTGATTCAACGAATATTTATTGCATCTTTCAAATGTAGTCAGCCTCAACTGATATTCATTTGTAGTAAACAATAGTATGAAGTACAACCAACTATTAGTTGCAGCAACTGCAATATTAATTGGGGAAACATACTTTTTATCCATTTTCAATTATTTTATTTCCATTGCTACAGCAACTAAATTAAAAATGTGACAGTTGAATTAACAGATATTTGGTTATATTGACTAAATGATATAACATTCGGTTGTAGCAACCAATATTTATTTGATTCAAGTGCGGAATCAGCTGTTTTGCGATGCCAAAGCAGGACAATACCAGTCGCGAAAGGCTTTAGATTTTTCACTCGTTTTGTTTTGTGCTGCGGACAGCTCGTGCCACGTGTAAAACAAATTTTAGAATTGTTTTAAGGCTTTATCGTTGTTACTGTTCGGTTCTTTCATGCTCAATTATACTTTCTTCAACAAGAGACATACTATTCTACAGAGTTCTTGCGATTTTGTGTCTATATGTTGTATTTCTATATGCGCCCTAGCGCTCCAACATGTGGCAAACACAAGGTCAGCAGCACAACGAATCGTCGGCAATGTTCGATCTCAGGAACGCTGTTATGACGCTGACTTCGTCTTTGCAAGGCGAGGTAAAATGGCCGATTTCGTATAATTAAATTGGATACCACAACTAAACAAATTGGTTGTGGCAATTGTATTCATTAGTTTTGTGAACTGATACGCGGTGTTGCAACAACTGAATCAGTCGAATATTGACAGAACTAAGTAAATATGTAGGCAAAAAAAGACGGTTGCCCCAAATGATTCGTTCTTTGGGTGCAGAAAACATAATTAATGAGAAGGACATAAAAACGAATGTTTATATTTTAAGGCCAATTTAATATTAAATCTTAAATTTTGAAATTTTAAATTATATAAAATTAAAGTTTTCACTCAAAATTTCAATTTTCACTAAAAATTCTACTTTTCTCTCAAAATTCCGGATTTCATTAAAAACACATGTTAAATAACCACAAAGGGGGTTGGTAATAATGAAAAATCAAGTTTTTTTTCTAAAAAATTACAGATTTCACTAAAATTTAAGTTTTCACTCACAATCTAGTTTTTCACTCAAAATTCAAATGTTTGCTCAAAATTCACTTTAACACTTAAAATTCCAATTTTAAATTAAAATTCAAATTTTCACTCAAAATTCCAATTTTCACTCAAAATTCCAATTTTCACTCAAAATTCCAATTTTCACTCAAAATTCCAATTTTCACTCAAAATTCCAATTTTCACTCAAAATTCCAAATTTCACTCAAAATTCCAGTTTTCACTCAAAATTCAAATTTTCACTAAAATTCCAATTTTCCCAAAAATTACAATTTTCACTAAAAATTCACATTTTAATTCAAAATTAAAGTTTTTACTCAACACAACTCAAATTTAAAATAAAAGTTCAAGTTTACTCAAATAATTCTCCGTTTAACTTCAAATTCAAATTATAACTCAAAAATCGATTTTTGACTCAAAATTCCAGTTTTCATTCAAAATTAAAATTTTTGCTCAAAATTCACTTTTACACTCAAAATTCTAATTTTTAATTAAAATTCAAGTTTTCACTCAAAAATCCCATTTTCACTCAAAATTCCACATTTCATCAAAATTCAAGTCTACACTAAAAATTTTAGTTTTTTCTCAAAATTTAAATTTTTATTTTCAAAAATCAAGTTTCAATCAATTTCAATCAAAATTCAAGTTTTGACTCTAAATTAAAATGTTCACTTAAAATTCCAGATTGCATTCGAAATCAAATTTTCACTCAAAAGTCAAATTTTTATTAATAAAATTCAAGTTTTCACACAAAAATCAAGATTTCACTCAAAATTCCAGATTTCACTCAAAATACAAGTTTTACTCAAAATTCAAGATTTCACTAAAAATTCAAGTTTCACTCAAAATTCAAGTTTTCACTCTAAATTAAAGCTTTCTTGTGATATATAAGTTTCATGTTTTCACTCAAAATTCCATAAAAATTCAAGTTTCCACTAAAAATTCTAATTAAATTCAAATTATAACAAAAAAATTTAAATGTTCATTAAAAATTCAAATTTTTACTTAAAATTCAAATTTTTATTAAAATTCAAATTTTTATTAAAATTTCACCTAAAATTCAATTTTTGACTAAAAGTTGTGAAATTTGGAATTTCCAGTAAATTCATTTTTTACTTAATTTCAATTTCACCCAAAAATGTTTATAATAAATTCTGTTTTAACATTGACCAAATTAAATATATTCCCGCACACAATTGTCCATGTTGAACTTGATTCATTTCCGCAATGGTTTTAAATCGTGTTCTTCCGCAGCACCGATGTTGGTGCCGCCGCTATTTGTTTGTATTGTGCGTGTTTGTCTTTTGACACAGATTAAAAATTCAATTTATTTTCTGTAGGCCCACTAACCAGATTGGGGTCTGGTCGGACCAAGCGCCGTCGTGTTTATTTAACAAGCGTGTCACGCTGGCCTCAAACGGAAGTACGGAAGACAGCACGAAGGCAGCTGGCTGGATGGCTGGCTGTTACGGAAGAGGAGGCAGTTATTGTCCTTCGAAGGCCTGTGGTTTTTTGTGACTAAATGGCGAACGGAGATTAATGTGTGACAAATAGCAGCATTGTCTGAATTATGACAAGAAGAGCAAAGATGGTAGTAGTATGAAAGAACATCAAGGATATATATCTCGTTTCTTCGAAGGCAATTGTTTTCTTTTGTGTGTTGAAAGCAAAAGTGATTTTCGCAGAGCATCTTCAGAAGTGGCACAGATAAAACGGTGACATTGATCATTATTAATATTAAAGTTTTTTTTTTGTAGGACATAATTTATGAGGAGACAATTTGTGCTATATTCGGAACAAAATCAATATGCTGCACACAATATGGATCAAGTAAACATATTTTTTATTACATCTTTTCTCAGTCCATTTTTTGTTGTCGGGTTTGCTGTAATTGCAGCGCATTTAAATCATTGGTTTTATTATTATTGAATTTGTTGCGGTCACCCACAACGCCTGCTTTTTGCTGTTTTTTTGGTTGGTTGACTATTTGGCCAAATGACCAACACACGCCGTCGATGCCAAATATCGGTGTCCGTCGCATTATTTGTTTTTTGTGTGGCATTTGCAATTAACGAGTTATGCGTGGCAAAAAGCGCACGGCGTCAAATTCAATTATTTGTGCATTGAATTAAATTATTTATTCGCAATGAATTCCTCAAATATTGACATCAGTCATACACAGGTTGATGCAACCCAGCAAACAAGTGAAATGAGAAAATGTTTAAAAAGTTTCAAATTATGAAATATAGATATTGTCGATGTTATGTTGTTACATTTACTTGTTTCATTTACGTCGGTTTTACATTTACTCTATTATTGTAAAATATTAAATTTTCACTAAAAATTCAAGTTTTCAAAAAAAAAATATTGTTTAAAAAAAAAACTTGTTTTGACTTAGATTCATTTTTTTACGGTAAAGTTTAATTTTTCTAAAAAAAATATTTTTTTTACAAATAAAACAAATTTTTTCTATAAAAGAAAAATTTCACTCAAAATTAAAGTTATTACTCATAATATAATTTTGCCTATACATTCAAAATCAATTTATTTATCACTCCAATTTTTGTTTTTATATAAAATTCAAGTTTTCACTTAATATTCCAGTTTTCATTCAAAAATAAAATTTTCAGTTAAATATCAAATTTTCAAGCAATAATCAAATGTTCACTAAATAATCACAATTTCACTCAAAATTTTAAGTTTTCACTGAAATATAAACGTTTCACTTAATACTTAATTTATCACTTAAAATTTATTTATTTAATCCGAATTTTTGCTTTCACTTTAAATTCAAGTATTCACTCAAAATTAGAATTATCACTAAAAAGTTCATGTTTTCATTTAATATTCCGATCTTGACTCCAAATTCAAGTTTCAATTCAAAATTATCACTCAAACTTCAAGATTTCACTTAATATTACAAGTTTCCACTTAAAATTCAAGTTTTCACTCAAGTTTCTGATTTTCACTCCAAATTCACTTTTCCTCTCAAATTCCAAATTTCAATAGAAATTTAATGTTCACTTAAAATTCAAGATTTCATGTAGCGAAAAATAAATGCTAAAAAATTAAATTTTCCACGTTTCACTCAAAATCCAAATTTCACTCAAAATTCCAATTATTACTCAAAATTAAAGTTTTCATTCAAAAATCAAATTTCCACAAATAATAAAATGTTCACACATATATCAAATTTTCACTAAAAATTCAAGTTTTCACTCAAAATTCAAGGTTTCACTCAAAATTCCAAGTTTCACTCAAAATTCCAATTTTCACTCAAAGTTCAAGTTTTCACTTAATATTCCGATTTCGACTCAAAATTCAAGTTTCCATTCAAAATAATCACTCAAACATCAAGATTTCACTCAATATTACAATTTTCAATAAAAATTCAAGTTTCCACTCTAAATTCAAGTTTTCACTCAAAATTCAAGTTTCCACCCAAAATTCCAATTTTCACTCAAAATTCCAATTTTCAATCAAATTTCCAAATTTCACTCAAAATTCCAATTTTCACTCAAAATTCCAATTTTCACTCAAAATTCAAGTGTTCTCTCAAAATGCAAGTTTTCACTCAAAATTCCAATTTTCACTCAAAATTCCAATTTTTATTCAAAATTCCAATTTTCACTCAAAATTCAAATTTTCACTAAAAATTCAAGTTTTCACTCAAAATTCCAATTTTCACTAAAGATCCAAGTTTTCACTCAAAATTCCAATTTTCACTCAAAATTCCAATTTTCACTCAAAATTCCAATTTTCACTCAAAATTCAAGTTTTCTCTCAAAATTCAAGTTTCCACTCAAAATTCCAATTTTCACTGAAAATAAAGTTTCTCATAAAAATTCCAATTTTCACTAAAAATTCAAGTTTCCACTCAAAATTACAATTTTTATTCAAAATTACAATTTTCACTCAAAATTCCAATTTTCACTCAAAATTCCAATTTTCATTCAAAATTCAAGTTTTCTCTCAACATTCAATTTTAAACTCAAAATTCCAATTTTTATTCAAAATTCCAATTTTCACTCAAAACTCAAGTTTTTTTTTCTCAAAAATCAAATTTTCGCTATATAAAATTTTCACACAAAAATCAAAAATATTAAAGTTTTCACTCAATAAACAAATTTTCAGTCAATTACAGTAAAAATTCTGTCTTCACTTAAAATTCGTTTATAACTGCAAATTCGGCTTATAGTTTTCACTCCAAATTAAAATCATTAAAAACAAAAATAATCTTAAAATCAAATTTTCACAAAAAATTAAAAAAAAAAACTTTTTACTACAAATTTTATTAAATTCAATTAATTCACTAAAAATTAAAGTTTCATCAAAAATTCCATTTTAATTTTTTTACACAACAGCATAAAAAACGGAACACCTGTTTAATACAATCGAACTGTGGAGCATTCGGCATATTACCGAAAATATTACAGAAACAAGAACGATCAATTTCAACAAATCCCTGTTTGTTGGGAACACATAAAATATACCTGCTCCATAAGCATTTATTTTAAATAACCGCAATAAAATATGCATTTTTACCACTCACGCATAATTTGTGCAAAACCTCAAAAAGAAATTATCAATTTTTTTACAGATTAGTTACATTTTTTTTTCATTATTTGCAACTGTTTTAATTAATATTATTTATTACACGTTTAAAATTTATATTTTTTGCTTTCATTTAACAATGTAAAAATACTAAGAAAACAGCATAAAGTCAGAATTGACAAAAATTATAAAATCATTGCGAAAATGTTTAAAATAGCTCAAATTTAATATTTATTAATTTTATAGATCCGTCAAAAATAGCACCATAAAAAACTTTATGTCAGCTCATTAAGTATTAAAAATGCTGTCACACTGACGAAACACACAACGCCTTCTCGCTTCATACACTTCGAGCTATTGGCAAAACGTAAAGCCTGCTTTTTAATGTCTTTTGAAGCATCTAAAATGTCTACAAGCAAAAAGTTGTTGTCACTAGGAAAACCATTGAGTCACACTCATCACAGCCACCACCAGATTTCGACAGTCGCAAAGAGTGAATTTAAGAAGTAACAGCAGGAAGGAGTCTCCGCAAAAAAAACTTTATGTCGGAGTCTCCGCAATATTTAAAGTTGGCAAGAATTTGTTCGGTTCGTTTTTAATAAATTTGTAAACAGATTTGTTAATTTCACCATAAAATTTTGATGAGAATTCGGCCATATTGCATGGCTTGCGAGTGGGTATTTAATTGAGTACCCAGTAGAAATTTGAACATTTTGTTATTCAGAATTAAGGATTACACGTTTTAAATATAAAATTATTATTTAATTATATTTGGTAATTTTTGTTTTGTATTAAAATTTAGTAATTTGATACACAAATTTTACTAAAATGAAATCCTAAAATTGATTACTAAAATGAGTACTAAAATTGTGTATAAAACTACAGTTGTACTCAAATTAAGTACTAAAATTGGACATTAAATAAAGTACTCCATTTGAGCTCTAAAATTTAGTACTCAATTTATGACTCAAATTTTGTACAAAAGTTTAGTACCCAAATTTAGTAATAAAATTTAGAACTTAAATTTAGTACTTAAATTTAGTAGTCAAATTTAGAACTCAAATTTAGTACTCAAATTTAGTTCTAAAATTTAGTACTAAAATTTAGTACTCAAATTTAGTATTAAAATTTAGTACTAAAATTTAGTTCTAAAATTTAGTACTAAAATTTAGTACTAAAATTTAGTACTAAAATATAATACTCAAATTTAGTAATAAAATTTAGTACTAAAATTTAGTACTAAAGTTTAGTACTAAAATTTAATACTCAAATTTATTTTTAAAATTAAGTACTAAAATTTAGTTTTAAAACTTAGTACTCAAATTTAGTAGTAAAAGTTAGTACTAAAGTTTAGTACTCAAATTTTGTTCTTAAATTTAGTACTCAAATTTAGTACTAAAATACTAAAATTTAGTACTAAAATACTAAAATTTAGTACTAAAATACTAAAATTTATTACTAAAATTTTGTACTAAAATTTAGTTCTAAAATTTTGTACAAAAATTTAGTACTAAAATTTAGTACTTAATTTTATTTTGTACTAAAATTTAGTACCATTTTTTTGTACGAAAATTTAGTACTAAATTTTTTTTGGTACTAAAATATAGTACTACATTTTTTTTGGACTTCAATTTAGTACAAAAATTTAAATAAGTAAATAAATAAAACATACTAAATTTTAGTATGCAGCAATAACCCTATTTTCAAATTCAAAATTTTATGCTGCACCCAATTTTCTACTGGGTTCGGCAACATGACTGAGTGCGTTTGTGTGTGTGTGTAGAATGGTTTGGTGTTAAGTGTGCGTGGGCTGCGCAAATAATGGTGAAAAATACAAAGTTAACAACACAGAAACAGACACACAAACAAATGGACAGACGGACAAACACAAATGCAGATAAAGGAAAGGGAGACGGAACCACGGACAGACAGACAGACAGATATACTGCGGGAAAGACATTGAGTTCGAGGCGAGCAACGAGCAACACTGGCAACAAGGCAGCTTCCTGTAAACACGAAATGAAACGGCGAGAAAATGAGTTTTAAAATGCGACAACAACAACCGGATATCAACAGCAATAACAACTACAATATCAGCAGCCACAGCAACTACTACAACAACAACAGCAGCAACTATAGCAGCAACAGCTATAGTAGCAGCAACAACATCAGTAACAGCCACAGCAGCTGCTGCACAAAAATTTAATGAGAATTAACAGCAGCGAGAAACAGCAACCAACCAAAAAAAAAAAAAAAAAAACAAATGCGTGAAACAGTTGATGATGAGACACAGAAATTGAGATACGTAAATATGTAGCAAATGATAATAAGAAAAAACTGCGCGGTTGGACGAAAGTGCAAATGCAAAGCACATGAAAAATAATTCTGTGACGAAAGCTTTAAAGCGTAGCAAGAAGTTGAGTGAACCACGCAAAGTATTTTAGATTATATTTCATAATTTGGGGATTTTTGTGTATTGCATAATTTGATATTTGGACAATTTGTATTTGGGTTTTTTTTTGTTTTGGGATTTTCACTTTTGGGCTTTTCAAAACCATAAGGCTTTTAACAAAATTAATTAATCCCCATTTTTATGAAATTTTGTTCCTTTTCAAAACAAAAGAAAAAACACATTGCCAGTGCACTTCTGAAATTAAGTCAAGTAATGGTCAAAAATACTCTAAACAAACCGGACACAAACAAAGTAAAAATAGCTATCACATATACAATAATTCAAAACACACACTAGCACGCATAATGACCAAGAAAATGTCATCAGAAACGCGTTGTCAGTCAGTATCCTCTGGCAACATTAAAACTCAACTGGAGACACAAAGTCACAGAGACACATAATGCGCACCGAGACCGACCCGGACCCATAATGTGTTGCGAATGATCAAGCGTATTGCATACTTTTTGGCGGCGCTGATTACTGCTTACGCTGTCATCGTGGTGGACAATTTAAATTGCATTTTGAAGTAGCAGCAGCAGTCGAAGCAGAAGGACCTTCGTCGCATGCTGCAAGTCGTTTGCATTTTGCTGGCATCATTGGCGGCAATTTCGAGTGATGGCAGCAGCATTTTTACGCTTCTTTAATTTTACTTCATTTGTGCAGTGCCGTGGCAGACGGACAAAGACAAACAGACAGTTATACCACACATTAACAGCAGTGCGAAATGACGTCAGGCGCAGCACTTGAGCCATCCATCCATCGACAGAGTAAAACTCAATTAAGCGCATTGCGTGTAAAGCATATGTAGCGTTCAGAAAATTAAAATAATTAAAAAAATAATCAGCAAAAGTCTGCGAAATGCATTCATTAAGCGATATGGCTGCTGTTAATGCAGGGCATTAAAGTTTTAATGTTGCGCATACGACATGCGGCACCTGTGGAATATAAAGTCAAAGAGTAGCAGCAGCGACTTCAAAGTGGGAATGTAAGATAGCTTATAAAATGAGCTTTATTTAATATTAATCAGATAGTTCAGTAATATTTTGAAATATTGTGCGATATACCAAAATATATTAGATAAACAATGTAACTCATACGTCATGTGTACTAATTAAAGGTAAAACCATTATACGAAAGACTGAAAATCACGCAAAAAATTATTTTTATTTTAATTTTCATGCAATATATAACTGAATGCAATTTAAATTTTTCTTTTTTTATTTTATTATTATTTTTTTTTAATATTTGACTTCGATAATATTTGACTTCGATAATAATTTATATTTGAAAATAATAAATATCAAAAACATTAAAACTTTATTTATAGCATAACGTAAATGTAACAAATTTCGATATATTAAGAAATTCAATTATTTTATTAAAATTAATGGCGCATAATCATCGACAAATTAAAGTCAACTTTAAAATTAGAATCGACCTTTTTGACAAATTTTGTATAGAATAAAATGTCAAAAAGCTGATTTTTAAATTTAAAGTCGACTTCAAATTGTCTCTGATTATACGCCAATGCTTTACTAATGTATTTTTCTTATGTTTATTAGCACAAAATTAATAATCAACAACTCGAAATCAGTAAATTTTGGTTATTTCGACATAAAAACGTATTTAACGTAATTCCGTCACCCCATGTACATCGTCGGAATGATGTACATGGGGTGACCGGTTTATAAACAGTTTATAAATACTACACCAGATAATGAAATAAGAAAGCAAAGTAAAATAATTTCTTCATTTGTTAATTTCATATGTAATACTGACTGTTAAAAGTAATAAAGTAATTTATTTAATTGTTTTATATAAAAAAAACACAATATCAATTCACGAAGAAGTTATTTTTGTCACTTTTTTGAATTCATCCACTATTAAATAAAAAATATCCAGAAATGTCAGAATTAGAATCAGGTACCGAATGTGGTATTTAAAACACATTACACTGAAAATCAGAGTATAGAATGACATAAAATAGTATTTTATTTATGCAAACATGCAGAAAATGTGAGAGTAACTCATAGATAAAATTTATATTTTCCTTTAAACTGAACTTAATCACTATGTGGCGGCAGCCAGTGCGACACAAAACGAATGCGCCGAAGACAAACAGCTGCAAGTGGCACAGGACACGACCGAGGAGCAGCAGATAATATGCAAAAACACTAAGAGCAACAGCAGCAATAGTAGCAGCAACAGCAGTGACAGTAGCAACAGCAATAGCAGTGGCAACAGTAGCAGCAATACGTAGTGCAGCAAAGTAGCAACATGAGCGGTAGCAGCAGCAACAGCACTAAGTACCAACTACTAAATGTTGCCATAAATTAACACTCGAGCAGGACACGAGTTGACGTCGCTGCGGACGCAGCTGCAGCCAAAATAACGCAAATGCATTTGGTCAAGTGCGGTGCGATGTGCTGCAATGCAAGACGTCCGATAGTGGAGGAAATGGATGCGAGAGGTAGACGACGGGAGGGTACTACGTAATGTAAGTAATGATATTGCAAAAGGGCAGCACTGCTCGACGTGCAACATGGTGACTTTAATGGACTGAGTGCGGAAGCCAAAAAATAAAAAAATGGAACCAGAAAAAGATGTATGTATTGCGAAGAATTTGCACACAAAACTTATAAGAAATTATATAAATAAAAAAAAATTAAAAATTAAAGACATTTGTTTATTTTAAAACCTGTAGCATAAATCTCGTTAATTTTTAAAATGTTGACCTATCATAATTTACAAAAATGTACTAAGTAATATAAAATATAAATTTTAAATTTATAATAAAAAATTTAATATTAAATAAACGATTTTTGTATGTATTTTAAAAACCGAAATCGTAAACGTTATTAAAAAATGTGTGAAACCGCAATCGTAACCCATATAATTATACCCTAAAGGGGTAAAGGGTATATTCAGTTTGGTATGCCGTTTGTAACACCCTGAAGAAAGCATCTCCGGTATGGAAAAGTATTCGATTAAGCGATGTCCGTCTGTCTGTTGAAATCACGATTACAGAAAAAGTAGAAGAGCTACAGCAATGAAACTTTAGATTTAGATCACTTATATATCTAAGCTGTCTGCCATGATCAGTCTATTGTGACCTGAGAACCGACCCTTTATGTTCTAATACCACATATAAAATTTACATCTACAGATCAATTTTACTGTATACGTGCTTAGGTAAACTTTTTTGGTCAAATATATATTGACATCATGCTCAAATACTTGAAAATAACGTTTTCCGGCGAAACGACTTGTGGTTCCCAAAACAAAAAACGAAATTCGATACACCTACCCATTTGTAAATATGGGTATCAAATGAATGGTAATTCTTCAGCGATGGAAAGTTTGTAGTTATTTTCAGGATTCGTATACCCTAGTGACCTATATACCACTTTGAATAGTAGCCACACATATGTTTAGGGTATTTATAGTCGGCTTTGACCGAATATAATTTTAAAAATTATGTATATACCCAGCAGGAAATGGCCTCATTGACGACAAGGTCATCAATGATGAATCGAGGACATTAAAAAATTTGTCATTGATGAATATGTCTTCATAAATGATATTGCATAAAATTCTTTCATTCTTTTTATTTAAATTTTGATATGGGATTTTATATTCGTTTTTTTTACTTTATATTTTGTGTATATTTTAAATTGTGTTCGTTCCTTTGATTTTGCTGTTAAATTTTTCTTTTTTTTGTTTTGTTATTTCTTTTGATTTTGTGTTTTTACTTTTAATGTGTTTGAGTTTGGTTTTATTTTAAATTTTTTGTGTTTTAGATCTATGTTATTACTTGTTTTTTTTGCGTTTGCTTTTGCTTCTTGCCTTTGTATTTATACCCTACACTTATGAGCTACAGGGTATATTAACTTTGTGCATATATTGTAACGCCCCTTAGCAGGCGTGTCCGCTATGGAAAAGTATATATATTCTTGATCAGCATCACTACCCGAGTCCGTTTAGCCATGTCTGTCCGTCTTGCTGTCTTGCTGTCCATATACAGAATAACTTGAGAAATACTGATCAGAATGCGATGAAATTTCGTCTCAATATATTTTAGCCAAAAGTAGGAACTGAGTTTGAAAATGAGCCAAATCGGTCAACGGACACGCCCACCTCCCATACAAGTCACTTTTATGTAACTCTTTCGGAACTAATAACTCGAAAAGTATTCAAGGTATAGTTATAAAATTTAAAAGGTATTGTTAGAATTCACCTATAAATATGTGGTTAAAAAATGGGCATGATCCGCCCACTTTTTTTTTTTCATTATTTCCCGGGTTTTCATAGTGGAAATTTGATCCGTAAATTATTAAAATCAAATCTATGAAATATTAGCCTTTAAAAATTTAAAATATAGGCGTGGTCCGCCCAATTATATTTTTCAATTTTTTTTTTTAGTTGTTTATACTTTTATATACATTTTTTAATTTATGGGGATATAAGACGTTAATTTCTGATATATGAATAATATTCTGAGGGTGGGGAGGTTCAGCATAATTAAAAACTTTAAAATTAAGGTATGCAATTAAATAATATAATAATAATTTGGCGCTACAGTCCTGTTTAGAACTTCGGCCGAGCTCTCTCACCATTTTGAGCTGTGCGTGTTATATTTGTACTCAAATTGGTGGGACCTACAGTTTATTGCCGAATCCGAACGGCGGGTGAGAGCTTTTCATAGGCAATGTTTTACTTTCGTAGGTTTGCCATTTACTGACGAGAGGTAGCGCGGTATAGAAAAATGTTTTTATGAAAAGATGTTGTTATCCCCAGTCCAGGCTTGAACCGGGGACCTTTCGGCTCGCAGTCCAACGCACTAACCACTGAGCTACCGCGGCTACTTTTAATATATTAAATATCCCACATTAATATCCCCACCAAAGGTGTAGGGTATTCCATAGTCGGGCCCGACCGACTGTAAAAATCGGCCCCATGTGGCCGAACTTACCCATGTGACCTAACTTTCCCAACTCGTTTTGATTTGTGTCAATGCTTTTGTTTCTTGTTTTTGGTTTTTGCTTTTGTTATCCTATCCTATTAATATAATAAAGCTGAATGTTGGTTTGTTGGTTTGTCCTTTTGTTTGTTTGTTCCACTTCTCCGTCTAAACGGCTGATCCGATTTTCTTGAAATTTTTACCACAGATGCGGTATGGTCTGGAAGGAATGATAGGCTATATATGGGCGGGATTGGACAAAGGGGCGTGGCACCTCCCATACAACCTAAACTTTTAATACGATATAACTCGGCACTTTCACCAGCTACGAACATGAAACAAAAAACTCAAATTAAAAAAAAAAATTAAAAACAAAAAAGCAAAAGCACAAAACAAAACAAAACAAAAACAAAAGCAATCACGTTTGTTCCGCTTCTCCGTCTAAACGGCTCATCCGATTTTCATAAAATTTTTACCACAGATGCGGTATGGTCTGGAAGGAATGATAGTCTATATATGGGCGGGATTGGACAAAGGGGCGTGGTACCTCCCATACAACCTAAACTTTCAAAACTATATAACTTGGCACTTATACCAGCTACGAACATAAAACAAAAAACTCAAATACAAAAAAAAAATTTAAAGCAAAAACACAAAAGCAAAAACAAAACAAAAGCAAAAATACAAAAACAAAAGCAATAACATAAAACAAAAATCCAAACTAAAGGAAAAACAAAAAATGAAAGAAAAAGAAAAACAAAAAAAAAATCAAAAACAAAAGCAAAAAAATTTTTTTTTCGACATTGTTTTTTTTTTTTTTGGAAAATGGTGATTTTGACCATTGCATTGGTTTTGTCGACCAAAAATTTGTTTAACATTTTTTTTTCGACATTTTTTAAACATTGTTGTTTTTGTTGAATATTTTTTTTTTGTAAAATGTCGATTTCGACCATTGCGTTCTTATTGTCGTCCAAACATTTTTTTAACAAATTTTTTTTTCGAAATTTTTCGAACATGTTGTTTGTGTAGAATATATATATATATTTAAATTTCGAATAGACGTCAAAACTGCTGAACCGAATTGAATAAAATTTTTGCGCAATATGTATGTTGGGCCTGGGCAGAGTATATGCTATATCTCGGTAAGATCGGTGGACTGGGCGTGGCACCTCCCATATAACCCAAAAATTCAAAACACATTATATCATCAATT
The DNA here is from genome assembly GCA_951804985.1 of Dryomyza anilis. Classification (NCBI taxonomy): domain Eukaryota; kingdom Metazoa; phylum Arthropoda; class Insecta; order Diptera; family Dryomyzidae; genus Dryomyza; species Dryomyza anilis. The sequence continues at coordinate 4,147,730 of OX638133.1, forward strand.
GGGATAGCAAATTTAAATAAATTTTGGTCAGCGTTATTTTTAACCATTCTAAACGGTTTCGCCGAATGTGGGAGTAATTGGACCATTGGGCGTGGCACCCCCCATAGACGATACATTTTACATAACGTGTATGTCAACAGTTATTATAGTGATATCAAGATATTTCACACCAGGTCAACAACCACCCAAAATTCTTTAAACTCACCACACCAAAATTCCCCACATTAAAATCCACCACGCTAAAACTCACCATACAAAAACTCACCACACTAAAACTCACCACACTAAAATTCACCACATTAAAATTCACCACACTAAAACTCACCACATTAAAACTCACCACAATAAAATTCACCACACAAAAATTCACCACACTAAAACTCACGACAAAAAAACTCACCACAAAAAAAATCACCACACTAAAACATCTACTATGAAAAACTCTACGGGGAAAAATTCTACGGGAAATAATTCTACAGGAAACAATTCTACCGTGATGAATTCTACGGGAAGAATTCTACCGGGAGGAATTCAACGGGAAAGCGTTCTATGGAGAAGAATTTTACGGAGAATATTTCTATTGGGAAGAATTCTACGGCGAAATGTTCTACGGGGAAGAATTCTAAGGGGAAGCGCAGTCTAAAAAAGAATTGTCCTTGAGAAAAGTTGTTTTATAAAACCAATAAAAACTTCAGCAGCTAAACACGGGCCCCTCATATCCTATTAATATAATAAATCTGTTTGTTCGTTTGTTTGTTCGTTTGTTTGTTCGTTTGTTTGTTCGTTTGTAAGTTTGTTCCGCTTCTCCGTCTAAACGGCTGATCCGATTTCCTTGAAATTTTTACCACAGATGCGGTATGGTCTGGAAGGAATGATAGGCTATATATGGGCGGGATTGGACAAAGAGGCGTGACACAACCTAAACTTTCAATACGATATAACTCGGCACTTTCACCAGCTACGAACATGAAACAAAAAACTCAAATACAAAAAAAAAAATTAAAAACAAAAAAACAAAAGCACAAAACAAAACAAAAGCAAAAATACAAAAACAAAAGCAATCACGTTTGTTCCGCTTCTCCGTCTAAACGGCTGATCCGATTTTCTTGAAATTTTTACCACAGATGCGGTATGGTCTGGAAAGAATGATAGGCTATATATGGGCGCACAAAGAGGCGTGGCACCTCCCATACAACCTAAACTCTCAATACGATATAACTCGGCACTTTCACCAGCTACGAACATGAAACAAAAAACTCAAATACACAAAAAAAATTAAAAACAAAACACAAAACAAAAGCAAAAATACAAAAACAAAACCAATCACATAAAACCACAATCCAAACGAAATGAAAAACAAAAAAAAGGAAAGAAAAAGAAAAACAAACTCACCACACTAAAACTAACCAAATTAAAACTCACCACACTAAAATTCACCCTTAAATTAACCACACTAAAACCCACCACACCATAATTCACCACACTAAAACTCACCACACTAAAATTCACCACACTAAAACTCACCACACTAAAACTCACCACATAAAAACTCACCACATTAAAACTCACCACACTAAAACTCACCACACAAAAACTCACCACACTAAAACTCACCACACTTAAACTCACCACACTAAAACTCACCACACTAAAACTCACCACACTTAAACTCACCACACAAAAATTCAACACACTAAAATTCACCACACCAAAACTGACCACACTAAAACTCACCACACAAAAACTCACCACACTAAAACTCACCACACTTAAACTCACCACACTAAAACTCACCACACTTAAACTCACCACACAAAAATTCAACACACTAAAATTCACCACACTAAAACCCACCACACTAAAATTTCACCACACTAAAAGTCACCACACTAAAATTCACCACACTAAAACTCACCACACTAAAATTTCTCCACATTAAAACTCATCACACTAAAACTCACCACACTAAAACTCACTATACCCAAAAGTCGCCACACTAAAACTCACTGCACTAAAATTCACAACACTAAAACTCACCACACTTAAACCCACCATACCAAAACTCACCACACTAAAACTTACCACACTAAAACTCACCACACTAAAACTCACCACACTAAAACTCACCACACAAAAATTCAACACACTAAAATTGACCACACTAAAACTCACCACACTAAAATTTCACCACACTAAAACTCACCACAGTAAAACTCACTACACTAAAAATTCACCACATTAAAATTCACCACTTTTAAACTCACCACATTAAAACTCACTACACTCAAATTTCGATACACTAAAAATCACCACACTAAAACTCACCGTACTAAAATTCACCACACTAAAACCCACCACACTATAATTAACCACACTAAAACTCACCACCCTAAAATTCACTACACTAAAACTCACCACAATAAAATTCATCACATTAAAATTCATCACACTAAAACTCACCACAATAAAATTCACCACACTAAGACTCGCTACACTAAAACACGCCACACTAAAACACGCCACATTAAAATTCACCTCACTAAATCCCACCACACTATAATTGACCACACTAAAACTCACCACACTAAAACTCAACACACCAAAACTAACCACAATTAAATTCACCACTCCAAAATTCACCACATCTAAACTCACCACATCGAAACTTACTACATTAAAACCCACCACACTATAACTTCTACCGGGAACAATTCTACCGGGAGAATTCTACGTTGAGAATTCTACGGGAAAGCGTTCTATGTGGATTTTACGGGAAAGATTTCTACTGGGAATAATTCTGCGGAGAAGCGCAGTCTGAGAAAAAATTGTCTTTGAGAAAAGTTGTTTTGGCGGAGAATTATTTGGTTACCACATTTATAAAACGAATAAAAAAATTTCAACAGCTAAGCACGGGCCCCTCATATAAATAATAAAATGTTTTTTATATTAATAAAATCGCTCCATATCTTTGAATTCAGAAAATCTTGGCACGAGTCGTGCACGGGTCCAGCTAGTAAGAAATATAAATAAAAAACAAAAAGAAGAAGTAATTAAATATTTTAAAATTGATAGAAATGAAAGAAATATAAGACTTCAAAAAAATAGAAGAAATAGTAAAAATGAATGTAACAAAAACAGCAAAATAGAAAAACAAAATTAAATTGATTTAATATAATATAATAATAAATATTAGTTTAAAAAATTGAAACTTAATAAACAAAATGCTATCGATATATTTACATAATATAGAAGAAGAAATAGATAATTTAAAAAAATTATTTAAAAAAAGGTACAAATGATTAAAAAACCGAAAAATTCAAATATTAATAAAAAAATAAATAAAAGTGAGAAAAAACCTGAAGATACAAAAAAAATAATTATACAATGAACAACAACCCCAATTTTAAAAGTAAGTGAACGACAATAAAAAATGGAAGACAAAATATAACAAAAAATAAAAAAAAAAATTGTCGTAAAAATCATTAAGAATTTATGTCAAAAGGTGGTCCAACACAAAAAGTGCTGTTGCACATAATGCGCTCAACACGCGGAAGTGCGCCATGCGGCGAAGGACAAAATGACGACAAGTAAAAACACTGTCACAGGACGAATGAACGAATGAACAACAACAGGTCATCGACGCCGCAAGGACATCGAGTGATACTAAAGCGCAAAAATGTTGCCAACGATCGATGTAGCTGATGTTGCCACTGTCGTCACTGATGATGCAGTTGCCCGTTGCCGCCGCAGTCGATGATGTGGCTGCATAGCAAATGTCATTAGCGTGCTGACAGCTGCATCACACACACACACACACCAATACATTTACTAATGCACACACACACTAACACATATTTAGAATCTGATGCGATAATGAAACCAGCAGCGCGGTTGTCTGGGGTCTGGTTTGGTTTGGTTTTTGGCACACAGTGGCAACACATGCCATGTGGGCACCGCTTTTTAGAGTCTGTGGCGTTGACATCTATGCTGATGATGAGTGTGCGTGGGTGGCTTTGTGTCTGACTGTGTATGGGTGTGTGGTTTTAGTCATGAACAGTAGGAGCAACAGCAATGGCAACAGCGCACACCGACACAAACAAGCAAATGATTGCTCTGAATTCGAAAGTGGATCATTGTTGACAACCGAAACATTTGCTGAAGGAAAACTGTAAAATAGCGTTTTTATCATAATCTCAGTTTTTTACAATCTTTTTTTTTAATTAAGTACTCTATTTTTAATTTTTATTTATATTTTAAATTTAACGATTTAAAGGTTGTAGAGATAAAAATTCAATATTTTGATTTTTTTTTTTATATAATATAATTTTTTTTTTTTGTAATTTTATTATTTGTTTAAAAAATTTTATATATTTTTTTTCGTAATAGTTTTGGGTTTTTTTATATTTCGCTATTGTAGTATTAATTTTTTATAAATTGTAAATTCAAAATTTTCCAATATTATGCGTATATTTTGTAGAAGTTTACTCATTTCACATCAAAAAACTATATTAGCGGGTTGCCTATGTAGTTTCTCTCAATTGAGCCTTGTTTAAATGCACCAGAACACTGTCTACATGTATTGCTTGTATTTTAATCAATTAATGACAGCACGTGAATCCTTTATCAACGGCTCAAAAACAGCATACCGCGAAAATTTGCGTATTTTCAGCTCAACAGCAGTAGTAGTAACAACAATATCAGCAACAGCAATAAAAACAAAAAAAATGACATGCATAAAACAGAATAACTACAACGAATATTGTGAAAATGTTTTAAATTAATTAACACAAAGCGGAAAAATACAGGCCACAAAAGCAACAAAGAGGTAATGGTCGAAAACTGTTGCAGCAGCACAGACTGACAGTAAATCTGTTAATTTATAAAAGGTTTTATAGAAAATATAGCAAAATAAAAATATTTTTTTTATCTGGTATTTTTTTTTTTTTTGTTTTTAAAACCATTTTTGAAAATAGCAAACGAAGTGGAAGTGCGAGTAAATGTAATTAAAATTTTTCAAAAACAACCTAGTTGGTCTTTTAAAAAAATTGCCATGGAGGTAGGGGCTAACCCTAAGACCATTTCTCGCGTTATCAACCGCTTTAAGGAAGACCTGAGTATTGATCGGAAGAAAGGTTCTGGTAAAAAAAAAGGCCCACATGATCGTGAAAAGTCGAAGAAGGTTGTGAATATTTTAAAGAAAGATCCAAGCATATCCGGAAGGAAATTGGCGAGAAAGGCGGATTGCTCAGAATCTTTCGTGCGCAGGACTAAGAAAGAAGCTGGGCTGAAGACGTACAAGATCCAAAAAGTTCCGGATAGAAATGCCGTCAAGAATGAAACCGCAAAACAACGAGCTAAAAAGCTGAACCAAGATTTTTTTAAAAAATTCGATTGCTGCATAATGGACGACGAAACTTATGTTTTAGCGGACTTTTCTCAGCTACCTGGACAGGAATTTTATACAGCCGATTCTCGAGGAAATGTCGCTGAAAAATTCAAATAAAAAAAAAATGACAAAATTCCCAAAGAAATTCCTTGTTTGGCAGGCAGTTTGCAGTTATGGAAAAAGGAGCAGCTCATTCGTGACATCGGGTACAATTAATAGCGAAATATATGTGAAGGAATGCTTGCAAAAGAGATTGCTTACGCCAACATAAAGTGTCCACATTTTTTGGCCTGACCTCGCTTCATGTCACTACAGCAAAACGGCCTTATAGTAGATCCAACAAAATGCAGTGATTTTGGTGCCTAGAGAAGCCAATCCACCAAACTGTCCAGAACTGAGGCCGATTGAGAGATACTGGGCTTTAGTAAAAAGGGAGATGAAGACAACAAAAAAAAGTGGCCAAAGACCCTCAAGACTTTAAAAGAAAATGGTCTTCAGCAGCTGTGAGGGTGTCGGACACTACCATTACAACATTAATGGGAGGGGTTCCGGAAAAATTAAAACTTTTTATTAAAAAATATTAATTTCTAGTTTTTTATATATTTTTTTTTAAATCTAAAAATAATTTGCAAAATAAAATATTTTATTCTATAATAATTCGATTACTAGATTTCTAGATTTTTTAATTTTTGTAGCGGACAATTTTATTCGACGCAGTCCTTATTTGCTGAACAATGTTATTTATCTATATACTATACTGTCAAGGTAGGTTAACTTAATTGCGTTTATCTTAAAAAGTAGTTTATACATCGATATCAATAATTCTGGAGTTCATTTAGTGACTCAAAAAAAAAAAAGGAAATGTAAAATAAAAATATGGTTAATTCTACACCCAGTGAAAAAAATCAAAAATTCAAAATTTAAATTTTATTTTTGTAAATTTAAACTTTACGTACATTTAAAAAGAGGAACAAATCATGTATTAGAAGATGTTATATTCCATTAGAAAGGTAATTTAATTGTCTACATTCATTTATCAAAATAGTATGCTTTATAACCAATTATCTTGACTCAGTAATATGCATTTTTTTTAAACACCCTGTATCTTAAACTGGGTGCAAAATAAGTCATTTTTATAGTGTAGAGTGAAAGGGTATATTCAGTTTGAAACGCCGTTTGTAACACCCTGAAGAAAGCATCTCCGGTATGGAAAAGTATATATATTCTTCATCAGAATGACCTCCTGAGTCGATTTAGCGATGTCCGTCTGTCCGTCTGTCTGTCTGTCCGTCTGTCCTTCTGTCTGTCTGTTGAAATCACGATTACGGAAAAAGTAGAAGAGCTAGAGCAATGAAACTTTAGATTTAGATTACTTATATATCCAATCTGTCTGAACAAGAAAATTGGCATGTTCAAATACCTCATATAAAATTTACATCTACAGATCAATTTTACTGTATACGTGCTTAGGTAAACTTTTTTGGTCAAATATATATTGACATCATGCTCAAATACATGAAAATAATGTTTTCCTGCAAACGAGTTGTGGTTACCAAAAAAAAAATTCGAAATTCGGTACACCTACCCATTTGTAAATATGGGAATCAAATGAATGGAAATTCTTCAGCGATGGAAAGTTAGTAGTTATTTTCAGGATTCGTATACCCTGGTGACCTATATACCAATTTGAATGGTAACCACACATATGTGTAGGGTATTTATAGTCGGCTTAGACCGACTATAATTTTGATAATCCTAACTATCATAATAACACCTACTTTAAAATTTTCCATGTGATCTTACCTTCCCAACTGGTTTTTATTTAACATCAAATTCAACATGAATTTTTGACATTGATGAACGAAAACCTATGTACAAAAGATGGCTTTAGATTTCATTTGAAAGGTGTTCAGATGGCCTGTAATATGAGTTATGACTTAGTTTTTGTTCGTAATGGTTAAAGGTCATTATAACATGATATAAATTTTGGGAATTTAAAAACTAGATTTGCTCTGCTTTTCTTCTCATTATTTGTGTTAAATTTCATTGCTGCATTCGTACTGGTTCCTGAGTTATAAATATAAGTAAATGTGAAATCATGAAAATTTACTATGTTATTTGTATTTATATTTGATTTTTTTTAATAAAAAATCATGGTTCTATAAGGTATAAATAATAAATTGACTAATATTAATTTTAGTGCATTTCACGTGTTCAGGTTTCTTTGTTTTTTTGAATGGTCATTTAAAAAGTATATGATCAGCTCTTCCCTGTTAGCACCATATCTTTACAGCACCCCACCCCAAAATAACCCGAAAATGTACTAATTTTAATAATAATGCAATAAATCACAATAGTGTGTATTTCGTGATAATAATAGTGCATAATAGCCACAACGTAATCGATTTAAAAAATGTAACTAAAAATTATAATAAAAGAAATACATATTTGTTAAAAGCACGACTCGAATTGTTATTATATCCTGTTTTAGTCGATGCTATAAACAGTCCCCCAAGTGACATAAAATCCAAAAAAAAATATAATTACACTAGTTTTCAATCATTTCAAATTCAAACAAATCGATATAAGACTAGGATTCAAATAAATTTTTATTAATATTGAAATATATAAAAAATTCAAAAGGTAAAAGATATTGATCTTCCATCAATGCGTTTTTTTTAACAATTTTTTAATTTTAAATAATATTTGTTTTATTTTTTATAAACACATAAATACCGACAACATAATAACTGTCATTGAACTCCGATCAATGTTGTTCAATGTTGTTGTTTTGAATGTTCGTCTTCTCACTCGATACTCTTTGCATGTTCTGCAACAGTAGTGTCATTTGGTTTTGTAGTCTTCAAAAAGAAATGTTTGACTCTACTAAACACATTTGAAACAAATACTGCAGTGAAGTGTAGTTGCTGGAGATACTTTACTGTAATACTGCCGACTGTCATTGCAAAATGCACTAAACACTGTTGAGTGCAGTAGTGCGGAGGGAACTTCAAATACATTTGTGCAGATTTCTAAATTAAACATAAGAAAATTGTAATTTTTTGGAACTCCGATCGGCAGATTTGTTGTTGTTTTGAATCTTCGTCTTCTCACTCGATACTCTTTGCATGTTCTGCAACAGTAGTGTCATTTGGTTTTGTAGTCTTCAAAAAAAAATGTTTGACTCTACTAAACACCTTTGAAACAAATACTGCAGTGAAGTGTAGTTGCTGGAGATACTTTACTATAATACTGCCGACTGTCATTGCAAAATGCACTAAACTTTGTTGAGTGCAGTAGTGCGGAGGGAACTTCAAATACATTTGTGCAGATTTCTAAATTAAACATAAGAAAATTGTAATTTTTTGGAACTCCGATCGGCAGATTTGTTGTTGTTTTGAATCTTCGTCTTCTCACTCGATACTCTTTGCATGTTCTGCAACAGTAGTGTCATTTGGTTTTGTAGTCTTCAAAAAAAAATGTTTGACTCTACTAAACACCTTTGAAACAAATACTGCAGTGAAGTGTAGTTGCTGGAGATACTTTCTACAATACTGCCGACTGTCATTGCAAAATGCACTAAACACTGTTGAGTGCAGTAGTGCGGAGGGAACTTCAAATACATTTGTGCAAATGTCTAAATTAAATATAAGAAAATTTAAATTTTTTGGAATAAAATATCAAATGAAAAAGATAGAAACAGTCATGTGATGTCAATTTCTTTTATTTTTATTATATGGAGAAGGCATTGTAATGGAGAATGCTGGCCTAATATAAGAAGGTCCATAAATAAATAATGTGCGATTGAGTGGGAGTTCCCTTTTTCAGTTATTTCCCAATTTTTCACTTTCTCATGTTTCTTGCCTAGTCAAATCGATAAATCCAAAAGGACTATCCTTTTTCTTACGAGCACTTTTTTTTCGTTGAAGATTAATACATTATGAAATAATACCCAACATTATCTTATTTAATTTTTATTTATATTTTTTCGAAATTTTTGTTTTCTGCTTTTTTAATTATTTTACGTAAATAACACACAGGTCATTGAGGTTAATTTCATTGGGGCCGTTTTCATGCCGCTGACTTTTACCATCAATTCGTCTAAAGTATTTTTAAATGTTTTCCATTGTTTCTGTTTTCGGTCCTCGTGTTGACCACGTATTTGTTTGATGCGACTGCAGCAAGCAGCGCGTTTAGCGTTCATTTTGTTTATGTTTTTGGCGCCATTTGTTGACATTTGGGGCGTGCATTTCGCGCATTTGTTGACAATAATTGCAACGCGTTATGCAAATTTCTGGCAACGCCAACATGAACTGTAGCCGCCGATCACGATGAACGGCCTCTGGTGTGTTGCATGGTTTACGAAATATAGAAAGACTGGTCAGCCGATTAGTTTACAATCGATAATTTCCACGACAATGTTTTTGTTAAACCAACGGGCAGTAGTTATTCACACATTGTTGATGAATTCAATTAATTTCCAATTAGTAATATGAAAAAAAGTTCAACTGTATAAATAAAATTGCTAACTCAAAATCGCTAATACTCCTCAAAAGTTTGTTTATACTTTATGGCGGTTGAGAAATATTCAGGTTGGTTTTTAAATTATTGTAGCAGGTCTTATAGTAGCAGAGAATTTATTGTATTTATTACAAATCGTAGCACTTTCGTATTTAGTAGTAAAAATTTCATTTTAATATTATTATTTTTTTTTAATAAATTTTCCAGATAATTCTAATTCAAGACGTACAGTATAATATCATATTTTATAATATCCTATTTAATAATTCAGTGTATTGTAAACCAACATAAAAGGTAATATTAAAATATATATCAGACCCTCTGTATTGAGGTCAATGAATACGCTTCTTAAAACACAACACTTTTTTTGTTGCTAATGCGCGATTATTGTACACTGTTTTCAGTTCCAAAGTTTGTTCAATTAGAAATCAAAGAATAAAACAAACCCATATATGTAACTCCCAAATTCCCACGCTGCACGACAACATAAAAGTTAGAAAGCATTTCATTCGGCATAGGGCTTTTGAAGAATGTTTACACTTCAAATCCAAATTATTAATCAAGCGCACAACCAGAATCGGGCAGGTCTTTGATCAGTGGGCTTTGATCATTGATATGTAATGCTTAACATGTATCGCTTAGAATATTTTATACAATATGCAATGAATTTTTCAATTTTGTTTTGTTTCTAATAAACTCCATCATCGATCCAGCAGCTATGCAAAGTGCTAATTGAAGCACTTAAAGACCTGGGCGGTACTTTGAGCAAATATTGATAAAGTCGGGACAGAGAGAGAGAGAGTATCTTTCACCCACTCTGTATCTCTGTTTACAGTTGTCGCTACATTTTCTCATTTTGCTTTTTTAAAAACCCGAACGATGTACTTCATTTACATAGAATCACCCAACATTTATTTTTACTTCTCAAGAAAGTGTTCGCATCGTAAGAGCTTTGACAAATATTTGTAGAATTCATTTGTTTGGCTTTCATTCAATCGATCGATGGATGGTTCAGCGATTTAATTGATTTGTTAAGCCCAACGAAATAGTTGAGCCACAGCATGAAATCGTCAATGCATGAGTGAATGTTAACATTCAGGCAGTGATGCACAAAATAGCGGTTTTTTTTTAATATTTTTTATTATTTAGTAACTGAAAAAATTTTAAGAAAAATATATTGAAAAATGCATACAAGTTTCAAAGGCATCTACTAAAAATTGTCAAATTGTAAGTTGAGGTCAAAAATTTCCAAAAAAATAATAATAGAAAAAATAGAAAGAAATAGAAATAATAGAAAGTGTCTCAAAAAAATTTTTTTTTGTTCGAAATATTTTTTTTTTTATTTTTTTTTTCAAAAAAATTAAATTCTTTTCAATAAAAATAGTTTTTTCTAAATAATATATTTTTTTTAAATGTACTAAAAGTTGTCAAATTGAGGTCAAAAATTAAAAAAAAAAAGTGATGCCAACTCATATTTTCATTTTCCCCGATATTCTTAGCAAAATTCTCCAATTGACTATAAAATTCCCCGCACAAATGTAATTTAAATACACTGAGAATAAATAATGTTTTCGCTACATTTTTCGTTAAAATCGAAATAATCCATAGAATAAATATTACGCAATATGTTATTCATTTAATATGTTTTTTTTTATTTCTTGATTTCTCTATAATTCGAAAGACATTTATCAGCCATTATAAATTGTGAAAAATTATTAGTTATTACCAAGTGGTGCTATATTAATTAAGGTCCAGTTTGTCAGTGAAAGTTTTAACATAGCTTAAATAAATATTTCAAAAGTCTATAGTTCTAAATCAAAATGTCCGAATTTCTTTAAACTTTACCATCAGATACATAGATAGACAATCAGATTAACCAATAAACGAAATAAAGTCGACTCTAAAGATAGTATCAGCTTTTCCGACAATTTTCCCTAATATTTATTTGTCAAAAAGCTGATACTTTCTTTAAAGTCGACATTATTTCGTTTATTGCTTAGGCTGAATTAGTACTCAGTTAATATGAAATTTGAAATATATGTAGAATATTGAATAAAATGTGACTGAAAAAATAGATCATAAACGTAGTTTAAAATTGTACTGAAAATGTGCAATTTATGCAGATAAAAATATTTTGAATAGGAGCAAACTATTTTGAAAATTAAATTTAAACATTTAAAAACCTGTAAAAACAAATGTGCAATTGTAAATAAATATTATTTCGAATTTTTAGTATTAATCATTTTTTTTACTACATTTTTGTCATTGATATTTTTAGTTTCTAAATTTTAAATTCCCAATAATCGCAATCTTTAAAATACTGAAAACAATATTTTTTTTCAACTATTAAGGAGCATGTCTTACATTAATTAAAAATGTATCCTTTATTTAAAAACATGACATCAGAAAATGTTAAAGGAATTAATCTAGATCTAGAAATCGTATTTAATTGATTGTGTTTATTAAAAACCAAATTATGATCTTTGAAATGATTGGAATATAGAGGTATGTTCCAGTTTTCGATCGAATCCGATTTTACCTGCAAAATTCTAAACAAACGATTTTGAATTTATTATTTTCCAAACGAATTGAAAGCGTAAAAGTCAAAGAATGCTGTTTAAATTATTTTCAAAAATTATTTATTGTACTACGAATTCGAATCTAAAAATAAAAACGTTTGTATTAAAATATTCATATCTAATTCGATCAAAAGTTGGATTATGCCCTTATATTCCAATCGTTACGAATGCAGAAAATGTAAGAGATACTAATTCGAAATTCCCCACCAAAGGTGGACAATTCCCCGATTAGCCACTAAGACTGAAATTCACCACAAATTGAGGAATTCCCTTCAATTGGCATCACTGAATAGAGTGAAAAAATAAAAAAAAAATTTCACAAAAAAAAAGTTTTTTTGAAAATAAAATTTAAAAAAATAAATCAAACTAAAAAAAAATTGTCCGGAAAAACATTTTTTTTGAAACAATTTTTTTCAAAAAAAAAATTTTTTTTTTCAAAATAATAAAAGACAAAAAAATATTTTTATTGGAATTCGGTTTGATGAACAGCATTCTTCAATATGATTTACATATATGTTATATTTTATGTAATTGTTCATGAATATGATGAAACGTATTCTTCACATACACTTCATCATATTGAAGACAACTTTTACGGTCATTCATCAAATTGATAATTAATATTCATAACACAAATGTTTTCTAGATATCAATATTATGAACCGTTCTTGATATCAAAAAATTATTAGTTTGGTTTTCAAACTTTGGTTTATGTATAAATAATAATAATAAGTGTTGATCAATTTTCCTGAAACTTGTATTAATATATACATATGATAAAATTACATTTATAAAATTTATATAATATGTTCCAGCATTTATTTATTATCGAATTCCGGTCTAATTCCGATCTAATTCTGATCAAATTTCATACAAAACAAACGATTTGAATTCGAGGTCTCAATAACAAAAATTGTTTTCCAAATAAATTCAAATCATTTAAGTCAAAGCAAGCAGATTTAACTTGTAGCCGCGGTAGCTCAGTGGTTAGTGCGTTGGACTGCTAGTCGAAAGGTCCTCGGTTCAAGCCTGGACTGGGGCTAAAAACATCTTTTCATTGAAACATTTTTCTATACCGCGCTACCTCTCGGCAGTAAATGGCAAACCTACGAGAGTAAAACATTGCCTATGAAAAGCTCTCACCCGCCGTTCTGATTCGGCAATAAACTGTAGGTCCCACCACTTTGAGTACAAATATAACACGCACAGCTGAAATGGTGAGAGAGCTCGACCTAAGTTCTTATAGGACTGTAGTGCCAAACTATTATTATAAGCAGATTTAACTAACTGGAAAAGCTATATTATTTACTGAAAATTTAAAGGGATTTAAAATTTTATATTTAATTCTATAGTATGTTGGAATATTCACGATATTATTTAAATATGCATAAATATCTCATTTATAAATAAACATATTTTTTTTGTGCATCACTGTAATTAATTTTATTTTTATACGGAATTCAAAATATGTTTGTACTTCGCGTCACCTATTACCGTAACTACTACCAAAATATATCTGCATTTTATGATCTATTGAGTGATTGAGCCATATTTGTTTTCCTCGTTTTTATTTTTTTTTTCGTTATTTATTTTTCACTTACATTTTTATCACTTAGTAGGTGTCATATTTTTCCACTCGGCAGCTATTCAACATTGACTCGTGCGCGTTTACAGTACGTAGTGTGAAAGTTAGAAGCAGCATTAACGGGGGCATGTAAAATCCATAAACCAACCGTGAAATAATTATTTAAATAGAGCTATGGCGATGACTTGAAGTATTTTTATGGTTTTTTAAAATATTCAAAATCATTGTACAAAACAGTGTAGTTTTCAAGCTAAATAATACACATCGAAAATAATTTCTATTTCATTAAACTTTGATTTCAAGTCAAATCGAAATACTTTCCCCCAAATGTTCATAGATTTTCTTTTTCGTTCTCCGAATTTTGTTCGGTACGTATACTCGCCATACAACTGATTTACAACTAAAAGGATTATCGTGTAGTTCGTGAAGTTAATGCGTTTTTCTAATTTCTTTTGGGGGCCGCGCGCCAATACTTCCATCACCTCTTTTGCAGCTGCAACTTCCTCGGATTCACTTTGACTTTGACAGCGCGAAACTTCGTACGAAACTTTATCAGAGAGACACTTCAATGTTTGGGGTAAAATGAAAAGTGGAAAAACTGCACAAAAACATTTTATTTCACATTTAGTTGACCAAAATTAAGCAGTCATTAAGCAGTCGGGGTGCTTGAAACAAAGTCCAGCAACATTTTTATATAAAGAATAAAAAAAAAACATTCAAACAATTATTTGTATTTGCTTTACAAAAATGTATATAAAAATTATTCAGTGCTTCAAATTTTACTTTTAATGGAAAAAATAACAATTACAAGTTGGTAATTATAAAAAAAAAATAACTATAATTATTGCTACAATCCTTTTAGTCAGTACAAACGTTTTTTTTTTTCAACATTACCATATTTTCGTTCTTTTGCAGACAATTATATCTCGAAAATAGACTTGACAATTATATCAGAAGTATACTCTATAATACTATGTATAATTTAAAAATTAAAAAAGTAACCTTTCACTAACAGAAATAGTTATATTTAATGTAGTGCAAGAAAATGTAGTACACACAGAAAATATTATATTTTTTCCTGAGCTTCGAAGATGTGATCTGTAATAACCAACACCAATTACTTGCGGTGGTCACAGCCACACAGAAAAAAAAATCGACGTAAGTATAGCAACCGATATTAATTGCATTCATTAATCAATCCAGCAATTAAATACACTAATTATATGAAAACATTTGCTGTTTTTCGTTAATTCAGCAATTCCATTTGCTAATATGAATATTTATACGTCAATGCAGCAAATTAATTATTAGCTGACTAAATTATTTGCTGCATTGACGTACAAATATTCATATTATCAAACACAATTGCTTAAATAACGAAGAATGGCAAATGTATTCATTAAACTAGTGAATTTAATTGCTGGATTAGTTAATGAATACAATTAATATCGGTTGCTATAAAGATTATCATAGATTTATACTCAATTCTTATCGCAAAAACTGCAATCAATAAATTTTGATTTTATAAAATTTAATATACACGAAAAAAAAATAGATTGTTTTAATAATGAAATGCATTTAAAACCCTATTCAAAACATTATTTTTATTTCATGTCATCTATCGCCGACTCTATGCTTGAAAATCAAATGAGTGTATTGCTCACAACTCAAAGCACAAGTAGTGTCAAAACAAAACACAAACAAGACGTTGTTGTAGTGAAGAGGTCTATAATGATGTGCAATAAAAATTCATTTGCATTTTACATTTTTTATCAATCTTCCTCTAAGGAATTTTCATTAATATAAAAAAAAATTCAAAA
Source organism: Dryomyza anilis (assembly GCA_951804985.1). NCBI lineage: Eukaryota > Metazoa > Arthropoda > Insecta > Diptera > Dryomyzidae > Dryomyza > Dryomyza anilis. The sequence continues at coordinate 4,163,621 of OX638133.1, forward strand.
GGTATAAGAAAATCATATAATATTATATATATATATTTTTATCGAACATTTTTTTTTTCAAAAAAAATGTATTTTGTTAGATATAGTGTTATTCGACAAATGCGTTGTTTTTGTCGTACAAACATTTTTTTTTAATTTTTTTTTTTTTTGAAAAAGTTATTTTTGTTTTTTTTTTTATAAGCACATAAATACCGACAACATAATTACTGCCGTCGAACGATATGCGGCAGATTTGCTGTTGTTTTCATTGCTCGACTTCTCACTCGTTACTCGTTGCGCTCATTCGCTGCACTCACTGTATTCGTTGCATGTTCAGCGACAGTAGTGTCATTTGGTTTTGTTTTTCAAACCATTGAATGGCTTGAAAAAAAATGTCTTGATACTACTTGACATCAATGAAACAAATACTGCAGTGAAGTGTAGTCGCTGGAGACATTTCATTATAATACTGTCGACTGTCAATGCAAAATGCACTAAATACTGTAGAGTGCAGTAGTGCATATTTAACAGAGGAAATTTAAATATATTTGTGCAGATGTCTAGTGCATACTTTTGTACTACTAGTTTGATTGAATCGTTTAATATTGAACTGTGTTTTTTACTTTCCTTAATTGTTTTAAGAAAACTCTGTAAATTTGTATACAAAAATCAAATAAAGTCGGTAGAAATAATGATTCGTTTTTTGTATGTGTGTTTTTTTGCAAATGCTGTAAAGCATTTTTCACGCTGCTTTCCAATGGGTTTACCGCACTTAGTGCTACGACAACATATGACCAACATCTTGTTGTCAATGATACAACAAGGACACCACCCAAGCAATGCATGGCAAATGCGTTGACAAACTACTCTATTCGATAAATGGAGTCCACCAGCATGTTGGTCAAAGTGATTTAGTGGTGAAACACTGAACTTTGTGCAGCAGTTGGTCTTTTTTTTACGCAGACAGAGTACTAAACAGGAGTCCTCAACCGAAAAATTGGGTTCAACTTTTTTTTTAATATCTTCTAAGATCCACGGCACTCAGACAGAGTGACTTTGTATTGTGAAATCTATTCCCTGAGTTTTTGTGGTTAATATCAGCACGAACGCGGATTCAATCCCGAGACCTACATAATTCAAGTCCAGCGCGCTACCTCTGGAATGCTGAGGCCGGTTTCGTCTTAGTACCTACTTTGATAAATCAAATAGTAAAGTACAAAAATAATTTAAAATGAATAGAGAAGTACACTAATTAAGATATTGTGGTATGTTTCACTGTTCAAATTTCATATGAATGTTATCATTTCAACGGATTTAGAAGTGGTATTAAAACTGATTTTATAAATGAAATCAAACCTTGAACTATTTTATTTCCTTTGGATATAATTCTTTGTTTTGAAAAGTCGTTTCCGAAATGGTTTGATTTGAAATTTTCATACACAATTCGGAATCATTTAGATGGAAAACAGGAACATATGCGTCAAAATTGCAAATTTTTGTAAAACTAAAACATGAACCAAGAAAGAAATCTATTAAAAACACCTATGTTGGAATTAATTTCGAATGTTTTTCTGGAAATTTAATTACAGATTCAGACATAAAAAATATAAACTAGAACATATTGGATTGGGATTTGAACTACTATAGTTCATTTCTGAGAATCTATACCAAACTTTTCCAGCCTATTAAAAATGATAAAACAAGTTATTTTTTTATTTTTCATCATGTATATATATATATTAAATTTTTTTGCGCTTTGTTAAAATAATTATTTGTCTATTGTATTTTGTAATTGAACTGGAAGCCAATCTCCGTTGTATCAGTTATAGCATCGCTGTTAAAGTACACGACAAACGGACCTTCGGTATTACCTGTGAAAGAAAAGAATAAAATAAAATATTTGTCCATCAAACTATTTATCCAATACTAACTATAAATGATCTGATTCTTCGCTATGGAAGTGGCACCGCAGAAATACGTCGGCTGAATATCCATCTGGGGCACGAACATGGCACGCGGTATCATCAGATAGTCCTCACGTCGGTTCACGGTCAACACGTTGCTGTGACAATCGTTATCGTAACCAGGACTATCGATTTTTTGCTGAGAGAGCCCGAAATTCAAAGCATTCAATCTGCAAGAGAAGAACAGTTAAATCCCTATTATAACCCCATAGCCAATATAGAACCTACTGCAACATCATATCACTGAAGGTGCGCTTAAAGCAGATCGCATAGGACATATCTCCCAAATACAGGCCCAGTCCATTGTTATAGTTGAAACTCTGAATAGTGCCTTGGCGCGCTGTGTGATACTGAAGGCACCCGGGAGGCGCCAATATATCCAGATCGCTGTTGTGCGTCGAAAAGATGTTGCGTATGTCGTTGAGTCCATTCTGGTTCATGAACGGCAGCAGTGCGTTGCCGCCGCCGAGTGGATTGCCGCCGAACGATGTGCTGCGCTTCTTCGGCATCGGACATTCGAGCTGTGTCAAAACCAGGCGCCAGTTGGAGCTGGACCAACGTGTGCTCAGATCGAACATCAGTCGGACATGATCCATACCACCGGCTACATTGAAGGGCACATAAATGTGCTGGCCATCGTTGTTGCCACAGATTGTCATTTGATTGATGCTCAGCTGGTCGGTGCAAGTCAGCGACTGACCGTTGAGTGTCGGTTGCTGTAGCGAGAATTTCTCAAAATCGATGCGAAGCTGACATACGTTCGGGCTGTACGGCTCTATGACGTATGTGCATTCCGTTGGCAGAGTGATGGGGTTCTTGATGACGATGGTTTTCTGTTTCGAGGAGAGGCCGCACTGCAAATTAGCTGGGGGGGGAGAGAAATAGAATGTAAAAATGTTCATTGAGAAAAAATACCTTTAAAATAATAGTTTTTTTTTATATTTCAATAGTTTTTACTATTAAATTGTATCAAGATTTTATTATTCTACACCCAGAAAAAAATTCTCTCAAATCTCACTAAAATTGGTCAATAGGACAATTATTAATTTAATAGTATAAAAAAAAAAAATCTTTTCATATAAACTCAATGGCAATGTCATAAATATAATTGAATACTACATATTTCAGTTAAGAAATACTGAATTCCATGTTTGAATTTTGAAAATGTTGGTGATTTTACGATATATTCTATTTTATATTCTATTTCTGTCTATGTCAAATAAACTTTAGAATCGATTTAACATAACTGTCTCGAGGGAAAGAGCATTTTATTTTTCTAAATATATCGTAAATTCCACAAACTATCGAAATTTTCTAAAATGTGTACCAAAGTCTGTATTTATTATTACTAGGAATGAATTTATTTTTTTTTTGATTATAAATAAAAATATGTTATTTTGATAATTTTAAATCAATAATTTTTCTATTGTCAAAAAAATTAATTTTCGTAATCTCGGAGTGTTCTATAGACATCGTATATTAAAATAAAGGTTTAGCTAAACTCCAAACCTATTTGGAAATATTCCTCACTTAACAAAGATTTCATCTTCTACTCCCAGACAAAATTTTTGACCGAGTCGAGGCAGTTTGAAAACATTTTTCGACATATTTCCAACTGACAAAGGAGGTGTTTGTATCACAAGGTTAGAAAGCTAGAAATGTTGGTACGGTATAATTAAGTTTATAAAATATATAATAATATAATAGTTTGGCACTACAGTCCTATAAGAACTTAGACCGAGCTCTCTCACCATTTTGAGCTGTGCGTGTTATATTTGTACTCAAAGTGGTGGGACCTACAGTTTAATGCCGAATCCGAACGGCGGGTGAGCGCTTTTCATAGGCAATGAAATGAATGAGGCAAATGAAATGAAATGTTTTACTCTCGTAGGTTTGCCATTTACTGCCGAGAGGTAGTAAATATAGAAAAATGTGTCTATGAAAAGATGTTGTTAGCCCCAGTCCTGGCTTGAACCGGGAGCCTTACGGCTAGCAGTCCAACGCACTAACCACTGAGCTACCGCGTCTTGTTATATTTTGATGTTAAATTGAACGATATGTTAAAGTTTATATTGTCTTTCAATAGTAATACTAATAAAAATTGTTTGACACAACAGATCTGAAGAATCTAAAGCATCTAAAGCTCTCTCACCATTTTGAGCAGTGCGTGTTATATTTGTACTCAAAGTGGTGAGACCTACAGTTTAATGCTGAATCCAACTGGCAGGGTGATAGCTTTTTCATTTTACTCTCGTAGGTTAACCATTGACTGCCGAGAGCTAGAGCGGTATAGGAAAGTGTTTTCTATGAAAAGATGTTCTCAGTCCCAGCCCAGTATTTTGAACCTATGCTACGAGACATTTCAACCTGCAGTCCAAGGCATTAACCACTGCACTAACGACGCTACGTCTTTCAATAGTCAATTTTGATAAAAAGATTTTTATTAAACATGTTTTTTTCGTTATAATGCACTTTATCTTAAAATTTGTATATGACACACCTTTTATTTTGTTCTTTATTATGTTTTCTTATTAAAGAACTTTACCGCGATGAGTTCAAATTGTGTGAAATATTGTATAATTCTATACAGTACAGGATTTTTCAGTTTTTGATCAAATTTTATAAAAATTTCTTATGCAATGATTTTGAAATCGATTATTCTATTTCCAGTATAATTCGATTTTTTAATATTGTCATTTAAAATTCAAACTAAGCTGTATGAAAAACAGAAAAATGTCCCAAAGTGTGTATTAATCGAATTTTGGGAATATGTAGTTGGAAATGCATTCAAGGCATTGAAATTGAAGTCAGTATTTATTTCATTGTGAGAAATTTCAAGAGTTTTAACTAAGCTGACTAAAGTCGGCCTCATCAGTCAGAGATAGTGCGCTGGACTTGCATTCTAAAGGTTTCGGGTTCGAATCCCGGCTTGGGCATGTGCACTCGTGGTGATATTAACCACAACACGTAGGGAATATAGACTGTCTGAGCGCTGTGGATCTAAGTATATTTCAAAAAAAAAAGCTGACAATATAACTTTAGAACTATTCATTAATTAAAAATTTGCAAATTCTCAAAAGGTTTTCTTAAAAATTCCTCTAATCTCTTCATCTATTAATAAAACGAATAGTTTCAAAATTCAACTAAACTGGGTTTTTCTAAAAGGTTTTTCAAAATAATATTGAATTATCGACCATGGTCCGGCTTTCGATCGAATTCCGATTGAACTTCAAATACAATTTTTAAACAAACGGTTTTGAATTCGCACTTCCCATACAATAATGACCTTTTCAAACGAATTCAAATCGTTGAGGTCAAAGCAAACGAATTGAATGCATTGAAAAAAAAACACAAATTATTGTACTGAGACATCGAATTCAAAACCGTTTGTTATTTTATATGAAATTGTATTGGAATTCAATAAAAAGTCGGAACATGCCCCTATACAACTTCCGACCGTAATCTAATAAAAAAATTCAATTCGAATTGGGATTTCAAATATTTGAATTTCGTTCAAAAGTGACTTTCATAATATAAAATTTGTGTACGATACAATTTTGTTGTCCTCAACAAACATGAGATTTTATATAGAAATAATTTGAACCGCTCCTTCATTTTTTTATGTAAACTCTACTACTTTTTTTACTGCATTTTTACTACGTATTTGTATTACTAATGTGTGTGACCCTTTCTTCTGTTATTTTATTTTCCTTTCTTCCATTTTTTTTAAATTTCCCTTTGTCACACTTCGTTTTTACACATTTCACTCACTTTCACAACAAACGCCGTACGTGCCGCAAAATCCGGATACCGCACCGCCCAGCCGCATACAGTTGAAACGCGTCAGACAGCTGCCCGTAAATCCTTCCACCGTCTGGCAGCTATTAGCCGCTGTCGTACGCCGTCCCGTCCGAAAGGACGGCATTGCCTCAGTTGAATTAACCGCCGCATCCCGACCACTCTCAACTTTACCAGTGGCCAGCACCACACAGAGTGCTAATAAAACACTGCCTACTATTTCAACATTCCACATGTTTGTATTTTTTTTTTATCTAAATTATCTGTTTGCCGTTATAATTTCTTTTTTAAGACGTACACTCTTTTTTTCACACACCTGTTGCCACCGACGTTTGCGCATCAACTACTCAAGAATCAATGAAAAGTCCGCGCTTTTATATTACAACATAGAATTGCAGATGGTCGCTCTTTCCTCAACATCGTCGATCGTCGAGTCTGTCCGTCTGCTTGTCTCTCCGATGATGTGATTTTCGTGTACCGATCTTTTGACGAGTCAATATTTGTAGGCATTTTAATGAAAGAAAACCACGCAACCGCACGTACGACAGAGCGAGACAGCGTGGCCCCATTGGTTGTTGAACTATTTAAGCAAATAATTTGGGGTCTTCGTTGGATCAAATCTGGGTGTCTAACTGGATCGTGCGATATTTTAATGAACATGAACACTTTGCAAATTCGTGTATTTATCCTCATTTCGTGTAGAAATATTTAAGAATATTGTGATGCGTACCGCAGTCAATTACCTGGCACAGATCATTATCGCATAATGTACAACAACTGTTCGACTTTTTTTTTGGAACATATCTCGATTTTTGTGAAATTGGTTACAAAGAATTGATGAGATAGCGATGCAACTGCGTTCGATAAAACGCAGAGTTACCAACACTAATTGAGAAATAAAATTAAATACTAAAAAAAATAATGAAATTCCAATTGTTTAGCACTTTTCATAGAGGCATACAAACGTTCTGATCCATTGAAGTAGATTTGAAACTGATCAATTTTTGTATTTTTCTAATTTTTTAAAGAATAAAAGATATGTGGTAATGGTGTTTTTATTAAGCATAAACACCATACAATTAAAAGTTTTATCCATTAAACCAATAGCATAAATTGTCATTATAATCGGTATTAATAACACCAAATATGGTTGGGGCAGACTAAAATGCGTCAATCAAAGAAATTCATTGGGTCCTATGACTTAAGAAGATTAAGAAGATTAATAAGAAGATTAATACATTAAGCTATCGAAGAAAAACCTGAGAATTCTAACAGGACTTCTTACAGGTCATTGTCGGCTTGCTAAACATCTAACTAGGATGGGTATACAAACTGACAGCACATGTAGATTCTGTCTAGAAGACGATGAAGATCCAGAACACATTTTAGAAACGTGTCCAGCGCTAATGCGTACAAGAATGCAAATACTTGGGAATCGACAACCAAGTCCAAACGATATTAGAAAGATGAACCCTAACCATATAATCAGGTTTTTAACTGAGATAGGCTTGACGGACATCTTATAGAACTATTTAAAAACAGAACCCCCTATAAATAGTATAGCTGAGAATGGCTTCAGTCATGGTATCAAGCGGGGCACAATAGATCTATTCAGGTCGCAGTGCATCACCCCGAAGCAATAATAATAATAATAACACCAAATATTAATTTATTTTTGAGTTTAATGAAGACCGATTTATTGTATAGGTACTATTAACTCATTGACTATCCTATTGAATAATTTTTATATGATTTTATGAGATCTTTCTAAGTGAGGTCGATAAATTTCAAATTTTAAAATTATTTTTCAAAAGAATATCATGTTCTCATCAGTTGACAAAAATGTCGCGCTCTTAAACGGAAAATTTGAAATATATTTTAATTTTTAGAAACTAATATTTGAAATTTACTTGAGTTTTAATGGGTTTTACTTGTATAACGACGATATTACAAAGCTCGTATAAAAAAAATAACATATTAGGGCCATTCCACACCAAATCGACCAGCGGTTGGAACTCACCACCTTCGATTTCAATGAAATTTGGGCTACTGATAAAGGGTATCGAGAAATGCATTGATGAATTTATTTTTTATTTTTTCGCCCACTACTTTCAGAGATATAGTGGCTCTAAGTTACCGAAAATGGGCCAACATTCACTTTTTTATGGTTGTTCATAAAGGGTTTTTCAATAAGAGCGCTACTAAAGTTTTTTCAAGGATTTTTCAACAAGGACGCTACAAAAGTAAAGCGACAGGGACAGCAAACGACGCCATATTTCTTGCCGTTCTTCTGACATTTCTATTCAGTAAGGTTTGCCATTTCATGGTGGAAAGATACACGTGCTAACAACGAGTCGAAATTATTAAAATTTACTGCCGAAATTCGAATTTGCACAGACATTTCTTCTGTGCGTATACCACGACAAAAATACATTTTATTTGAAGTGGCCACTGATTCTAAAATATTTGTATTTTTAAATGAATTAAAAATCATCGTGATTACATTCAATAAAGTGAATTTTGTTCCGTTTTGGTACTCGGTAACCAGGTCAACAACATGTCTAATATATTACAAAATTTAATAGACCTTTATATGCCCTACTAGACTCTAACAAAATTGTAAAAAACTCCACGACATTTAAAAACTAGGTGGACGTTCTGCTGTAGAAAGCCCCAATTACATATATTTTACAACCCACATGAAATCTTCGATTCTCGTGAATCAATATATAAAATTTAAACGCAGACTTAAAGAAAATGAATTTCTTTTAAAACGTGCAAAGTCGCTAAATTTATTTATCAGGTTCCCGAGAAAATGTGCTAGCAATTTATAAACTGACTTATAACAAATTCTATGGCCGGAGAAAAAATGCCTAATAAGAATTTTTGCCATGGACATCCAATAGATCAATTTATCCAAATTTTTGTTATTTGCAAGAAAAATGTTAGGCAAATTATTTTTAAATAATGATCTTAATCGATAGATGCTTTAAAAACAAACATTTAATGCCTTTCCATCACTAATTTATCTTGTACCAATAAAGAGTTATCGCAAAAAAATTAAAAGATTCGCCCTTTTGACATGACAAGATTTTCAATTTTTTGAATTTTTTCGTTTACTGGTGCAAAGAAAATGGTGGTGTAAATGCATTAATTGTTTGTTTTTAAAGCATCTATCGATTGGCATCAATACTTAAAAATAATTTTTCAAATTTTTGTTATAGGGGAAAGATCCGTAGGTTGGACATAGTTTTGTATTTTGTCTATAACTTTTTTTGTGTGCAAACAAGTTAGTGGAATAATATATACCAATTTAAAGTGCATTTAATGGGCTACCTTTTATAGAAGAATGAAGAATTTTATGGTTACGTAAAAATTTTAAAAAATACAGTCTACTTTCTGAAGAACAAAAAAAAACAAAAAAATGGTCCGTAGGATGGGCCACCACGAAAAATCGTTAAAAACCTTTCAAAAAAAGACCGAAAATGAATTATTTTAATTATATTATCGTTTTCAACCAATCTGTATAATTTTTCATTTAATAGATATGAAAGATAAAGTCATGAACTAGTGATGATTATTCATCTTGATATTTTATACGTAAATGTGAACCGAAAACCTTAAATTGAAAAATCATTCAAAATTAACTAAAAATGTTTCGATCTGACACTCTATTGTTAAAATATTAAAAAAACTTGCATTTGAGCAATTAAAAGCTAGGAAAATCTTTGTGAGTGCTTCTAATAATGAGAAAATGAGTGGCCCAACCTACGTACCTTAAGTGACCCAACCTACTTTTTTATCAAATTTTGAGAAAAATACTACATATTTTTGTGCATCAAATTTTGAAAGAAAAATTGTTTATATTATAAAAAGGTATTCATGAACGACATTTTAATGCATTTAATTTTGATTCTATAATGTAAATTGACCACCTAATCAACACTTGAGTAAGTCTACAAAAAACTTTTTTTGAGTATATTTTAGTATTCATCTGGATGAGTTATAAGCAACAGGCCACTTCAAAGTTTCCAAAAAGTTGGAGTGCAATGTAACTTGAGATGTACCACTAAAAATTAAAGATTGCCAGTGTAAAAAACCAGCGGTGGCCCAGTCTACGGACCGGCCCAACCTACGGACCTTTACCCTATGCAAGAAAATTATTTTTATATAAGAATGCCAATCGATAGGTGCTTTAAACACAAACAATGCATACCACTACACCATTAATTTATCTTATACCAGTAAAAATTAATGGGAAAAAATGAAGATATTCGCCCTTTTGGCATGACAAGATTTTCATTTTTTCAAATTCGCCCTTTTGTTTTTTTTTAGAAATATCCATAAACGATTTTGTTTCAGTATACTTGAGGAAAAACTACATTCAAAAATGTTAAAAACGCAAATTTCAAAATTACACATTCGCTGCTTTGACATGGTAATGACGTATGTTGACGAAATTACACATTTATTTATTTAGAAACTTTATTTCCCGTGATTCCCGTGAATTAAAGTAATTTAAAACCCGATCACTAAATGGTTTTTCAACAGGGACACTACAAAAGTATAGAGCGACAGGGTCAGCAAACGACGCCATATTTCTTGCGGCTCTTTTGACATTTATCTTCAGTAAGGTTTGCCATTTCATGATGGAAAGATATACGAATTCGAATTTCGGCAGTAAATTTTAATAATTTTGACTAGTTGTTGGCTCGTATATCTTTCCATCATGAAATGGCAAACCTTACTGAAGAGAAATGTCAAAAGAGCGGCAAGAAATATGACGTCGTTTGCTATCCCTGTCGCTCTACTTTTGTAGCGTCCCTGTTGAAAAACCCTTGAAAAAAACTTTTTAGCGCTCTTATTGAAAAACCCTTTATAATGTTATAAATGAATTTATTTTCGTAATCTAATTTATTATAGAAATTGTGCTGGGGCAATGACAGCAAATTGAAATGGATTTTCTTGTCAAAACCAATAGTTAAAGTTTACCCTTTTAGAGTAGACTTGATTATGGCCAGTTCATGTTAACTATGTAACTAGTCTGTTATGACAAAGTCATGACACTAGTGCATTTTCCACTAGGGTAAGGATCTGGGCCATTACTAAATCGATTTGGACATGATCAATCCTTGCTTAATAGGTAATTTTTTACTCTGGTATATGATGTATTTTTTTACTCAATATTAGTATATAATTTTTAACACATTGAATACAATTTGTCTTAAAACACATACAAAGATTTTAATAACCTATAAAATAAAAAAATAAAAAATTAAACAAAAATTATTTTCAAGCATTAAATACAACCTTATCAAATTTTGCTATTCCAGAACCTATGACTATTGCCAAAAATAGGAAAAATAACATTTTATCAGAATTTAACAGAAACACAAGTGATAAGGTACTAATTACCCAATGTTCTCTTAAAACTGATAAGAACATGAACAACCAGATTTCGCACATAAAAAGGATGCAAACGCCCCAATTGAGCCATAGTTGCTCCGGTTCATTAGTAACAGCAACATGAAGTTCAATACTATTTTATTAGGCGCCATCGGTCTTTTGGCCTGCGCTACCCTCTCTGCAGCCGCCGCTGCTAAGCCCAACTGCGGTGGCAGCAGCTCCTCGAAGACCATTCAGCTGCTGAATCCCACGAATCCACCGCGTGAGTGCAACTACAAGATCAACGCCTACAGCAGCAACGTTTGTCAATTGCGCATTGACTTCGCCATGGTGCTAGCGGCCCCATCTGTGCCGGTCGCCGACAATGATCTGAGCTACGTCAAGTGTGTCACGGACTACTTCCAAGTAGGTGGTCTGCAATTGTGCGGCGTGGAGACGAAGCAACATATCTATGTGCCGCTCAATCGTACCGCCGGCGTTACGAGCGTTGATCTCTCCATTGTTTTGGCAATGCGCCTGGGCAACAACGGACTGCCAACGCCATCCTGGGACATTATGGTAACACAGCTGGAGTGTCCAACGGGTGCCGCAATACGCGGACTGGACTTCATCCCCAATGAGGAGGACATCAAGCCGAGCATGCGCGCCACCATCAAAGACGGATTCTTCGTAGCGCCACCCGGCTGTCTGCAGTACTTCCCAGAGTCATCGGGCATCGTCACCTCCTTCAACTACAACAAAGCCACGGGCGTCTACCCGGGTAACTTGAACTATGCCATCTGCTTCCGTCGCCAGACCCAGACCCAGGCTCTGCAGTGAGTATTAATACAAGTGGTTACCGTTTTTTCGTGTCAACACAAATCTCTCTCTGTTGCAGACTCAAATCACTCGTTTTCAACCTGGGCGCCGAGACCGGTCTCAGCAAGTTAGACAGCCAGTGCTATTCAGCTCTTCGTTCCGAGGGCACTAGCGAGGATTATCTAATGATTCCACAGGCAACCATCGAGAAGAGTGACACACGTGCCACCTATTTCTGCGGCGACAGCATCGATGGCCAGACAGTTCGCAGTAAGTATTGCAACTGGGTTTGATTTGGCTTCGGGTAGTAACTCTAAACACAAATATTCTCTGCTTAGGTTCCAATCCGGGTCCTTTGATGATGATCTTCAACAGTGACGCACAACTCAAGCAACGTGAGGCTGGCTTTTATATTAGTTACAATGTTTTGTAAATGGTTCTTTGTACTATTTTGAGTACAACATTTTAAAATTCTATTTTACTGTTGAACTGAAATAAACAAATTAAAATAAATGTTTCGTTTAATATTTTTGCTATCTGAGTACACATTCAAATTAATTACAGGGTGATAGAAAAGTTTTTGACATGCTATTAATAGTGGAAATTTGTAGGCCACCCCAGATAAAATTTTTGGCAGAGTCGAGGTAGTTTTGAAACACTTTTTCGACATATTTCAAACAGACAAAGATTGAGTTTTTATCAAAAACTGTCAGTTTTCTGCACGTTCCCCAAATATGGCGTGAATCCGTTATTAAAATGCCATCAAATTTAACAACCTGCCTATACACTTCCCAAGATATTCCATTTAGCTGTGAGTTTGCCGGAAAAATGCCCGAAATATTCCAGAAAAATGCCTACAATTTTTTCTCGGGGATCCTGGGGTAAAATGGGATACTTTTTGATTTTCTTCCACAAAAGAAAATTTTAAAAAAATTTAAATTCTTTTGAAGAGTATATTCCATAGATCTGACTTTTTTCATTAACGGAATATCATTTCATTAATTTTTGAGGAATTTTACAAACTATCTCAATTTTGGATTTGTTGAAAAATGTTGGGGTATAGTGGGAAAATTCAAAATTAATTTCATAAACATACTGAGATGTTATGTTAAGAAAATACGATACGAATACACTTTACCAGAGGCTCCTCTACTAGTAGAGATCATATTGGCTATGTTACTGATCGAGTTCTGAGTCGAATAATATTTATGTTTTCGATCATGAACCATTTTTAATTATTATAATTATATTCATTTGTATTAAATAATAATGGAATACCATTTCTCTTTCTCGAATACCATTTCTCTGTAAAATGACTGCCGAAGTGGGCCACCGATGTGTGAAATGTCTGGCTTGGCAACGATCATAAGATATTGCCAATGTTGTCCGCCCAAGGCATGATCAATTAACCTATACCCAATTCTCAGCCTTGAATTGATTAACAAGACTTGGATAACTGATATTTTCCCAGGTCTTTACTATGTTCTGGTGAAGCGACAATTGACCAAATTTGAACCAAAACTCAGAGGAAAAGTTTTGTTCAGTCAACTTTTACCAAAAGTTAGGCAAGAGTCAATTATATGACTTGGTAAATGCATATTGGACTCAATTTCAATGTTTCGGTTTAGTCAACTTTTACAATCACCTAGCAAAAACTCATATCATGGGTTTTTAAATTGAACCAAGACTAAGACAAGGAAAATTATAGTTCTACCCTCGGTCCTATACAATTTCGCAATCAATCCGCTAATATTTAATAAGTTTTTGGTAAAGAACAAACGCCCTAATGTGGTAGACTTTGGATGATGATATTTTACTCAAACCTCCGTCAAGAACTAGTGCTTATTCCACCTGAGTTGGACCAATGTTTTGTCAAGTAAACATTTCAGATATGGTCGAGGTTTGGACTGCAGCATTGGGCCAATACTTAGACTAAGTCTTGCGATGTAACTCTCTTTAAGGTATTCAATCATTATTCGCGCAGTCCTTTAATCCACGAATATATTTACAAAATCAGAACAAATAAAACTGTTATAAATGTAAAAATAAAAATAAATGAAAAAAAAATAATCATGAATTCACTTAGTCAAGAATAACCTAGTAGACATGAGAATAGTTCAGATATTGTAAGCTAAAAACATTCACCAAATATCACCGAATTACGTCCAATTCGACCGACTGAATAATTCCCATTCTCTAAGTGTACTAAATCCAATATGTATTGTAAGTTTTAAAACAAAATCAGTTGGGAAGGTTAGATCACATGGGGAATTTTAAAGTAGCGACATTTTATAGTAGGTGTTATTTTGATAGTTAGGATTATCAAAATTATAGTCGGTCTAAGCCGACTATACAACCCTACACATATGTGTGGTTATAGGGTGATTCGTATACCCTTCGTATACCCTGAACATAACTACAAACTTTCAATCGCTGAAGAATTTCCATTCAGTTGATACTCATATTTACAAATGGATAATAATAATAATAGTTTGGCACTACAGTTCTATAAGAACTTAGGCCGAGCTCTCTCACCATTTTGAGCTGTGCGTGTTATATTTGTACTCAAAGTGGTGGGACCTACAGTTTATTGCCGAATCCGAACGGCGGGTGAGAGCTTTTCATAAGCAATGTTTTTACTCTCGGTGGTTTGCCATTTACTGCCGAGAGGTAGCGCGGTATAGAAAAATGTTTCTATGAAAAGATGTTGTTACCCCAGTCCAGGCTTGAACCGGGGACCTTTCGGCTCGCAGTCCAACACACTAACCACTGAGCTACACCTATCCATTTACAAGTGGATAGGTGTACAGAATTTAAATTTTTTTTTTAGAACCACAAGTCGTTTTGCGGGAAAACATTATTTTCATGTATTTGAGAATGAATACAATATATATTTTAGCAAAAAGGTTTACCTAAGCACGTATACAGTAAAATTGATTTGTAGATGTAAATGTTATATGAGATATTTGAATATAAAAGATCTGGTCACAATAGACCGATCTGGTCAATTCGCACATACAGCGTAGGTATAAAATTATGAGTTTCATTCATCTAACACTTACATTTTTTTAAGTAGTAGGCATTTCAACAGACAGATATACAGACGGACAAACAGACGGACATGCTGATCAAGAATATATATATACTTTTCCATAACGGAGATGCTTCCTTCTTCCTTTCACTCTTAGTGTAGGGTATAAAAATTATTTTCTTTTATTAATAACTTAAAAAGTTAAGACGGTAAACGAAAAAAAGTATATTTATAATGAATAAAAATACGCCATAGTTTTTAAAAATAGTTAAAGTTATATTTCTCAATGAGATAGGACGAATTTCCTTATTTTAGTCTTCCAGCCCACTATCATCGGTTGGAAACCATTTCTTCTAACTTTTTTCATAACGCTAATCCAACTTAAGTTTATTTTAATTTAATTTAACAAAATTTCAATATTTTTCAAAGAATTTATCAAAATTTCAATATTTTTCATAGAATTGATTTTATATACCTAAGCCAAAAATTTTAAATCTGGCTCAGGGCAGTTTGGAGGGTTACATACTTTTGAACTACTTGTATCATATTACTATATAAGGGTTTGAACAGTCCCTCGCTCGTTTATTTGAATCCATTTCATCGATTTTAATTTGAACTTTAAATAATCTCAATTTAAATCTCATTTTTACTTTTTGAAAATGTGAAATATATTATATTTTTTTGCCACATCTCTTATTGATTGTTGGGCTTAGATTTAACACATTACTTTCGCGACAAATATACGATTCATAAATCCTGATTTTCGACCTGATTCACGTTTGCTATTTAAGGAAATGGTCTTTCGAACCGAATTGTCATAACTCAAGCAATTTCCCAGGATACACATGCTATATTTGCAATAATTTCATGTAATGTAGAACAGTTAACTAATAAAAATGTGCACAATTTATTTTCCCACTTTTTTTGAATATTTTGTTGACGAGATGATCGATCACTTATAACTGAAAACTTGTTAAATTTATTGTTTGTCATAAATCAGAGATTTTTGAAATATAAGGAATTTTTTTGGATTATTTGCTTTGAACACAATATCCGCAATTAAATTTATAAAAATAATTTCGTTTACACCATTTTGTTTAATATATATAAATTATATTTATTGTTATAACTTTGAATAAGATAGACTGACTAGCTGGACCCGTGCACGACTCGTGCCAAGATTTTGTGAATTAAAAGATATGGATCGATTTTATTAATATAAAGAACATTTTTATTATTTATATCAGGGGCTCGTGCTTGGCTGTGAAAGTTTTTTTATTGGTTTTATAAATGTAGTATATAATAATTCTCCGCCAAATGTAGCCAAATAATAATTCTCCGCCAAAACAACTTTTCTCAAAGACAATTTTTTCTCAGACTGCCCCGTAAAATTCTTCCCCATAGAACGCTTTCCCGTAGAATTCTTCCCGGTAGAAATCTTCCCGTAGAACTCATCCCGGTAGAATTCTTCCCGGATGAAATCTTCCCGTAGAACTCATCCCGGTAGAATTGTTCCCGGTAGATTTCTTTCCCGTAGAATTCTTCCCCGTAGAGTTTTTCACAGTAGAAATTTTAGTGTGGTGAGTTTTAATGTGGTGAGTTTTAGTGTGGTGAGTTTTAGTGTGGTGAATTTTATTGTGGTGAGTTTCAATGTGGTGAATTTTATTGTGGTAGTTAAATCGGTTCAGCGGTTTAGACGTGATGCTGGAACAAACAGACAGACAGACAGACAGACAGACCGACCGACAGACTGACAGACAGACGGACCAAGAGTTTTATATATATAGATATGCAGCAATATTTTACAGAAAATATATTCAGATATACAGAATTCAAAAAGGGAATAACATAAAAACTATGCTAAGTTGGGATGATCCATTTATTGAATTGCAAACGAAAAGTAAAACTGTTCGGCAAAATGAGTACTCTGTTCCTCCCTGTCTCCACAGAAAAAATAATCGACGTAAATATAGCAACCGATATTAATTGCATTCATTAATCAATGCAGCAATGAAATTCACTAATTTAATGAAAACTTCTATTATTCTTCGTTATTGCTGAATTGATTAATAAATGTAATTAATATTGTTTGCTCTATTTACGTCGATTATTTGTTTCTGTGTTCATTCATATCATTTCTACATAAATTTTCGGTTGAATTTCAACTTTATAAAAATAATTTACTTTTTATTAAAGAAAATTGTTATTACAGCACTATTTGATTGTAATAGGTGGTTAATCTTTTTTGTACAAAATGTTTACTCAAATCAAAGTTCTGCTGTAACTACTACTGTAAATGAATTCGACTCTATACCATTCACCTATCATAAATAATTTATTATTATCAGTGTAAAAACACTTAAAAGACAAGTTAGTCAAAAAAAAAAAAGAAAAGGTTCAATAAAACTACTGTTAATTCAAGGTAGTAAATCAAAAGATGTTATGTGGACTAAATTTCAATCAAAGCTGATAACTGATAATAGTTGAAAATCAAAGTGAAATAATGAAAAATGCATTTAAAAAGTACATGGGATTAATATAGATATAATATATATAAAAAGGGCGTATATGTGGGCTTCTTTGAAGAGATCTATACACAGAACAAATAATCGACGTAAATATAGCAACCGATATTAATAGCATTCATTAATCAATTCAGCAATGAAATTTACTAATTTAATGAAAACATTTGATATTCTTTGTTATATACATATTAGCAAACGGAATTGCTGATTTAACGCTAATGTTTTCATTAATGTTTTCATTAAATGTTTTCATTAAATTAGTAAATTTCATTGCTGGATTAATTAATTAATGCTATTAATATCGGTTGCTATATTGACGTCGATTATTTGTTCTGTGTATAGATCTCTTCATTGCTAAATTGATAATTGAATGCAATTGAGAAGCTCATTTCCAAAACGTGCTATGTGAAACGAAGATAGTTTTAGTAAAACCTGAATTACTCGTACTCAATGGTAGAATCAAATTGGATCAAAAGTATTTTCCATTCCTGGTATTTTCTTTATATCGGTAGTATATTCACTTTTTTTAAATAATTTTTTTTGCCGTATATTTTTAAATAAAGGCATTTTATTTTTAAGTGGATAGCACGTTTTGGAAATTATTTCCTCAATTAATATCGGTTGCTATATTTACGTCGATTATTTTTTCTGTGTATGTGATCTATGAACGATCTACAAACGATTTATAAATGATTTATGACAGTTGAATACAAGTACAAAATATCCCAAGTTTAGCTAATCTATCAGAACATTAACTTTAAGTGACTACATTTAAGTGAATATTTTAAAAATAGAAAAACAACATTCTCCTAAATTGATTAAAATACCATTTTCTGACATGCTGTTATTTTTTTAATAGGTCTAACTAAAAATATAACATACCCCCCATAATATGCCAATCAGACAAAACATATTATCAAAAAAAAAACAAAAAAAGAAACAACAGTAACAGCACTAATACCCCCATGATAACAGTCGTAATTGCTATGTCGCACTTCTCTGTTGTTGTCTATTTTCGAACTTATGATAAGAAATAAGAAGACACTGCAAATAATGGGCCAATGCATTTCTGTGAAATTTTTCTATAAAAAGGTTTCGACAGGTCCGATATTTAGTAACACTAGTTGCACTCTTTAACGGTCAACAACGCGATGAATTCATTTTTCTTGCTCATTACACTAGCCGTGGCCGCTAGCGCCGCCAGTGTTTCGAAACCTGCCTGCGGCGGCAGCAGCTCCTCCAAGAATATTCAGCTGCTGAACCCATCAAATCCACCGCGTGAATGCAGCTACAAAATCAAAGCCTACAGCAGCAATGTCTGCCAGTTGCGCATTGACTTCGCCATGGTACTAGCGCCACCTTCATTGCCCGGCGCCAATAATCCGCTGAGCTATGCGAAATGCATTCAGGACTATTTCCAGGTGGGAGATCTTCAATTGTGCGGCGTCGAAACCAAGCAGCATGTCTATGTACCGCTTAATCGTACCGCCGGTGTTACGAGCGTCGATCTGTCCATTGCTTTGGCGGTTCGTCTTGGCAATAGCGGTTTACCGACGCCTTCTTGGGATATTTTGGTGACACAACTGGAGTGTCCAGCGGGTGCCGCTATACGTGAACTAGATTTGGGCACACCGGAGGAGGAGGAGCTCAAGCCGAGCACGCGCGCTTCCATCAAAGACGGGTTCTTCGTGGCGCCACCCGGCTGCCTGCAATACTTCCCTCAATCGTCCGGCGTCGTTACCTCTTTTAATTACAACCAAGACACGGGCCTATATCCGGGTAATTTGAACTACGCCATCTGCTTTAGGCGTCAGACTCAAACACAGGCACTGCAGTGAGTACTTCGAGAGGTCGTTATCCGTATTCCGTTAATTCTATGTTCTCTCTCTCTTCCGTTGCAGACTCAAGCCACTCGTTTTCAACCTTGGCGGCGAGAACTCGAACAGCAAACTGGACAGTCAGTGCTACTCTGCTCAACATTACGACGATACCAGCGAGGATTATCTAATGATTCCACAGGCAACCATTGAGAAGAGTGACACGCGTGCCACCTATTTCTGCGGCGATAGTATCGATGGCCAGACAGTTCGCAGTAAGTATTGCAATGGGCGGTGATTGTGGTTTTGGCGAAGTAATTCTGAACTAAAATACTCTCCTTAGGTTCCAATCCGGGTCCTTTGATGATGATCTTTAACAGTGACAAACTATTCAAGCAAGCCGAGGCTGGTTTTTATATCAAATACAGTCTTTTGTAATTTGTTCTATTAGGTCTTCGATTTCCCTGTTTAAATGAAATAAATGAATTTAAATAAATGTCTCATATCTTTTAATCGTTGTTCTATGCGTTCGTTTATATTGGACTTAATAAAAATCAGTAACCAATTGAAATATTGTATAGTAAAATTGTTTTAAGTAGTACCATGTTATTTTACTAAAAGATGTATATTTATATTAAAATAATAGTGGTTGTCTATGACCTACTACCCTTCGGAGAAACGAACAAGTCCTACACTCGGCACATGACCGGTCCTAGTTCTGACTCTTTTATATGAAACCAATCGGAAGCTTTAACATGGCGTTGTCCTGGTAGGGGTCAATTGACACCTCTTGCAGGCTTTTAGACTTACTACATGATTACAAAATCGTGTTCTGTGACCAGTACCTTTAGACCTATCACAGTACTAGTCCCCAAAATCCTGCTCTGTGACCGATATCAATGGTAAATTCAGTAAAAAAAATATTTTTTTTTTTATTTAAAAATTTCTTTTTTATATCATATTTCAAAATTTTAGTTATTTTATTTTACTTTTTTTACTTTATTCTACATTCGCCTTCATGCATGCACATTTCACTAATGATTCTACCCTTACATACGTGCATTATAATTACTTACATACTTTATTTAAATCAATACAGTATCGAAAAACAGTCTACGAATTATATGCACATTGGTTGCAGCGTGTAAATAACACTCGTGGCTATGGACTATGGCGCCACTTAGTGCCTTTTCTATTCACTAGTAACATGTTTAGTATGGACACAATCCGTCTCCTCATGCAGACCTTCAGACCTTTTAGACCTTTAGGTGATAGGTGTGATATATCACAGAACTGGTCTTCAATATTCTGTCCTTAGTCGATACCAATGCCATGTCACGTGATAGGTAGTTTTAGAGCAATTGACACTTTTTCCCGAAGGTTAATTACAAATATGGTTCCAGATAGCTTCGACTCGTGGTTTTAAATACCTACTAAATTAAAAAAACTGCATATCTAAAAAAAATAACAGGAACCTGTCTGAAAAATTTTAAATCATTGCTATATAATTTACACAAATTCCCACTTACTGTAGTGTTTGCCGTAAAACAGTCCATGAAAATTTTACCTTTGTTTTTTTTTGATATTTTTCTTTTTTTTATAGTTTTTTACATCCCGGTTGCTGTATTTGCTGTAGCACATTTTGTAATTTTTTGAAGCGAAGATCACAACCAATTTGAAATTGGACTTCGAAATTCGAAGTGCTCTTCGAAAAAGTTTGGAAAAAAAACAAAAAGTGAGCTTTTATTTCAAGTATAAAAGTTTGTGAAAGCTGTGCCAAAGGTTGATGCAAAGAATATGGTTTAATGCTTTATTGAGAGATTTGAATAAAAGTTCAATATAAAGAAATATCTTGTGTGATATTTGTAGTTTTATGTGAGAACGCTTTTTATGAAATGCTTTTTTCATTTTAAATAAATTTTATAATATTGGTTTATGTACAGTTTTTAAATTAATAAATGTGATTTTTTTGATATTAGAATAAATATAGGGGAAAGGTCCGTAGGTTGGACATAGTTTTGTATTATGTCTATAACATTTTGTTGTGTGCATTAGGGATGTCGATCCCGGAACGTTTTCGCAATCCCGGGATTTCAAAATAACAATCCCGGGATTAGTCCCGGGATTTCAAGAAATTAAATCAATATTATTTAAAGCATTTAAAATACTATCTTTAAGGTATACAAACTAGAAATGGGCATATGAGCGTGATTCAGCGTGATTCACGTGAATCACGCGTGATCACGTGTGATTGTGATTGAATCCTAATTTTGCTCACGTTATTGTGAGTGAGTGTGAGTAGACCTAAAAATACCGTGAGTGAGTGTGCGTGAGTACAATTTTTTCGTGAGTGAGTGTGCGTGAGTCGAATATTTCAGAAAATAAAAAAATCTCACTTTCCATTTTATGCGATTTTTCGATATTTTTGCTGAACTACAGCACAAGTAGGACCACCCATTGAACTCAGAAGGCTTCATGAAAGCGACTGCTCACTTTTCAGAACAATAATAAATCAGACCCTTTCTAACGACCGTCATATACCCACTCAACTCAGAATAGGTTTCAAGGTTCCAGTCAACAATTCATCTAACCCCTGCAAACCAGACATATTTAGAATGTGCTAGTCAATTTTTGTGGGGTCATGTCAATAGTTTTTGCTTGGTTTCACATGACCGTTCATGGAAATGGATATAGAACTCAATTTATTTTTTTTACTTATTTTTGAAAAAAGGTGAATTTTCAATTTCAACTATACATGATAACTCTGTACTGATTTCCTTTTATTTATTAAGTTTAATTTGTTCCAGGGGTTCGTGTGGGGGTCCCGTTTTTATTCGAGTTATAAATGTAGTAACCAAAAAATCGCTTCAAAAATAGTTTTGCCCAAAGTCAATTCATCCCTGGTAAATTCTACTCCGGACTATTTTTTTATTGATAATTCTTTTTCACAGATAATATTTCCAGAGACAATTCTCAAGATTTTACACGAATTTTTCAACGGAGAATTATTCTTCGAGGCAATTTTTACGTTTTTATATGAAAAGCACATCGAAGGTCTTTCACATTTCCATCTCCGTTAAAAATTGAAATATATTTTATTAAAATCCATAACATATTGGGTTTTAAAGATGTAGGTTGTATTAGAGGTGCCACGCTCGGTCGACCAATCTCACCAAAATTACAAATGAAATATGTATTTTTTTGTATTCTGAAAACAATAGCAAAAAAACGTGATTTAGCGTGATTCACGTGAATCACGCGTGATCACGCGTGATTGTGATTGAATCTTAATTGTGAATCTTAATTGTGATTGTGAGTGAGTGTGCGTGATTAGAAAAATTCTTTCGTTATTTGACTTTTAAAACTTTGAACTTTATTTAAAACTAAACCACTTTCTTCTAATAGTTTGCCTTTTCCATATTTAGAATATAATAAATTGTAATAGAAAATAATATAACGAAAGTTTGCAGAATAAACAAAATATTCGTAATTTTGTGTGGTTTTAATTTTACGAGTATTGATTCATAACATATACGAATCGTTCGTAAAAAATAATTTGCGAAAAATGTTTCGTATATTATACGAATTATTCGTGTATTTTACGAAATTAAAAATTACGAAAAAATATTTCATAAAATTTTATAGAAATTATTTTGAGTGTGTCTAATATCGAAAAGTTACTTTAGGTATATTCTTTTGATGAAATTTTAAAAATACAAGCATACCATGGTTTATAAAAAATTCGATAATCTTGAAAACTAGTGCAAAATTTACAAAACTAATGCCATTTTCAGAATCAGCGCTATAAATGTATACAATATTTTCTGCAACTTCTACTGCACCAAAATATTGTAGGGCATTATAGTTAAAAAGAAACTGTAAGATGGAATTAGATTCAGATAACGAAGTTGGCTGCAATTACGTTATGTGGTTTTTAATAATGATTCATACAAAATTTATATTTATTTTATTTTATATTGAGAAAAGAAATTAAATACATAAATGAATCAAAATAAATGACAATTAGATTATTTTAAAAATATGTTAGTGCCTTAATTTAATATTACTCGTTGACACAGTTAAAAAATGCTTGATTGTCTATTTTATTTTCAATAGCAGTACTTATAATACTATTTATAATATTTTTCTAATGCCGAAAATCCCGGGATTTAAGTTTTAAATCCCAGGATTATTTTTTTAGTACATTTTAGTATTCATCTGGATGAGTTAGAAGCAAAAGGCCATTCCACTTCAAAGTTTCGAGAAAAGTTGTAGTGCAATGTTACTTGAGATGTACCATTAAAACTTTAAGATCGCCATTGTAAAAAACCAAAAATTGAGGTGGCCCAGCCTATGGACCGGTCCAACCTACGGACTTTTCCCCTACATTTACAAAATATAAAAAAAGTAAAATGTTGGAAATTTATTTTTTTATCATTTTCTTAAATTTGAATTTAGTAAAATTATAACTACATTTGAAAAATGTTAATTTCGTTTTTCAACAACATTAAATATTTGAGTATTGCGACAAAATGGAACACTTCGGTAATACAGAACAAAACCTGTAGATTATTCATTCCAAAATTATTTAACTTCGGTTCAGTGGTTCTGGATCAGCTTACATTTTTTATACCCTACACTAAGAGTGAAAGGGTATATTCAGTTTGTAACACCCTGAAGAAAGCATCTCCGGTATGGAAAGTATATATATTCTTGATCAGCATGACCTCCTGAGTCTATTTAGCGATGTCCGTCTGTCCTTCTGTTTGTCTGTTGAAATCACGATTACGGAAAAAGTAGCAGAGCTAGAGCAATGAAACTTTAGATTTAGATTACTTATATATCAAAGCAGTCTGAACAATAAAATTGGCATGATCGAGAGACCGACCACTTAAGTTCAAATACCTCATATAAAATTTACATCTACAGATCAATTTTACTGTATACGTGCTTAGGTATACTTTTTTGATCAAATATATATTGATATCATGCTGAAATATATGAAAATAATGTTTTCCTGCGAAACGAGTTGTGGTTCCCAAAAAAAAAATTGAAATTCGGTACACCTACCCATTTGTAAATATGGGTATCAAATGAATGGAAATTCTTCAGCGATGGAAAGTTTGTAATTTATTTTCAGGATTCGTATACCCTGATGACCTATATACCACTTTGAGTGGTAACCACATATATGTGTAGGGTATTTATAGTAGGCTTTGACCGACTTTAATTTTGATAATCCTAACTATCATAATAAAACCTACTTTAAAATTTCCCATGTGATCTAACCATTCCAACTTGTTTCTTTATTTTTTGGAGATTTCAAATTCGATTTATGAGCTTAATATTATTTTCATTTGTCATATCTTCTAAACGGAGCGTTATAGAAGGTTCAAAGTTGGTGATTTTTGTAGTGATTTTAAAGTAGACTATTCATTAAATTCGGTCTAGAGGTTCTGGAGAAATCAGCTGACAAAAAATGTTTTTCTTTAAAGCTTTATATCTTCTAAACGGAGGGTCTAGAGGGTCCAAAGTTGGCTTATTTTTCGGGGATTTCGAATTCGATTTTTGAGTTAAGTACTATTTTCAAATTGTCAAAATATATTATTCATTTCAGAATTCTAGAATTCGGTTTCGAATGCAGGTTGCCTTAAAACGTTAATCGATAAGAAAATACTGAAAATACAGTGCAAATCAGCACTCTTAAATTTTAAATAAATGATATTGGGATGCCCATAGAAAATATCGTGTTGAATAGTATTTATATTTAAAAAAAATATCCCAAAAAATTTGTGATATTTATTAATATTTGAATTATTAATAAATATCACCATTTTTTGTTGCAACATTTTTTTAAAACTTTATATATATTTAAAATTTTTAATTTTTTTCTATCTAACAAATTATAAAATATAATGCAAATTATTAAAAATTCCTGTATTATCTCTGTTTTATTCGTATTAATTAATGACAATGTAATGCACGTTGTAATACCGCTGTGTATCTGTCTTACAACAATAATGAAAATACCGCGCAGCATGTTGTTGTAATAATTACAAACACTTGTTGACAACATTTTCATTCACACCTCATTCTATCAAATAGCGACCAGCCAGTCGCGGAATAAAAACCAACAAAAAAGAAATCAACAAAACTAAAAAATCGCGCGCGTCTCTTCAAACATAACACAACTCGGCTCGAACATCAAACCACGTAGCAACAAAAAGAGTTACTGAGCATTTTCCCAGCAACATAAATTGTTATCAGTTGCTCTCTGCAACAAAAGCACGTGCTATGTTACAACTGATTCAGTGTTGTCGCAATCTAATGCTAAATGTTTAAAAAGTACTTTTCGTGTTTTACATTAATGCGAAAAATAAAAGTTTTTATAAATAATAAAATATCTGACATTAGGGAATCCACTTCACTAAAAATAAATAGTCTACATTTGTTAAAATAAAAAAAAAAACATAAATGCTGTTTGTTATCAACAAATCCAATTTTCATAACAAATGCTAAGTATCTGTTTTTATAGTGTTATCAACCAGTCTATTTTTGGTTTTGCATTAATTTGTTTTGTTTTTGTGCACATTGTATGTTGTCAGAAATTCAAATATTTACCAAAAACAATATATGAAATATTAAATTATTTTTAGAGCAGTTAAAATTTGTAGCTAAAATGTTAGCTTATAACATAAATTATAGCAAAAATATACCGGATATTTTTATTTATCTTTCCTGAATTAGACGAAAAAAACCATGCACAACAATACAAAAATTTGAAAAAATTTGTTAAAAAAAATATACTAATAAAATCGTTATTTCTTTATCAAAAATATATTAAAAATAAATCTTCTTTAAAAACGCTTTTAGAAAATAAATTACAACTATTGGTTAATAAGGTAAAAATAGTTAATTAAATAAAGGCACAATTTTTTACATGTTTATTTAAATTTTATTTAAAGTCAGAAACATTGGCGCTAATTCATAATCACTTAAAATCGACTCTAAAAATATTCATAATATTCATCAATGACAAATTTTCTAATGTCTTCAATTCATCATTGATGACCTTGTCGTCTAGTTTTTATATATAAACATCAAAAAGTCTACTTTATGTTTAGTAGCCATCTCTATATATAAAATTAGCAATGACTTTTAAATATTTAAATTCGACTTATTATGTTTCATTGTCACACATCTAGGATACGTGCGGAAATTTTTAACTATGATGCCTTCAAAATACCACATAGCAAATTAAGCTCGAACATTTATAATAAATCAACAAAATTTTGATTTTTTTTTTAAAGAATTGATTTTTTTTTTAAAAAGACATGGAATTTGATGTTCAGGTATAATGACCATTAGCTAATTATTCTTATTAACAAGACTTACATTTCCAAAAGATTGTTCTATTAGTTAAAAACGAAACATTAAGGGAGATTCTACCATAAACAGTGATTTCAATATGAATCACAATTTTTTGGTGGACTTGGACTGTAAATCTGACTACCACTCTCTAGAAATAGCTGCCGGGAAAATATAAAAAAGGTCAATACATATCTGATGCCCTTTCTAAGTTGCCAAAATTCTTTTGAAGTTGCAAAGATGAGTTGCAATACCTGGTCATTTTGTTTTTCAAAATTTTGATATATCTGCATTTTAATTTTCGACTTTTTTGATTCTATAAAACAAAACTATTTATAGTAATAATTATAACTGCAATCCTATAAGAACTTAGACTGAGCTCTCTCATCATTTTGAGCTGTGCGTGTTATATATGTACTCAAAGTGGTGGGACCTACAGTTTATTGCCGAGTCCGAATGGCGGGTGAGAGCTTTTCATAGGCAATGTTTTACTCTCGTAGGTTTGCCATTTACTGCCGAGAGGTAGCGCTGTATAGAAATAAAGTTTTTATGAAAAGATGTTGTTAACCCAGTCCAGGCTTGAACCGGGGACCTTTCGGCTCGCAGTCCAACGCACTAACCACTGAGCTACCGCGGCTACAGTATTAAAGTTTTTTTGGACACTTTTTAGCTTTAAAATATTTATCGGCGTTCTAAGACTTTTAAAATTACAACATTTTTAGACTTTTTTTTTTCAATATATCGTAGCGATTCCGATTAAAACATGCAGCCCAATAAAAAAAAAACTCACAACTTTTTTTTGGAATAAAAATATTTTATTAGAAAAAAAGTATTTTATTACAAAAAAAATATTCAATACTGTATTTAATTTTTTGACATAATTCTTTTTAATAACTTTTTAATTGAAATTCTTAAATTGTACGAAAATTCCTTTTAATATCTACACTTTTTTGCAAATGCAACCCTTATTCTGAGCAACATTTGAAATTTGTTGTCAACACTTTGCTGTCAACATTTCGCCTCCTGCAAAAATCCAGCTGTTTGTCAGTGACGTCATTGGCAACAACTTCATAATGATGTTGCAGTTGCTAATTTTGTTGTTGTAGTTACTGCGCCGGCGATTGATGTGCCAACAACCAACAACAACGCACACACACATAGCGATAACGAGTGGGGGCCAACGACGACGAACATCTTTTCTTCTGCAGCCACTAAAGCAAAAGACCGAACCGAACTCAGTCGATGTTCAACTGCCGCGGATTAAGAAAGCAAAAGCGGGTAATTCGCAAATTCATACAAAAAAAAAGATATTTTTAAAAAATTTTGCAAAATTAATTATTATAAAAAATAAAAAGTGAAAAATTTTTGGTAATATTTTAAAAGTGAAAGTGCTTTGTGGTTAATTAAAATTTGAATAAAATTTAATAAAAGAACATTTCAGAATGTTAGTAATTAAAAAAAAGTACACAAGTGAAAAATAATTTATTAAACATTAATTAAAAATATAATTAATAAAAATATGTATTTTTAATTTCAATGTATTCAACAAATTTAAGAATAAATTATTTCGAAAATAGCAACATTTTGTGGTTCAGAATATCAATGTTTTTCAATACTTAAAATTTTTTGTATTTTTTTCGGAATAAATCTTAAATTTATAAATTTATTTATTTAGAATTTGTTTCAAAAATTCAAATGATACGGAATGTATTTGTGGAGTGTCATTTAGTGTCAAATATCAATTTCAAAAATACTGAACCTTTTTCGAAATTTAATGAAATAACAAAATTGTATAGGAAATATCAATTGATTCAGTTGTGCGGCATTTTCTCATCAATATTTTAATTCAATTGGAAATATTTCTTGAAAAAATCGGTGTTTATTAAATATTATGTCAGTCGATTTAATTAAATTTTTAAGATCTTTTACTCCTACTGTAAAATTATCTACTAAGATTTCAGATTTAAAACTATCTGAATTTTAAAATTTTAAACAGCTATAACTCCTATTGTAAAATTCATTTACATATTATTCAGTGCTTTCAAAAACTGTGCTAAAATTCAAGATTTTGAACTACATAAATTTTAAAATTATAAAAATCTATAATTCTCATTGTATAATTCATTTAATTCGATTCAGGGCTTTCAGATAATCTGCTATGAATGCAGATTGACAACTATCTCAATATTTTCATTAGAGGTTTTCTGTTGAAAACATTTTATAATGACTTCGTTTTTAATTTCGTGGTCTCTTTTTACTGAAAACGTCATTAAATTGTCGAAATTTATCAAATTAGGGTAAACATGATCACGTCCGTATTATGTATGTCATTTCACTGGTTGGCTTCTGCCAAGTAAAAACTTGAATGATCAATATTTTTCCTTTTATTATAATTTTGCTATACCATTTATTAAGTTATTTCATTATTTATATTTTTATTTCTATAGTTCGTATGAAAAACAAAAGCCCTCCTAAGTAGTTCTAATACGAAAATCTCTGTTTTATCGAAAACTAAACACATTATAGATTGAAGTATCTTTGCCTGACAACAAAATAAACTGATTACGCCAATAAAACTAAATTCGCCCACTTCAAACTTAACAAATAAAACCAATAACAGACAACTATACTTGAAGAACCCTTCGAGAGTGCGCCCGGAAACCAAAACAAATAACATTATTTCACGGTGCATTTAGTTTCATTACCAATGAGTTACTAACCACAAATGAAAGAATTATAATTTAATTAAAAATACTCATGCATACAAAAGAAGCAACCCAATAACCACCCAAATCAATTGCAAAAACTTAGGGTTCCTATCCCAAAGAACTTTTACGCCGGTTTATCGGGCATAACATAAATTCATTCTTAATGTCAACGCATAATACCCACTGAAATCCATGCAAAGGAGGCACAAAAAACGGCAAAGTCAACCGGAAGTAACGTTCACCAGTGACTTCAGAGCACATAAGCCGCAAAAACAGGATAAAAACTGTCTGCTGCTCGACTACAGCAGATGCTGCGAAGCACTTGTGGATATCGACTGATAAGAGGTAAGTGAGACTGTGTGGTATGTGCGATTGGAAATGACAGACATTTGTAAGGGTTGGCTCAACATTGATGGGGTGTTGGGTAAGGGTGCTAGATGGGTCACTCTCTGGGCTGCTGACTGTTGTGTTGTACAAATGGACGACTTAATGGAATTTAGGACTATACAAAAATAGCTTTATTTAACTGGGCAGCACAGTGTCAAAGTCAATTACAGTAAGGATATGTTATACATTATTCATGCTGCTTTCTTTTTCGTTTTTTGTTATATTTTAAATTTTTGTTCTTTTCATATAACTTTCTTTGCTTTGCTTATTTTTTGCCTAATTTAATGAAAAGTTTTAATGATATTTGAACTTCCTGCTTCAGTGTACGAGTCCTTTTTTTCTTTTTTATATATCTTTTTTTTTGTATCATGTACTTTGTCAATGTTTAAGTTATGAATTTCTGTGAAAGTCATAAAGTTTTCAAAAGGGTTTTTTTATATTTCTACTGATTATATATCTGTCACAAAAATTGCTTACATTGTTATCCTTTTTTTACCCTTTTTATTTTGAAAAAAGAACAAGAAAAATATGTTGCTTTATTAATTCCAATGGGAGCTCATTATCGCCTTTATTTTGATTTCGCAGCATTTTGGGTTTATATATTACATTCAGTCCTCGTTAAACTCTGAAAATGGTTATATATATAAATAAATCTATAAATAAATAAATAAATAAATAAATAAATAAATAAATAAATAAATAAATAAAATAATTAAATGAACATAAAATGATTAAATATTAATTTAAGTCATATATTTTATTGTTTATGGTTCAGTTTTAAAGTGGTTGTTTAAACCTTTCCACATTTTTAAAATGTCTTTAATTCTTAATATAAACGTCTTTAACTCGAATCTAAATTTTTAAAATTTTATAATATTTTATATATTTGTGATATGATAATATATTTACAGCTCTATTCTTTAACAAGTCACAATAGTCGCAATTGCCACAATTTCATATTCGGTCAATTTTATGTTCTGTGTTTATTAGCGTAAAAGTTTGAAACAATTGTCACTGGTAACAATTGTCAAATTCAAACAATTTTAAAATGTGACAGAGAAATTTCTAATTTATATCAGATTTTAAAAGCATCACCGATATCAGTTAATAACCGTTTCATTATTATTTTTTAAACAGTATACAATATACAAAAATCAAAGAGAAACAAATATAAAAATGTTGCTTTTATATAGAAATTACAGAAGAAAGTTTAGAGCTAGCTAATGCAGATATTTAAAGTCAACATATTGAAAATATGTATAAGAAATAACATGTCTGTGCTCTCGATCGAAATCCCAACTATAAATCGCTCTAACATGCTGAAAATCGATTGTGACAAGACAAACATATCAATTCCCCAACATGGCATTAGTACAATCTCCACTAGGAATTTAAATATTTGACAACCAAACTCGAATTATAAACGAATTCTACAGGTCTTTAACCGTTCGAATTTTATTTAATTTCATAAAAAGAGCTTCTTTCGAATAGAAAAATCAATTTCTAGAACAAATAACAAAAAACATAAATTGACATTTCAGAACACATTCATTTGTGCATTTTCTAAAACAATTTTTTTAATAAAATTTAACAACTAATAAATGTTTATATGATACAACAATTTCATTTCGAATGAAAACTTTTTTTATAATTGTAATGAAAGTAAAATTTTGCAATAGCACAACCAAATTTGATTAAATAGAAATTAAAGTACCTTTTTGTTTGATGTCGAAGCATGCAAACCAAAATAATATGAAACCAAAGTCCCAAAAGTCCAGCGGGCATATTTAACATTTCACTTTCAATTTGGATACAAATTTTGACAACAAAATCAACTTAAATTCATTTCATAGTAAGTTTGAATTTTAAATGATTTCAATTCGATATAACGAAAGTTTAAAAACTATGGTAGACTCCATCGATTTTTTTTTAATCGACGGGAAATATAGAAAGTTTAAATTCCAAACGTATCGAATCAAAAAGTATTTGCATTCGATGTAACTGAGAAAAATCGTCAATAATTAGTTCAAAAACTATAGTACCTCCTTCGAATTATTTTTATTCACTTTATAATACATAAAAGTTTTTCAAAAATATTAAAATATGATTTTTAAAATAGTCGGGTGTATACGTTAAAGTGCTTTTCTAAGTTAAATACTTATTATAAAAATGATTAATTACATTAAAATATGTAAATCGGTTACAAAGATATAAATAGTTATGTTAAAAAACATTCTTGATATATCAGACCACTTAACATTATTGTTGTTCTGTAATAATAATGATAAAAAATGATGTACTATATTTTATTATATTTCTTGAAGACTACCTTACCACAAAATTTCATCAATATCGAAAAAATCATGTTTATATTGGTATTTCTGATGTGCAATGACCCATATATAATTTTTATATCAAAGTTTGAAAAAGTTAAATAGAAAATCTCGTACCGAAAAAAACTTCGACAGAACGCATCGATATTTAGTCTGCCATGTATCGGCGCCTAGAGATGGGCGCGTGCCTGTTTTTGATGGCACGGATACGCACGGGCACGCCGATAGGTGACACGCACGAGCCCGACGAGTAAATTTACAGGCACGCACGAGAAGCACGATAAAACTCGGGATTTAAAAATACACGAAGAAACACGACAAAACACGAAAAAACACGACAAAACATGAAAAAGCAAGCGAAACGTGAAAAATAATACCGGAGCCGTTTAGATTTTTGGAATCAAATCGTTATTAAAAATGTATTGAACCGAAACTGGAATCGGAACATATATATTTATTTCTGGTTGAAATCGGTACCGCTATTTTAAAAATTTCGGTACCAGAACCGGAACATATATCATAGTTCCTGCCAGGGAACCCAAAGAACCGGAATCGGAACCGTTAATAAAAATGTATGGAATCGAAATCGAAACTCATTTAATTTGTTGGTTGAAGCTGGAATCGGAACCGGAACCACAATTTTAAAAATCTTGGAACCCTAACCGGAACAGATATTGCAATAGGTTTTAGTCTCTGTTATAAATAATTCAAAAATTGAGTTTGATACTTTTTCATTCTCTTAAATCCATAAGTAAAACAGATGTTCAAGAAAAGGTCAAAATACCACGTAAGGGTTTTTTTAATTGGGGTAGAAACTATTAAAAAAATGTTTAATGGGCGCCTGATTTTGGAGGCACGGGCACGACAGCAACTAGCACGCACGGAAATTTGCACGCACGAACTCAGATTTTCGGGCGTGACACGAAAAAAGCACAGCACGCGTCCATCTCTATCGGCGCCCTTTGATGATCGAAGTTTTCTTAAAAAAAGTGCGAACATAAAGGTATCTTGTTATTAATTTTTAAATTTTTTGCACAATAAAATTGTATGACAAGGTACGATATTTAAACATTTTTCACATAGATATCGAAATCTTATTCGAATAAATCTATCCAGATCTATTCTTGCAGTTTAGTACGTTTAGGCGTGCGCTATTAGAGTAAAATCTGAATCGATATCGTACAAATTCGTATCGTTCTCGCATCAATATCGAAACGAATGGCAGACAGGGAAATTCTAATCTGCCATGTCTTGTAGCTCTGCGATGCCTCGAATAGTTTTCTAAATCACTTCGAGAAAAGTTTACTATATCGTTCTTATATCGGGTTTGGAGTTTTTTTTTATTTCTCGAATTAAATAATGTTTTTATTATGAATACAGAAGAATCAAAATAGATCTCGTTTCTATTTCGATTAATAGTGAATAACATGCGATTCTTCTTTTTTTAGTTTATTAGTAATTCTTTATTACATTAGCGATACTTATTACAAGTTTATAGTTTTTTGAGATAATGCTCATTTTTTCAAAAATTATGTTGCTCTATTGTTCAATTTAGTATTCAATCAAGAAATGAAATCATAATTTCTGTTTTAAACACAGAAAACTTGATTAAACACGTACAAAATTAATTCGTAATGAGGTTCTCTATCGGTTCAAATTATAAATAAAAAAATAAAATTTAATTATCTCGTTACGATATCTACGTATGTCTTAGCATGAATTGTAGTTTGATATAGAAATTAGAATCGTAATCATGATCTAAATTATTCCTTGTCATATCGAATCAGTCTCGAGATGATATCGAATCAAATGACAGACTGTATATCTTGTTTTAGCAATCTCGAAATTTGCTTATTTTTCTTTATGTTATCGATTCGATTTCGTACCGAAAAAAATTTTTACAGCACGCATCGATATCTAGTTAATGTGTAGATATCGTAATAATTCTCCTGTATATCGCATTGATCTCGTAACGATATCGAAATGAATGGCTGGGTAAGTTTTGGAAACAGAAACTTCATTATAAAAGCAATATTGGTCATATCAATTGGAAATAATCATATATATCACAACCCATATATGAGGTCTAATAAAAATGAAAATGTTAGAATTATATTGGGTAGTTTACTATTAAAACGATGACATTATAATGTGTAATATTTAAATTTGCCCACCATTTCTGTATAAATAACTTTTTTAAAAATCTTTTACCAACAAAACGCCTTCGAAACGTTTTAATTATTTTTGTCCACATTTCGAAAATATTTACATTACAAATATCATAAAATCCCACTCGTCGTCCAGCACATTGTAAACTAAACCACAAAATAAACAATTTAAATCGATCCGACAAAAGCAGGCAAAACTTAGACAATTTCCGAGTGATTAATATTGATGGCAAATAAAACAAAAGAGTTTTCTTTTCTCGAGTCCTGATAGAGTTGATGCTATTTCCTACCAACGTCATTTAGTGTGCCAAATGTGTCATTACGAAAAATTCATTCAAATTCAAAACTAAAACTAAAAACAGATGCCCCAGCCAAACAAGATTTATTAGATACGGCAAAGTTTTTCACGCACTACGAACGTCATAAATTTCAAGTCTTTTCTTTTTCTATAATTTCCAGTCTAAGTGATTTTGTTTCTTTGCAATTTTTTTTTCTTTTTGCTACATTTTTTGTATTTATTTTGAGCAGAAAACACTTCATGTTTGTGTTTTTCTTTTCAACAGCAGAAGCGATAATAAATTCTAGATTAAGTGTTCTTTTAATTCGATTTAATTAATTTTAATCAGCGGCATAATAAGTAGTGGCAGTTGTAGTAATGAAACATGCGCCATTTTCCAATATGGCGTGGCCAACACGTGAGAAATAAGCATCAAGAGCCAAGGCAAGAAATCAAAGAAGAGCAAAAAAGCACCATGGAATGTTAATGAAATCTCAGAAAAATAAATTATGAAAAATTTTGCAGATTTCTTTGATTGTTGCATTCATGATGGACGCGTGTGTGTTTTCTGCTCGTTTCATTTCGTTTCAGTTGTATGAAGTAGGAGGAAGAGTAGTACCTAGAACCTAGACGGTGGCAAAAACCTTATACGGTACACAACACCATTGGCTGTTGCCGTAACAGCGAGCTGCCACTAATTAAGGTGCTCGTCTAATGGCAATAAAAATTGTTAATTGGATTTCTCCAAGTGCTGTTCGATCTTCTGGCAATTCTGGTTCTTTCAGTTGTAGTTGGTACCTACTACGGTGCATGGAGAGAATTTTTTGTAATTGAACCTGATCAAATTATGTTCTCCAACATTTTTTTGTAAATTTATTTGTAATATTTATGAAAAAAATTCAGTTTTAGCTAAAAATTCAATTTCTCACTAAAAATTCAATTTTTCACTAAAAATTCAATTTTTCACTAAAAATTAAATTTTTCACTAAAAATTAAATTTTTCACTAAAAATTAAAATTCTTCACTAAAAATTCAAATTTTCACTAAAAATTCAAATTTTCACTAAAAATTCAAATTTTCACTAAAAATTCAAATTTTCACTAAAAATTCAAATTTTCACTAAAAATTCAAATTTTCACTAAAAATTCAAATTTTCACTAAAAATTTAATTTTTCACTAAAAAATCAATTTTTCACTAAAAATTCAATTTATCACTAAAAATTAAATTTTTCATTAGAAATTCAATTTTTCATTAATAATTTCACTAAAAATTCAATTTTTCACTAAAAATTCAATTTTTCACTAAAAATTCAATTTTTCACTAAAAATTCAATTTTTTACTAAAAATTTAATTTTTCACTAAAAAATCAATTTTTCACTAAAAATTCAATTTATCACTAAAAATTAAATTTTTCATTAGAAATTCAATTTTTCATTAATAATTTCACTAAAAATTCAAATTTTCACTAGAAATTCAAGTTTTCACTCAAAATATTCATAAAATAATTCATTTTTTTCTGCGTGTATAGTTTAAAGTAGCAGCAATTATTGCTATTACATAATTAAAATTTGAGACAGAGAAATTGCAAAAAAAAATAGAGGAAACACGCAAAATACAGATGAAACCACCAGCAGCTTCTACTGATTGATGTGAAAATCAACAAAAGACTAAAACAATTAATGTTGCTGACAAACGTTGCTCCTGACATGTTGTTGCTGCTGACATGCGATTCTTCAGTCATCAACCAAGCAGCAGCAACATGCAGCAGCAACAACGTGCTATCAGGACCAGATTCCAAATGTCCAACTCGATCTGTACGTCTGTCCCAACGACTTTTTGCCTTTTTTGGCTGTTTCTTGGTGGGCAGCAGCAGTAGCAGCGATGGCATGCGGTAGAGTGCAGCCTGATTCGGTCGCGACTGCTGCTGCTCTTACTGTTGCTACTGCTGCTTCTAATGTTGCCACTGCTGTTGCTGACTCAATGCAACATGCCACAGCAATGTGGCCGCGCCTCGTGACTGTCTGTGGG
Source organism: Dryomyza anilis (assembly GCA_951804985.1). Classification (NCBI taxonomy): domain Eukaryota; kingdom Metazoa; phylum Arthropoda; class Insecta; order Diptera; family Dryomyzidae; genus Dryomyza; species Dryomyza anilis. The sequence continues at coordinate 4,200,209 of OX638133.1, forward strand.
AGTCGTTGCAAGCAACAAAATGCGCTGCAATGAAATGAAGAAGTAGCAAATGGAAACAAATAAAAAACGAAATAAATGAAACAAAAACCCGCACGACATCGATGCTGTTTTAAACCAGAATTAGAGAAAATGCAATGCAAGAAAAAACCACACCAAACAAAATATAAATCAAGTCAGTGCTGGAAACTTTGCGCTGAAATGAAAACCGCCAACAGTTTGTCAATTAGTCAGTTGCTACTGTGCGGACCGAACCGATAAATGGACGGATGGACAGTTGGACAGTTGGGCGAATGTTTGGACGCACAGCTGGTCAATTTTTTTTTAGAGATATTATGTATAGATTGATTTTTTTGTAAAGAATGACCAAAATAGTCCTAATGAGGATAAAGTTCCTAGTACTAATCTCATATCTATGGATATTGTTATTGCTACCATTTACTATTTAAGTCAAAATTTTATATTTCAATAAAATTTTGGTAAATATACAGAATTTTAGTAAAAATATCGAATCGAATAGTACAAATTTCAAATTTTAGTCAAAATTTCAATGCTTAGGAAAATTTTGTAATATTGTAAAATTTTAGAATTTTGGTAAAAATTGCAAATTTTAGTGAAAATCTCGAATTTTAGTACATAATGCAGATGTTGGTAAAAATTGCGAATTTTGGTAAAAATTTCAAATTTTGGTAAAAATTTCAAATTTTGGTAAAAATTTAAAATTTTGGTAAAAATTTAAAATTTTGGAAAAATTGCAAATTTTGGTAAAAATTGAAATTTTGGTAAAAATTGCAAATTTTGGTAAAAATTGCAAATTTTAGTAAAATTGCAAATTTTAGTAAAATTGCTAATTTTGGTAAAATTGCAAATTTTAGTAAAATTGCAAATTTTAGTAAAATTGCAAATTTTAGTAAAATTGCAAATTTTAGTAAACATTGAAAAATTTAGTAAAAAATAAGGACTGTATCGGAACCGTTTCGATTTTTGGAACCGGAATCCGAACCGTTATTAAGAAAATGTGTGGGAACCGGATTCAGAATTGTTATTTTAAACATTTTGGAAGCGTAACCGATATTTCAAAAGTCCATGTCAGGGACCGCAAAGAACTATAGCGGAACCGTTTCGAATTTTGGAACCGGAAACGTTTTAAAAAATGTGTGGAACCGGAATAGGAACTAGTTACTTTATCAATCGTTATTTTAAAAATCTTGGAACCGAAACAGATATTTCAAAAGTCCATATCAGGGACCGCAAAGAACCGTATCGGAACCGTTTCGATTTTTGGCACAGTCATCGGAAATGTTCTTATTGTGTGGAACCGGAATCGGAACGGAACGGCTATTTTAAATATCTTGGAACCAGAGCCGGAGCCGATATTCCAAAAGGTATTAGTTCCTGGTTAATATTTTTAATACTATTAAAAAGTTCTGAATAGGAACCCGAATCGTGTCGATTTTCGGAACCAGCATCGGAACCGTTATTAATAAAATGTGTGGAATCGGAACAAAATCAGAACCAATACATTATTTTTTTTTTGGATTTGGAACCGGAATCTCCTATTTTAAAACCGTTATTTCAAAGGGACTGGGATCTGAACCCATACTTTTATTTTTCTGGAACCAGAATTGAAACCGGACCGCTCTTTTAAAAATCTTGGAACCGGAACCGATATTCCAAAAGCTATTAGTAAAAAATTGGAATTCCATTAATTATTTTGAATTTTAGTGAACATTTCAAATTATAGCCAAAATTTAGAGTTATAGTAAAATTTTCGATTATTATTAAAAATAGCAAAATTAAGTAAAAATTATAAATTTTATTAAAAATTTTAAATTTTAGTAAAAATTTTGCAGAAATTTCAAATTTTAGTATATTATTTCAAAATATTACAAAAATTTCAAAATTTCGAATACTATTAAAAATTTCGAATTTTAGTAAACAAAAAATATTAATTTTATTTAAAATTAGTATTGATTTAATATAAACTAATCTCAACATATAAATTGTATATCTAATAAAAATAATAATTAATTCAAAACATTAATCTATACACGTAACCATATCATATATTGATTTTAATATTCTTATCTCAACTATTTAAACAGCATTTATCTGAGTAATAAAAATCAGTGCCTGATTAGTAGCAATTGAAATTGTCAAATCCGTCATAAATTAAACATTATCTTATAAACCACATAGAGTACATTGGTACTACAAAAATGGTATCAATAAAATTGCCATTTAGTTATTTTTAGATTGAAATGAATTTTGCTTTTAAATCTTAATTGAAGCAAAGCACAAAAACAATTTATGTTTGTTGGTAATAAACATTGTAATAGTTCTTTTGTGTATAAAGAGATTAATTTAAAATGAAACAAGTTCAAGACCAAAAAGAACACTAGAATATTTTACATACCAAATTTAATTATTTGTTTAATTTTTACACAGATTATTTGTAAATAAATTTTATATTCATGTATATTATATATTTAAATTTTATAATACAAATCAACTGTAAAACTTATTGGTATTTTACGTTTAATAACAATATATAAATTTCATATTTTTAATATCGTGTATAAAATAAACATTATTAAAAATAAAAATATTTCGAATACAATTTTCGGAATTAAATATATGGCCCAAAACTCAGAACATCACCTGACATTTATACTCATTTTTCAACATATATTGCTCCGAAAACATATGAAATCAAATACTTTTAATATTTTTTATAAATTTTTTATAAAAGTACATTTTTGTGGTAAGATTTTTTATGTATAAAAAAACTTGTGTATGCCTTTTTATTTAGAAGTTATGAACGTTTAAAACTGTTTGCTACGTTAAATCGTACGATGAAACGTAGCAAACAATGTTAAACGTTCATAACTCCTAAATAACAAGGCATACAAAAATGTTTATACACATAGAAAATCTAACCATAAAAGTTTACTTTTAGATACATTTATAAAAAATATTAAAAGTATTTGATTTCATATGTTTTCGGAGCAATATATGTTGAAAAATGCGTATAAATGTCAGGTGATATTCTTCGTTTTGGGCCATATATATATTTTCACTACATTTTGTTGTTTGGAATGTTTTTTTCTTTCCACTTTAAAATTAATTTTAATATATAAAGGTGTAATCGGTTTATTCAGTAAAGTTAAACTGGTACTTTTACCGATTAAAATGGCAAACAAACATTGGGTAATATGTATAAATGTTTTGCAAAGATTGTATTGAACCCTAGGAGACATGGTCCGTATAGGATTATGACAAATTAAGTTTATATTTAACCATATCTTTATACCCTTCCAATTTCTACATTAATTTTGACTTATTTTTCTTCATTTAATTTTCTTGCTCATAATATTTGAAGCAATACATGTCAAATTAAGAAATCATTCATTCAATGCAAATAGTCCGTGACATTTGCATGTGGTTTTTTCCCCATTTCCTTTAGTATATATGCATCGTACACTCAAAATTGAATCTGCTTAAATTCCACGAAATGTTTTGTGTATTTTACGAAAAATTCGTGAAATTTATATATGACATATTTCGATGACATATTAGATGAAAGAACTTTCGTAAATTTATGATAAAATTACGAAAATTAATTGTTTATTTTACGTAAGCCATTCGTACATAATACGAAAGATTTGTAATATATTGAATAATTGTGTACGTTTTTATGAATATACGATTCGTAATATATACGAATCGTTCGTAAAAAAGATTTTAGAAAATAATAGAAATTAAAAATGTTTCGTGTATTTTACGAACTCAAAATTTAGTAATTTATTCGTAAAATATGTTATTCTTTCTCAAAAAAATTGTAATAGAAAATAATATAACGAAAGTTTCGTAATTTAAACGAAATATTCGCAATTTCGTTGTTTTAATTTAACAAATATTGATTCGTAGTATATACGAAACGTTCGTAAAAAATATTTTAGAAAAAATATATAAATTACAAATGTTTCGTGTATTCTAAGAATTATTCGTGTATTTAACGAAATTAAAAATTACGAACAATTATTTCGTGAAATGTCCTAAAAATTATTTTGTGTGTTGATGGCAAGAATTTCGCATAAAATGCGATTCTTCGCCTGATCTTCCAAATGTAGTTTACGTGTATTTTACGAAATCAAAATTTAGTAATTTATTCGTAAAATATGTTGTTCTTTCGTAAAAAATTTGTAATAGAAAATAATATAACGAAAGTTTCGTAATTTAAATGAAATATTCGCAATTTTTTTGTTTTAATTTAACAAAAATTGATTCGTAATATATACGAATCGTCCGTAAAAAATATTTCAGAAAAAAATTGAAATTACAAATATTTCGTGTATTTTACAAATTATTCGTGTATTTTACGAAATTACAAATTACAAAAAATATTTCGTAAAAATGTCCTAAAAATTATTTTGTGTGTAGATGGCAAGAATTTCACATAAAATGCGGTTCTTCGCCTGATCTTCCAAATGTTGGCAGTTGCTGCTGCATCTGCGACACACCACACAAAACTCCACTCACATAAAAGGGCAGAATGCAACATTTGCCGCAGCCTTAAATGGCGACATTCATCATCTGCAGCATGTAGAGAAGAACCCAGGATGCTGCTGTGCTGTGTCGCTTCCAACACATGACAGCGTGACAGCGCATGGCACAGCGCCAAACAGTACCGTGTGCCGTCACCGTCACCACCAACGTCACCGGCAACAAATTCAAGTGCGCCGAGCGCCGAGTGAGCTTTGACGCTTGCCAAGTTGCCATATGTGCGGGTTTTGCGCGCAGTGAAATCTTTTGTTGTTGCTATTGCAGTTGTTGTATTGTTATTGTTGAGATGGATGCAGTTGCTGTTGCTCTGGCTGCAGCAGTAACACTTGAAGTTGGTTGCGCTTTAAAGGCTTTTATTGATTAATGTGGAGCCAAACCTGGAGTCACTAATATTAGTAGTAGGGTAGATCTTTTTCTGACATTTTTTGGATGTAATTTATAATGTTAGCTGCTGGCAGAAAATATGTGGCGCAAAATTGTAAAAGGTGTCTAAAGTTTATGAAATCTGTAAATATTTAAATTTAATTTTAGAAAATTGAAAATTTTAGCTATTGGCAAAAATTAAAAGTTCCAAGAAATGTTATGAAAAATTAAAAAATTAAAATTATGTGAAATATTAGAATTGATAAAAAATAATAAATGGTAATAATTGGAATTGGAAATGATAACATTTGTTAATGGAATTAAACACCAGATCCATGTCTCGAGTCTCTTCGATGCCTCAAATAGTTTTCGAGCTCACTCCCAGAATCGTTCTAAATCGTTGCATGTTTTTTGTTTGTCGATTTCATGTTTTCATTATGAAAGCACGAGAAATCATGTTGATATTTCGAATTTATATAAAATAGCACCATTTTTTTACAAGTTAATTTCAAATTATAAAATTTTTATAATAGGAAAATTTAAATTTTAAAATTAAAAATATTTTGTTTTTTTGAATAAAGTATTCATACGTTTTTAGAAAACATTTGTAATTAATTTTCTTAAGTGCTGTTCTTAAGATTTTAAAACAAATGGTAGGATAAACTACATTCAAAAATGTAAAAAACGCAAATGTCAAAAATTGCACATTCACCCCTTTGACATGACAGTGACGATATCATTTTGTCCCGGAATATTCGGAAATTTCTTGACATATTGTGTGTTATCGCACCATTCTCGTTGTATAGATTCGATTTGTCTTTGCGGTTTAATACGTACTGAGGTCTTCATCTGTTTGATTTAGACATAATTCTCGTAACGAGAAAACTTTACTATCTCGTTACAATATCTGCGGAAATCTTAGAATGAATTAAAGTATGATATAGATTCAAAAATAGTAACCGTGATCTAATGAATTTCCCGACCTCTAATACAGTCTCGAATCGATATCGAATCGAATGGTAGACTGGAAGTATTGGCATAATCAAAAGTGAAAATCAAATATATACAAAATTTTGTAAATCATTTATTGATATTTTTAACCAAAATGACAATGAATCACAAACAAAAATAACTTTTTAAATTATATGTAATTTTTAGAAACGACAAACAATTCTTAAATTTCATAATTTTTCAAATTGAGTACATGAATTCCGTTCAATATACAAACATTTTATTTCTAAAAATTAAAGTTCTATTTTGCTTTAAGCGTGTCATATAACAATTGAGAAAATTGCAAAAATATAGAAATATAGTACAATTGAACGACAAATTCCATTTTTTACAATTTTAAGAAATGTTGCTTTAATTAAAAAAAAAAAAAAACAAAATTAAATGATATTTTCAAACAAACTCATATTAAGTTTTTAAACTGTGATCACTGTTTAAAAAAAAATATAAAATTCAGAAAACCATAAAATGATAAAAGTAAAGCATTTGTGTAGAACACCATCGGTCCACCATACAACCGAAAAAGGTGTGTTCAGTCATAATTCAACCCATAATGGCAGCACAAGACTGAAATATTACAACGTTTATTGTCAAACAGATTAAACGATATCAGCTAATCTTGAGTTATGGATAGATCGCAGTTATGCATCGGTACTCTTTTTATTTAAATTCTTCAGTTTATTATTTTTTTTTTCTTTTTTGAGATACTGAAATTTTAAAATATACATTGCACTGTTTACAATCACAGTCTTACAGATTTCATTGTCAAGGTTATCGTTCCATTTAGAACATGAAAAATAAGTAATTTTTTTACTTTGCGATATCTTATCAGCTACACCAACTAAATGCACATTGGGTCATAAAACAAAATATGCTTCGCAAAGCACATGTGGTGGTACTTGAGATGCAAAACAAATGGCCACATTAAATGCTGGAATAGAGTGGACAGGTGTAGATGGTTATCTGCCAAAAACACGCCATGTAAATGTCTTATGGACGATGATAAGATAACCAATAGTGAGAGGTGTAAAAATGTAACTAAGTTTTAAAATATTTATTTTTTGCTATAACTCTTTATTGGTGCAAGATAAAATAGTGTTGTAAAAGTAATAATTATTTGTTTTTAAAGCACCTATCGATTGGCATCATTATTTATCTTGCACTAATAAAGAATTATAACAAAAAAAACGAAGAAATTGGAAAAATTATGTCATGCCAAAAGGGCGAATCTTTTCGTTTCTTTTCCATAACTCTTTATTGGTGCAAGATAAAATAGTGGTGTGAAAGTATTAATTGATTGTTTTTAAAGCACCTATCGATTGGCATCATTATTTAAAAATATTTCGCCAAACATTTTTCCTGCAAATAACAATTGGCAAATTAATGTTTGGCAAAATATTTTTTAATAATGATGCCAATTGATAGGTGTTTTAAAAGCAAACACTTAATGCCTTGACATTACTATTTTATCTTGCGCTAATAAAAAGTGATAGCATAAAAAACTAAAATATTTGCGTTTTTGCAGGATATGGCCTAACAAAATCCGTAAGTGGCCCCAATCCAAAGATATTTTTCATACGTTATAATAATTGATGAATACATCAAAATAACAAAAAAATGGAAAAAATAACTAAATTTTACAAATTTTTAAACCACTTCAAACTTTAAAACTTGATTTCGCAACATTTTTAAAAATGCTCATTCGCCCCTTTGGCATGAAAGTGACGATATGAATATCTTAAACTACTAAAAATAAATATTAGTTTTTGTTTTAAAATTTTAATTATTTTTTTTTATTTAATTATTTTTAATATATTCTTAAAAAGTTGAAAAAAAAACTGTCAAAATTAGCACCCCATAACATTAATGTTTAGAATGTCTATTGGAAAAATTGCATAGAGTAGTGCTATTATATTTAAATTTCAATATATCAAAAAAAGTTTGTTTTAAACATCCTAAAAATAAAAAAAAAAAAAAAAAATTAAATATTATATCGTCACTATCATGCCAAAGGGGCGAATGTGCAATTTTTAGCATTTGCGTTTTTTTACATTTTTGAATGTAGTTTTTCCTCAAGTATACTGTGCTAAAATCGCTTGTCGTTTTGTTGGATATTTCAAGCCACAAAAGTCAAAACCAAAAGGGCGAATTTGAAAAATTTAAAATCTTGTCATGCCAAAAGGGCGAATCTTTCCTTTTTCGCCATAACTATTTATTGGTACGAGATAAAATAGTGATATAAAGGCATTTATTGTTTGTTTTTAAAGCACTTATCGATCTGCATCATTAATTAAAAATATTTTCTTGCAAATAACAAAAATTCAAAAAATTGAAAATCTTGTCATGCCAAAAGGGCGAATTTTTTATTTTTTTTAAAGCACTTCAAACTTTAAAATTTGATTTCTCAACATTTTTAAAAATGCACATTCGCCCCTTTGGCATGACAGTGACGATATGATCTGCATAAAGAAGAACATTTTAAATTGAAATGGTAAAAAATTAAACAGAAACGCAGTATAAACACTCATTGAAATGTATCTGCCACATTTGCGCCATGTATCTGCCAGATAGGCGATCTGATGACCAGATACCCGCCAAGTAGTATGTGTGGCATGTGGCACATGTGGCGTTGCATCTGCCAGATGCATTATCATCGCATGCAATCGATGCAGAACCAAATTGCACGCTATATTAAACAAATAAATATCTTCAAATTGCGAATCGCTAATTTCAATTGACACAAGCGTTAATGGAAAATGATGATTAGATATTGACAATAACAACAGCAGCAACAACAACGATGACGACGACACGCAGCACAGCACGTACTATGTATCTTGGAGATACGCGTGCAAAAAATGATTATTTCACGAGAGACGCAAATAAACAAAAATCAAAAGTTGACAAATTAAATGCGAATTTTATGTGCCGACGACAACAACATCATCAGTGTTGCATGTGTTTGCGGCTGCAGCCTGAACGTCTGTCCACGACTGTCCAACTGTTAGTCTGTCCATCCGTCTTTCCATATTTATTTTTCACTTCACTTGCATCTGTCTGTCTATCTGTGCCTCATATTAAATTTAATTAAATTAAAAATGTTTATTTTTCAACGTTTGCTAAATTGTCACACGACAACCAGTGTTGCCACTGTTTAACGTTGTTGTTGTTGCTGTCAGTGCCATGTGGCACATGTGGCATTTTTCCAAGCATTTGTTTGCGTATCAACTACCGTCGCAGCAACCACTGCGGTGCTATTTCGCGAATTTCATCAATTTGCCAAAAACGCATAAATTTTCAGGTTGCATTTTTCAGCGTCTGTTGAAAACGCATTTTGCGAAAAAGTGAGAGTGTTTTTTTGTCTATTCAAAATAAATTTGAATTTTTTGCATTTGATATAAATTCGTCTAAGTGTTTTTTAATGTTTTGTATAATGTAATGAATTGCTTAATTAATTGAAAAACAACAGAAAAACTCAAAATTTCGAATGTGCTGCATTAATCACATTTTCTTTAATTAATTTTGTAGCACGTAGAAAATCTACGTTAATCAACTCATACAACATAATACATAGTTCATTATGTGATTTATAAATTTGGCGTTAATCACATTCAACACTTTTGCCACAAAACCACACCAAAACAGTGAACAACAGCGAAACTAATTAAGCCACTTACAAAATAATTAATGCCTCGCTCTAATGGAAATAATTTGTAGAAAATTTAAACAACTCAAGATATTATAAGTCGATTGAAATTACAAACATTTTCAAGTTGTAAGTCATACCAAATACTATGGAAACTGTATTTATAATTAATAAAATTTTAATTATTCATGAAAAACATTACAAATAAACAAAAAAATTTACTTTGATATTAGATTGATTTTTATGAATAAGAATTAACATGGATCAATTTGTTTACTGATGATTTATGAATAGGAAGTTCATAAAACATATTTTTTCGAATTATTTTATTTATAAATTATATTCATAAATTATGTACAATACTAAAAAAAATGCAAAATTCTTGGATACCAAATTTTAAATCACTATGTATACATTATGAATAGGATTCATAAATTTTACAAATTTTATTATTAATCATAAAAATCGAAATCATGAATATTTATTCATAACATGGATTACTTATTGCATATTCATTTTTCTAAATGCGCAATTCACCGCAATTGGGAAAAACCACAGCGTAACTCCAGTCAGAAAACCATTTATATAATAGAGTAAATTGTCTCAGCTATGTTCAGAGATAATACAAAAAATATATTGTACGAAAAAAGTACAATATATTAAGAATAAAATTCGAACTGATAATTTTGTCCCGTCCGGAATTTTTCTATGATTTATTATGTAAAAACTATACATTTTAGGAACAAAGTGCAAATATACAAAGAAAGAACATGATTTCAACTATTTTTTAAAATATTGGAAAAAAATAAATTGTACGTAAAATTCGCTGACTTTTTAGAATATCCATATGAACCTCGATATTTACTTTCGTTTTTGTCCCGTCCGGAACGCCCATTATTTTATTTTTATCTTTTGATCTACAGTATAGAATTCTATAATTTTTTGCAGATACTTAATCCTATTTAAATACTATATGCACTTAAAAACTCATGTAAATTCATTAATTTTCCTACGAGATATTAAAGTTTTAAGCGTACGAATGTCCCGTCCGGAACCCCAGGAAATGCCCATATGTATAAGTTTAAGTAAAATAGTTGTCCTTCTTTTTTAATGCTCGTTTTCTTTCTCTACTGACTTATTAAATTTTCAAATGTGATATTTTTCACTTTGTTATGCATAATATGAATTTGTTTTTCAACCATTACTCTACAGATATTTACTACAATGTATGAAATTTTAATCATGAATTATGAATAATAAATCATAAATTCCAAAATCTATTCCAATTACTCATGACTTTTGAATATATTGTACACAAAACATGTGTAAACATTCGCAGAATTTTATTCAATTAATCATAATAATTGATTTTTACTATAATCAATATTATGATTAAAAACCAAATCATTATGATTACTTATTCTTGGCTGGATATCATGATAAATTTTTGCAAAATTCATGCGTATAATACATGACCAATGAAAACATTTCATTCCGTGTATATAGAATTTACGTTAAAAAATTTAGATAATTTACACAAGTAAAATAAAAATATTCACTATTCTTATCGACTTCAAGAATCAAATCAAGACCTCATACTCACTTCTTGAATAACGCATGAAGTTTTTGAGTTAGAGCCTAAAACAGATACATAGAAATTCTCATTTCTTTCCATATATTTTGTACGGTGATTTGAGTTTCCTATCTTATTTCTTTGGAATTTAATTGTGTACTGCAGCCATCATTTGGGAAAAAATACCCAATGAAATTCGTAGGTATCTGATTAAAGTTATAACCTGTCATACAGTGAGAGCAGTTTGGAAAAGTCCTTTATATTTTAAAAATTAAAAATTGGTTATTCGTCATTAAAATTTAAAAACGATTCAAAATGGAGTACAATATGGTATGAATAACAGCCAAAACCGCGCAAAAATAGGCACAGAAAGTGGTATTGAGCATGGATCACTCACAGTCTACTTCTAATTTGGTCAATGGAAATATTTAACAAGGAAGTCTGAGGACACGTTTTGTTTTTCCCAAAAAAAATGTACATTTGAAGTATTTTTTAAATGAAGGATCCATTCCATAAACTGGAAATTTTTTGCATTAACAGAATATGATTTTAGAATAACTTTTAGTTAATTTTTGAACGATTTTCCAAAAAAGCTGAATTTCTTACTTGATAAAAAAGTTAGGGTAAAGTGGGAAACTTCAAAAATTTATCAAAATGGTGTTTTAGGCTTACTTTTTTATGTTTTATTTTTCATAGCAAAGTCAAATAAATTAAGGTTAGAAAAAAGTAAAATTTCTAAGTACAAAAACATATCCATAAAATGCAATTTCCCACATTACCCAATTTCACACTTTATCCCAGGTTTTCCTATAATCTGATGAAGTGAAAATGAAACTGATTAAAAATATCCTTAAGACGAATGAATACGTTCATGTTATCTATATATTTAAATTTATATAATTATGGTATAGAAAATTTCATATGTTAGCTCTAATTATTATATTACACTAGCAAGATTATTAAAATTTTTAAACTTTATAATTTAATCTATTATTATAATTTATTCTTGTTCTGCTTTTAGTATCATTATAAATTAGAGCAACCTACAATTAATTTTAATAAACTTTCGCTACTACCCATCTCTATAGTTAACCAAAATGCTTACCAAAATTCCCCGGGTGTATAGACAGACATAATGACAGACACACGACTTATCTAATTAAAATAAATAAATTAAGTGTATCGAGCTGTTGAGTGTAACTTGTTGGGTTGAAGTGAAAAGTCATTAAATGCGACGAAACCGAGTATCTTCGACAAACACCTGCAACTCGTTTTGCCATGTAAATAGTAGAAAAGCAACATTAAATGAGACAAATCTTGAACCTTTTTAATTAAATAATAGTCATGGTGTTTGGATACCTATACCGCTAAATCAACAACAACAGCAACAATGACAACGTCAACAACATTTATTTACAAAACGATTGTAATTCATCAAAATGTATTGCAAGAAGTTGCTGATGGTAACAAACGTAAAACTATTTACAACGATGTATCCTGCTACCCGACGCATTTTCCATTTAATTAAAAGAACAGAGATAATAGCAACACATAAGGATCTAATAAATCACGTAAATGTAACCTTGAGTGATAATGAGGTAACTTGATGAGAAGTTGAAACAAAATTTGATGTTTTCATATAATTCATAAGTATAATTTTGTTTGTTTAGTATGAAATGAGTTGACAAATTAAATGACAAAATTAAAGAGGAATTTAAATTCTTTATATTTATTAATTTTGTTATATTATTTTAATTATTTAATTAGAACCAGTTAGGTCCTTTAGATAAGATAGATTATTTTGAAGTAGGGACATTTTCTTATAATCTTGATAAAATCTTCTTGCGTTTGAGTATACTCATTTGCAGTATTCCGGTATTTGTACCGAATTTGTATTACCACAAGTTCCAAGAAAAATATTATGTTTATATGTTTTGCAATAAAGTAAGGGGGTCTATATAATAGAATAAGTCCAAGTACACGCTGCAAACAAAAAGGAATCTACAAACATAATTTTGCAGGCATTACATATATATTTGTAGCTTTATGCAAACAAAATTATTATTTCATTTCCAAACATTATTATAATAACAGTCAAACATATTTTTGTTTTCGTTTAAACATATTTATGTTCAGAATGAATACTTTTTGGCGTTCTTGCAAACATATATATGTTTTAATAAGAAAAACATTTTATTTACACGTAAACATATTTATGTTTATATTTAATTTTAATGTAAAAAAAGTAAATTTAGTGTTAATATCTGCTTTACACAATATTCATTTTTTCCTTTTTTTAAATTACATTTTTTCGTATTTATTATAAACTTAAACTTTTTTTTTTATTACACATCTTTTATTTATACTTAATAATTTTATTTCCATCTATTTTTCCTATTCTGAGCTCATTGAATTACTGATTATTTGGATATTTCACAAACAGCCACTATCTGGTATTAACAGTAATTGGCGATACTTTTAACAAATTCTTCCACCAAAAAGAACTTTTGAACTATATAAAAAGTATTAATGTGAGTGTTACTGAGTGCTAAAAGAAGGTAGCGTTGTTATTTAATTGTGATATCGTAATGCCAAACATACATATAATCAAAGTAATGCTATTATTTTTAAATTCGTTGTCACCCAGTAACGAATAACCAAATACATATAATTTAAAGAACCTTTTATTGCCGTTGGGTGTGTTAAATAGCGGAAATATCAAACATACATATATAAATATCTGATGAAATAGGTATATTTCTACAGAAACATTAATATAGTAAATTCCTGTAAGTCCGTGATTAAAGCAATTTATGTTTAAATATCGTATAATAATATTTCAATCTGAACAAAATAATTATTCAATTCAATTTTAATGTAATTTACTCCTAATATTTATATGGTGATTTTAAATTACGTTATAATTATAACATTCAAACATATTCAAAGAAATCTTTTCTATCCGTGTAGAGATATATTTTAATAATTTTACGATAATCTGGCATTAAGTACCCTCATATGCAGTATTTCGATTTTGGACCGGAATTGCATTTTTTTACTACAAGTAGGTCACAAGAAATACATTATTAAGGACTGCGTCGAATAAAATTGTCCGTTACATATCTGCCCATAATGTGCTATTGCAAGATTCAAATTAACAAAATTTGATCATAGTAGCTCTGAATTAAATGGCTGAAAATAATTTGTGTCAGTTATAGTCAAAACAAAATTTATTAAACGCGAAAGTGGCAAACGAAGTGGAAGTGAGAGAAAATATAAATAAAATTTTTCAAAAACAACCTAGTTGGTCTTTTAAAAAAAGGTAGGGACTAACCCTAAGACCATTTCTCGCGTTATCAACCGCTTTAAGGAAGACCTGAGTATTGATCGGAAGAAAGGTTCTGGTAAAAAAAAGGCCCACATGATCGTGAAAAGTCGAAGAAGGTTGTGAATATTTTAAAGAAAGATCCAAGCATATCCGGAAGGAAATTAGCGAGAAAGGCGGATTTCTCAGAATCTTTCGTGCGCAGGACTAAGAAAGAAGCTGGGCTGAAGACGTACAAGGTCCAAAAAGTTCCGCAAAACAACGAGCTAAAAAGCTGAACCAAGATTTATTTAAAAATTCGATTGCTGCATAATGGACGACGAAACTTATGTTTTAGCGGACTTTTCTCAGCTACCTGGTCAGGAATTTTATACAGCCGATTCTCGAGGAAATGTCGCTGAAAAATTCAAATAAAAAAAAAATGACAAAATTCCCTAAGAAATTCCTTGTTTGGCAGGCAATTTGCAGTTGTGGAAAAATGAGCTGCTCATTCGTGACATCGGGTACAATTAATAGCGAAATATATGTGGAGGAATGCTTGCAAAAGAGATTGCTTCCATTTTTACGCCAACATACAGTGTCCACATTTTTTTGGCCTGACCTCGCTTCATGTCACTACAGCAAAACGGCCTTAGAGTGGATCCAACAAAATGCAGTAATTTTGGTGCCTAGAGAAGCCAATCCACCAAACTGTCCAGAACTCAGGTCGATTGAGAGATACTGGGCTTTGGTAAAAAGGGAGATGAAGACAACAAAGAAAGTGGCCAAAGACCTTCAAGACTTTAAAAGAAAGTGGTCTTCAGCAGAAAACAGATACTTACGTTCATTTTTCAGTTCAAATTTAAACTTGGTTTAAACTTTTCAACATGTTTAAAACGTCTATTGTACCTAATCAAATCAGACGAATGTCTTTAAATTTAACAGATAGACAAACTATTAGTAACCAGTTAATATAACATTTAAAATATTTGTGATATGTTCACTATAGACGAAATTACATCTAGTTTAAACTAAGTTTTATTTGAAAATGTGACTGAAAAACTGGACTTTAGACGGGCATCTCAAATTCCACTAAGCATGTAGATAGGATATAGTTGGGACTCATAAGTAGGGACTTAAAACTGATCGCGAGGAAATAATCTGAACTAATGTAATTTATTAATATATTTTAAAAAATCTGCTTCATGTTTTTGTAATTTATGTCTAAAAAAGAACCGAAATTATACAGCAATTCAAAACAATCCATCTAAAAATACCTTAAAAAATTTACAATCCAATGAATTATTACTATATCACTTAAATAATTAATTCAACTGCATGTATTTTTGGTTAAATAATTATATGGTATAATAATTGAACCTCGTTAAGACACGCATATCATTTATTGTACAAATAAAATTAATACACATGCGACAATTATTTTTGACTTGACCATTTTAGCTTCAGAACTTTAGATGTTGATTATGTGTCTCAAATGGGTGAAAAATTACAAAATATACATTTTGTCCTCATCATTTATGAATATCAACGCCTACGGTTTTGGTTTTGTTTGCTCATGACAGTGGGACATCGCGTTGGCAGTGGACATGGACATGCTGCTGTTCAGCAAATATAAATAAACTCGAATTAAGTCAAACACAAAATGTAATTTGTGTCCCGATTGTTTGGTATGTTCTTTATTTGTATACTTAATCAGTATAGTTTTATTAAACATATTATTAACTAAATTACTTTGAACTTTGCATAAGTGGATTATTTTTGGAATTTATATAATTTGAAAAATTATCGTTAAGATATTTATATTTTATGATATTGACAGTACCTACACAAATTTGAATATGTTTTTAATATAATCATTGATGAAAACTTTGGTTCTTCTTATACACATTACAAAATATTAATTTCATACATCCCTATTTAATTTTCATGTTATTAAATTCGCAAAAAGTAATTTTTATATTTAAGCAGCTTATGCCGTACATGTGCGCCAACGGAAATTTAAGTTGTTTACCATATGAAATTATAAATATATTCTCCAAATATTCTTCTACTTTTAAATAATTAAACTCTGAAAACGAATTCCGGTAACTAAAACAACCACACGTTACAACGTCGTATTTTACGTTAAATTTTTGTTTTCTTTCATGTAAACATTTTTTATTAATTAAACTAAAAAATATGTAAAATGAATATAAAAACCTAAAACACAAAAAATACAAGGAAATTTGAACATTTGATAAAGAAACGAGTTGGGAAAGGTGGGTAACATGGGTAAGTTCGGTCACATGGGGCGGATTTTTATAGTCGGTCGGGCCCGACTATGTAATACCCTACACCTTTGGTGGGGATATTAATGTGGGATATTTAATTGCATACCTTAAATCCTCAGAATATTATTCACATATCAGAAATTTACGTCTTATATCCCCATAATTTTAAAAATTGATATGAAAGTATAAAAACTAATAAATTAGAAAAGTGTAATTGGGCGGACCACGCCTATATTTAAAATTTTGTAAGGCTAATATTTCATAGAATTGATTTTATTAATTAACGGATCAAATTTACACTACAAAATAATGAAAAAAAAATGTGGGCGGATCACGCCCATTTTTGGACCCCATATTTTTAGGTGAATTATAACAATATGTTTTAAATTTTATAACTACATCTTGAATACTATTCGAGTTATTAGTTCCTAAAGAGTTATATAAAAGTGACTTGTATGGGAGGTGGGCGTGCCTGTTGACCGATTTGGCTCATTTTCAAACTTAGTTCCTACTTTTGGCTAAAATATATTGAGACGAAACTTCATCGCATTCTGAGCAGTATTTCTCAAGTTATTCTGTATTCGGACAGCAAGACAGCAAGACGGACAGACAGACAGACAGACAGACGGACATGGCTAAACGGACTCAGGTAGTGATGCTGATGATGAAAAACAAAAATTAAAGGAAATAATAAAGCTGAGGAGTGTTGAAGCACAATTACCTTTTCAGATGACTCCCAATTTTTTTGGAGCACAAAAATTAAATCTAAATCCTAAAAAAAGTTAAAAAAGACGTTGTTCAAAACATTTCGAAAAAAATGTTAAAAAAAGGTTCAAACTAAAAAAAATTGTATTCGACAAAAACAGCAATATTGGAAAAATAAGGAAAAATGTGTTCGATAATAACGTATTCGACAAAAAATACAATTAAAAAAATGTTAAACATATTTTTGGGTCACGAGAACAACAAAAAAAAAATTGAAAAAAAAAATTGTTAAAAAATATTTTAGGACAAAAACCACGTTTTCCAACAAAAACGACAAATTTCGAAAAATAAAAAAAATTTGGGTGACAAAAACAGTACAATGTTCGAAAATAGCATTTCCCAATTATTATTTTTTATTCGACAAAAATAACAATGTTTGAAAAAAATTCGAACGTTTTCATATAACTCTTAACATACGACCTTTATCTACAGAAATAAATTATATCTATTAACGAAGGACCTTTATTTTTAAAATTAAAAAAATAACTCTAAACCAGGAAAGAATTTGTTCTATTGGTTTTAGTTTTTGAGATATAGCCCATTTTTATACCCTATACCTATGACGTACAGGGTATATTAACTTTGTGCATATATTGTAACGTCCCTTAGGAGGCGTGTCCGGTATGGAAAAGTATATATATTCTTGATCAGCATCACTACCCGAGTCCGTTTAGCCATGTCCGTCTGTCTGTCTGTCTGTCCGTCTTGCTGTCTTGCTGTCCGAATACAGAATAATTTGAGAAATACTTATCAGAATGCGATGAAATTTCGTCTCAATATATTTTAGCCAAAAGTAGGAACTAAGTTTGAAAATCAGCCAAATCGGTCAACAGGCACGCCCACAAGTCACTTTTATATAACTCTTTAGGAACTAATAACTCGAAAAGTATTAAAGGTATAGTTATAAAATTTAAAACATATTGTTATAATTCACCTAAAAATATGTGGTTCAAAAATGGGCGTGATCCGCCCACATTTTTTTTTCATTATTTCGTAGTGTAAATTTGATCCGTTAATTAATAAAATCAATTCTATGAAATATTAGCCTTACAAAATTTTAAATATAGGCGTGGTCCGCCCAATTACACTTTTCTAATTTATTAGTTTTTATACTTTCATATCAATTTTTAAAATTATGGGGATATAAGACGTAAATTTCTGATATGTGAATAATATTCTAAGGATTTAAGGTATGCAATTAAATATCCCACATTAATATCCCCACCAAAGGTGTAGGGTATTACATAGTCGACCTAACTTTCCCAACTCGTTCAATTTCCCATTGTTTTTATTTTTAAAATTCCAACAAAAAATAATGAATTTGTCTTTTCGACATTTGATGCAGAAATTATTAAGTTACAGTACAAGCATTTGATTTAATGCGTGAAAAAAATTGTTTGCGAGATATAATAACTAAAAGTCGTAAATGATTGTTTAAAAAGGTTCCATGGCGCTACATAACATGGCATAAAAAATGTTTTAGCATTTTTATCCATTATTTAAAAACATTATTCATTCATTAAATTTTTATTATTTTGAAACATTTTGAACTTCCTTTGCTTATATCTCGCAAACAAATATTTTCACGCATAAAAACAGGTTTTCTGCGTCTAATATTGAAAACATAATTTCATTATTTTCTTTTGTTGAAATTTTAAAAATAAAAGATCACAGTTATGGAAAATTCAAAAATGGCTATATCCCAAAAACTAAATGTATCCAATATTGGCAATAACTTTTACTGCACTATGTCAAAATTAGAATTATGTCGGGCAGTGTTATCGAAAATGAAATTTATCCTATAAACGACATCGTTTTGATATCGTTAAAATGTCATTTGGTTAGCTGGGTTATTACTGTTCACTCAATTTATCTGTTATTGACTCTAATAAGAGCGTGTATTGATCACTGTTGTATTCTGTAATATTTATCTATTTTCCAATTCAGATAAAAAATAACCTTATTGTATTATTTAAAAGTTAAAAAAGATAATATTTTGTGATTGTGAGAATCGTGTATGAATCATGATTGAAATACTGCATTGAGCAATTTAAAGCAATTTAAATTTAAATCATGTTACACAATTGTCAATATCATATTTATTTTCTTTAACATGATAAAGTTTGTGTCTGCATTTTTATTTTTATTAATAGTACTATTGTTTTAACCTTTTTCATATCAGAACCTATTATAAATATAAAGTCAAAATTTTAGTTATTGTAGAACAATTCACAATTATAACACTCAACTGCTACACGCTGCAAAAAAAAGGGCTCTTCCAAACATAATTTTGCAGGCATTACATATAAGTATCTTTGGAGCTTTATGCAATCAAAAGTATTATTTCATTGCCAAACATTATTATAATAACAGCCAAACATATTTTTGTTTTCCTTCAAACATATTTATGTTCAGAATGAATAATTTGCTGCGTTCTTGCAAACATATTTATGTTTGAATGTGAAAAACATTTTATTTGCATGTAAACATATTTATGTTTACATTTAATTTTAATGTAAAAATAGTAAATTTAGTGCTAATATCTTCATTACACAATATTCGTTTTTTTCCTATTTTTAAATTACATTTTTTTTATTAATATTATATAATTATAAACCTAAACATTTATTGTAGTGCTAACTCATAATTTTATTTCCATCTATTGTTCCTATGAATACATTACGGATGAATTGGAAATTTCACAAACAGTCATTATCTGGTATTAACAGTAATTAGCGAAACTTTTAACAAATTCTTCCACCAAAAAGAACTTTTGAACTATATAAGAAGTATTAATGTGAGTGTTACTGAGTGCTAAAAGTAGGTAGCGTTGTTATTTAATTGTGATATCGTTATGCCAAACATACATATAATCAAAATAATGCTATTATTTTTAAATTCGTTGTCACCCAGTAACAATCACGAATAACCAAATACATATAATTTAAAGAACCTTTTATTGCCGTTGGGTGTATTAAATAGCGGAAATATCAAACATACATATATTAATATCTGATGAAATATGTATATTTCTACAGAAACATTAATATAGTA
Organism: Dryomyza anilis; assembly: GCA_951804985.1. Classification (NCBI taxonomy): domain Eukaryota; kingdom Metazoa; phylum Arthropoda; class Insecta; order Diptera; family Dryomyzidae; genus Dryomyza; species Dryomyza anilis. The sequence goes on from OX638133.1 coordinate 4,220,776, forward strand.
AATTCCTGTGAATCCGCGATTAAAGCAATTTATGTTTAAATATCGTATAATAATATTTCAATCTGAACAAAATAATTATACAATTCAATTTTGATGTAATTAGATTTTACTCCTAATATTTATATGGTGATTTCGAATTACGTTATAATTACATTCAAGCATATTCAAACAAATTTTTCTATCCGTGTTCAAAAACATAACAATAAACATAGCAGATTTCTTATTTTTTGTTGTCGCAATCATGTCATAATCATATTTCTCTCTTCATGCTTCTTTGTGACACATTTTCATTGTTGTGTTAATCAGTCGCTGTGCTTTCGTCTTGAGAAGTTTATACGCTTTACGTGTTTCTATAGATGTGAGAAAAAGAAATATGTTTAAAGTATATTTTTTGCACAAAAATTGCAAAATATTCTCTATTATGATTCTCAAAATGTTTTTGTTATGTTTACTGAAATTTATGCTATTGTCTGCATATTACAATTACGCTACTAAGTCGTATTGACCCTACCAAAAGAAACAAAAAAAAAAACTACATAAAAGCCAAAAAATAATTTTATTTATTTTGTGTATTATTTCTGTTATTTTTGCAGCAGGCGTCTATTGTGACATAATGATGACAGCATTATGTTGAGTGAAGTACATTCAGTGCTATTCAGGAGGAACAAAGCCTAACAATTGCGCCTCATATGTCTTATAAGCCTTATGATTCTTGTATTCTGCTTCTTTTGTTGAAAAGTTGCAAAGCTTCAAACATTTTCATATCGACATGACATGCACACTATAGTATAATAATAATAAATTCAAATATATATATCTGATATTAAAATGGAAAAGGCACATTTTATAAATTATATTTCTTTCATTTATTTCATAAACTGTATGAACATATTGTGTCTATAAGAAACTGTTACATTTTAATTTAAAAATTGCATATACATTTTAAAAATAGCAAAATTACACTCAATTAAAATTATCGCTCATTCGTGCCATCACCACCCCCTTAATAATAATAATCATACGATGTTGGCAGCACTGAGCGCCTTGGCTCATAATGCATCGCATGCATAAATTTCACAGATTCGTTTTTTATACAACGTACACAATATTTTTAATGCTCTTATTGCAACAATTTGGCTTTGGGCCAAAAATCAGTTTTTACTGCGCTTTTGCCAATAAGTCTGCTTTGGCCGATTGTTTCTTTACCTACTTTGAGGCTATTTTTAAGACAATTATTTTTGCAGTCTATTTTCTTTTTTTTACTAGTTATCAATTTTTATTTATTATGCAATTGTTTTTTCGTAGAATATTTTGATAAAGAACACAAAAATCGTTATTTGTTTCTCGGAAGCAATGCTGTCAATGTTGCCAATGCGATGGACTCACAATGCGACTCGTATCTTTTTTACGCGCTGCATTGTAATGCGTTGCGTTGCAATTTTTGCAGCTTGTCAAGCTTCGCTTGCGGTTAATGGCTGCGCATAGACGGCGGTATCATCGATTGAGATGGCAGCACATGATAAAAGGCCACGCAGTTAGGAAAGATCAAAACAACATCAAGCTAAACAGGAAAATAAAAACAACAAGATTAGGACAACAATGGACCGTAAATGAAGCAGTTGCATTGGGCGACTCTAAAGAAAAAACACTCGGTAGAAAAAAAAATTATTTACATACGTACGATACACTGAAAAATAAATTTCATTTATATGACAAACGATGACAATATCTATCTCTACCATGCAAACCATTTGTCATAGTTACACCGCTCACCCATCCGATATATAATGATATAAAAGATTTACTATGAACATCCCATAGGACGTTTCTTGAATAGCACAGCAGACATTTCGAAATCAGAATTGAAATATGTACTACGTTTCCTCATGAGTACCAACTGGTTCACTGAAAATTAGTGATGCTCAAAAATTTCTTGTTCTTGCATCTTGTTCTTGCATGTTGTGGAAGAACAAGAGCGAGAACAAGATCGAAATTTTCTTGCAAGAAAAAGGGCAAGATAAGATATACAAAAACAAGAGAAAGTGCAAGACTAACACTGCAAGACAAGCAAGACTCTTGCGTTTTTTTATCATTTTAATTTATTTATTATGTTTTTAAGGTAATAATGGAATTCAAAAGAATTCATGATATTACTAAATATTGAACAACAAGTAACAATGGGAAGCGTGTATAATATTTATGAACGTGAACATTAATATAGATGTGTATTTATTTTTATTTTTGTATTTTGGTTTTCAAGGCTAAAGAATATAGGCATCTTAAAAATAAGGTCTGCGAAGCACTTTTGAAGCGGTAAATAGCTTCAAAAGTGCTTCAAAAGTCGCTTCAAAATGATAAAATATAGTTCGTACATCGATTGTGCATTCACATTATTATTTTGTTTTACTTTTATACACAGTTTTTTTGTTAATTGTAAAATCATGAAGTTTTTCCTAAGTTAAGTTCTACGTGCTTTATTTAATAATATACAATAGTTAGGCGCTACAGTCCTATATAGTACTTCGGCCGAGCTCTCTCACCATTTTGAGCTGTGCGTGTTATATTTGTACTCAAAGTGGTGGGACCTACAGTTTATTGCCGAATCCGAACGGCGGGTGAGAGCTTTTCATAGGCAATGTTTTTACTCTCGTAGGTTTGCCATTAACTGAGGTAGCGCGGTATTGAAAAATGTTTCTATCAAAAGATGTTGTTAGCCACAGTCCAGGCTTGAACCGGGGACCTTGCGGCTCGCAGTCCAACGCACTAACCACTGAGCTACCGCGGCTACTCGTGCATTATTTCATTTAACTTATAAGAACAAAAAATATATATATGAACATTTTCCCAGTGTACCTCATTTAGCTGATATGGCTTATTGTTTTTTTGTTTTTTTCACAAATCCGTTTGAAAGTGCAACAACAAAAAAATGCGAATAAGGCAGCATCCAAGCTTTTGATAGAATTTTTGGCGGGAATTTTGTTGTACCACAAAGAAAATGCGTTGTTGTTGCCAACTAGATAGGTGTACTAGATACATACATGTAGTGTGGTGCCATGCGACTGCCTGTTGTCATGCGTCTGTCCGTTGTCTTCCGGCTGTCTGTTGTTATACGTCTGTTTGTTGCCATCCGATGATACAGGATAGCAACGAAGAGTTGTCGTTGTGAAAGTGTGTGAATACGCATCGTAATTCGATATTGTTGCATTGTCTTCTTTCTGTTAGTGTTCGCTATGTATCGTTTGAGTTTGTTTCCATGCATGATATTATTTGTGTTTTCTTGACATACGGTACGTGTAGCATACGGATTTTGTTATGGCATTGAGATTTTGAATTGTCTCGTCAACATCACTTGATTTATACAATTATTATACCCTACACTAAGAGTGAAAGGGTATATTCAGTTTGGTACGCCGTTTGTAACACCCAGAAGGAAGCATCTCCGGTATGGAAAAGTATATATATTCTTGATCAGCATGACCTCCTGAGTCGATATAGCGATGTCCGTCTGTCCGTCTGTCTGTCCGTCTGTCTGTCCGTCTGTCTGTCTGTCTGTTGAAATCCCTAAGACTTTTAAAATTGAAGAGCTAGATAAATGAAACTTATAACTTAGATTACTAATATACCTACGCTGTATGTGCCTCATATAAAATGTACATATAAAGATCAATTTTTATGTATACGTGCTTAGATAAACTTTTTTGGTCAAATATATATTGATATCATGCTCAAATACATTATAATAATGTTTTCCGGCAAAAAGACTTGTGGTTCACAAAAAAAAAAATCGAAATTCGGTACACCTACCCATTTGTAAATATGGGTATCAAATGAATGGAAATTCTTCAGCGATTGAACGTTTGTAGTTATTTTCAGGATTCGTATACCCTGGTGACCTATATATCACTTTGAATGGTAACCACACATATGTGTAGGGTATTTATAGTCGGCTTAGACCGACTATAATTTTGATAATCCTAACTATCATAATTACACCTACTTTAAAATTTCCCATGTGATCTAACCTTCCCAACTGGTTTTTTATTAGTTAATTCATGTTAAAATATAATTCAAATTTTTATGTTATTGGATTTTTTTTTTTTTTTAGAAAAAAAATATTGTTGAAGAAATGGAAAATATGGAAAATAAGTAACTTAAATACAATTAGTGTTCAAATTCTATTCGTTTTCATAATTAATATGCAATTTGTCATCGATCTTTTATTTAAAATTTAAAAAGTAAAATTTTGCAAGATTCTTGCAAGCAAGAGCAAGAAAGATATTGCAAGAACGAAATCATATGTTCCTATGTAAAAACAAGAGCAAGAACAAGATTACCATTTCTTGACTTATTCTTGCAAATGATCATCACTATCAGAAATCAGTCGTAATTAATGAGATACACCCAGAAAAAAAGTTCCTCAAATCCCATTAAAATTGGTCAATAGGACAATTATTGATTTAATAGTATACAAAAAATAAATATTCTGATATAAACTCAATGACAATGTCATGGTATTTTCTAGTATTTAATGGTATTTTCCGATTAAAATAATAATTTATCCTATTGACTATTTTTAATAGTAAAAAACTATTATTTATAAAGTATTTTTTTCTGGGTGTAGGTTTTACCTCTTCATAGGTTCGCAATCACAATGGACCCTTAGGTCTACGAGTGAAAGTGAAGGCTTCGTCATCATAAACACTTCATGGAGCCTTTGTGGATGCTGATTTTGACGGCGTACTCTTTTTTCTGATACGAAACATTTTAGGTCTCATGCACTTTTTGAATTAAAAAAAATGCAGTCCCTTACAGAACTAGTTTTTCAAAAAATGTTCAAGACTTATTTTAATATATAAGAAATGCTATAATGCGTTTTTAAGATATTTGAATCTAAATTTGAAAAATTATAATTTTTAAAACTAGTTTTTAGCTGGTTTTTTTAGACTTTCAAAACCAACGTTAAATGAGAAAATTATTTATTGTTATGTAGAGCATAGTCTAAGCTAACGATCAAAATAACAAACTTTTTTCCATCAATTATATTTTTAAAAATAAGTCCTATTAACACAGTTCATATAAAATACTGAAAAATGAAAGTTTATAACATAATTTTTCACAAAATGGATAATAATAATAATAATAGTTTGGCGCTACAGTCCTGTATATAACTTCGGCCGAGCTCTCTCACCATTTTGAGCTGTGCGTGTTATATTTGTACTCAAAGTGGTGGGACCTACAGTTTATTGCCGAATCCGAACGGCGGGTGAGAGCTTTTTCATAGCCAATGTTTTTACTCTCAGAGGTTTGCCATTTACTGCCGAGAGGTAGCGCGGTATAGAAAAATGTTTCTATGAAAAGATGTTGTTAGCCCCAGTCCAGTCTTGAAGCGGGGACCTTTCGGCTCTCAGTCAAACGCACTAACCACTGAGCTACCGCGGCTACAAAATGGATAGGTAACAGAAAAACAGAGTATCCAATTTTTTTTTTAAATATGAAGAAATGACAATTTCAGATAACATGCAAAAGTATTTATTATATAAAAGTGTACACAAATTATGTTCAAAGGGCATACTTAAAAAAGAAGAGCATATATAAAAAAGTAATATGCTTTGTATAAGCATTGATCATATTCTCTTTATCATTAGTTTGGAAATACTATAAAAAACATCCAAAGGCAATAAAAAATAAAAATTAAAATGTTCCAAGTGTAGTTCCTAATATTTGAAAAACGTTTACGAATTTTTGCAATCATTCGTATATTAAAATTAGTCTTGACAATTAAAAGACAAATTGCGTTTAAAGTATTTTGAAAAACACTAAAATATTTTTTTTATTCAAGCATCCCAAGTAACCAGGGCTTGACAATTAGAACAAACCTTTGTGTACCTTTTAAGTTACTTCTGATGCCAATGTTCCGGTTCAAGCCTTGGACTGGGGCTAACAACATCTTTTCATAGAAACATTTTCTATACCGCGCTACACCTCGGCAGTAAATGGCAACCCTACGAGAGTAAAACATTGCCTATGAAAAGCTCTCACCCGCCGTTCGGATTCGGCAATAAACTGTAGGTCCCACCACTTTGTGTACAAATATAACACGCACAGCTCAAAATGGTGAGAGAGCTCGGCCGAAGTTCTAGACAGGACTGTAGCGTCAAACTATTATATATTATTATTATAGTTCCGGAATCACGCTACAGATCCAAGACGGTGAATTTTTTCCACAAAGTATGTTTTAACTTGCTTATACAGCAGTTCTCGTCAGCGAAATTGTGAGAAGGAATAAGTTGAAAAACCGAAGAATCCTATTGAAATTATTTTATTTATAAAAAATCCAAAAAAATCCAATAAAATCCAAAAAAAATGTCCAATGAAATCCAATAAAAAACAAAAAAAAAATCCGGTGGAGTGGATTTAAAAAAAAATCCGGATGAGTGGATTTAAAAAAAAAAATACGGATTTTTTTCCAGCCCTGCCAACTGGTGCTCTTTAGTTCCAAGACGGTGGATAAGAACATGTGTGGGACATACGTAATAATATGTCAAAATGCACTGATCCGATAATGGAACATATACAGTAATGAGTGGAGCTCACTTTGTTGCTATTAGGTAGCAAAGTAGTGGCAAACTATTAAATGTCTTATGTTCCATATATGTTGCAAATATAGAATGAAGAACAATATATTTAAGAATATGTTTTTAACAAAAAAATTATACAACAATATATTTTGTGATATTTCAAATTTTTGAAATAATGAAAGCGTTCAAAATTTTTGATATTATCAAGAATGAAATACTTAATAGGGGAACATGTGGTAAAATGGGACATTGGGTAATGTGGGAAATTGTAATTTTTGGACCAGTTTTTTCAGTTAGAAAAATTAAAACAATTGTCAAGTGCTTCTTAATATATCAACTTTTTGGTTATAATAAAATAAATACCTTTTGATTATTATTCGAGAAAAAGGTAAAATAACAACTGTGAATTTTTGTCGTTTAATTAGGAAAGTATATTTAAAGTGATCGGATGCTGTACATATTTTGAAAAGGGGTTTTGCAAGGGTCTTTTGTGATATTGCGATATTATGGACAAATTGCGAGAAGTGGGAAATACTGGGGTAAAGTGGGAAACGTAATTTAAACAATGTTTGTTGGAATTTTAGTGGAAATATTGTGTTATAGAAATTATTTAATTGGTTTTAGCTTCATCTTCAGTCTTGGCTACAAACCAATGAAAAGCAAAATTTTGGCTTCACCTGAGATAATATTTGAATTCCAGAAGAAAGCCGAGAAGCGAACCTTTAACAAGAACAAAAAAAAATATAACAGTAAAGATTCTTCAACTTCATAAGAAGAAGAGTTTTGTACAATTTGCTTGCGTTTCAAATTTTATTAAGAATTAAGATCAAAACGTACCCCACTTTACCCCAGGCTCCCCACTTAAGACAACAGTAAAAATTATCGAAAAAAAAGCAAGATTTTTTTATTTCAACTCACCAACATTTTCTGCTTGGTCAGGTACATGCAGCGACAGCAGCGGCAACAACAACAACCTCATGCCTTAGGCCAAAAATCGGAGTAACGTGTTGCAAATCCATTGCAGACGAGTAGCAACAAAATTCTGCTCTGGACAAAGAATCGATTGTTTTTGTTCGTAATACTCATTGTGCATGTTGCTGTTGTTAAATCTGTTGTTGGCATTATTTGCTGTTATACAACCGCATGTTGTTGTCGTTCGAAATGTCTTTTTTGGATTTTTATTTTTCTCTTTGAATTTTTGTTGGCAACAATGTTGTCAGTTTGAACAGTTTGAACAGTTCGAAGCCAATTAAAAATGTGGGCCAACCGTTGGCCCCTACTGGAAGATTGACCTCTGTGTGGATGCTGAAAGTTGGTTGCAATGTTGTTGACTTTTGAGCATTTTATGCCGCTTAATTGGCAGCAAAATACAACAGCTGCAGCATTAGCATGAAATCACTTTTAGCAGGAAACAGCAGCAACTGCAGGGTTAAAACGATAAATTGTGCATCATTAAAATCATATTAGAGGCAGCAACTGTTGATGTTGCTTCAGCAAAGTGCTTTGCTTAAGTAAACACTTAAATCTGCAATAATTTGTTGCAAGCCAAAACTGTTGCTAAAGACTCAAAATACTTTGCAGCTAACGACGATAAGCAACATTGCAGCAAACACTCTTCACATGTTGCTGATAAGCTTTTAATCGTTGCTGGACTCTAGTCCGGCAATAAATTCTGTTGCATGTAGTGGCAGCTAAAAGAAAAAAAAATAATAATTTGCAAACGCATGTCTGATCTGCGTATTACATGCTGCTCACAACTGCTTAGTGCTAAAGCAAATTGTCGGCGGCATCAGCAACAACACCGATGACGACGCACACATCAACAACAACATGTTTGCAAAGTTCCTAGTAAATCATTCGGCGACAACGATGTGGTGGTGGCAGCAGCAGCAACAGCAACAACAAAAGCAACAACAACATGCCCATTATGAATGTCATGTAATGCATCAGCCACTAATGCCTAAACACATTAATTATGACACACAATCGCACGCACACTCACACACAGCGTTGTGCCAATAAACAGTATATGTGACTGTAGACCCATTAGGAACAACTATTGTTATGACCAGTTTTTTTTTCTATTATTATTTTTTTTTTGCTTTGTTTTTTGTAAATTATACTTAAAAGTTATATTAGACACATGTTAGAATATTACTATTAGAATATTTTTTAAAATGATATTAAAAAAATGTTTTTTTTGTTGTGCAAAGGAATTATTCAACCAAACTATTAAAAAAAAAACAAAAATCAATTAAATTATTTGAAGAATTTAAATATAAAATGAAACGAGTTAAAGGATGGACTTAGTTTTTGTTTCATGACCAGAAAAATGAAGTATGTCATTTTCTACGATGCTCTTTCTAAAGATAATGAACAGGGAATGTTTTTTTAGACTTTTTCTAATAAATGATTGTTTTACCTTATTTTTTTTATTAAATGTTATTTCTACATTTTGGCAATAATTTTCTATTAAATGTTGTCTTTGATTCACTCTATTGTATAACGCAAAGTATGTACGTAATGCTCACTGAGAGATTTTTTTGTAATTTTACAAAAAATTAAAAGTGACACTTTAGAGGTAAAAGTTCCACTTTAAATTTAAAGTGTCACATTAAAATATAAATTTTGAAATTGAAAGTTTTCAAATATGGATGACATTCATACATGCACACTAGACTGACAATGGAAAATCATGATTTCGAATCGAGAGAAGGTCACGCCCTAGAAATGCTTTATTGGATGATAAAATCGATGTGAAGAATTTACAGCGAAATCCGAATATGGGAAATGGACCCGGCGACACTTCAACAATTTTGAAAGTATCGCTTTAGTTACGAAAACGCATACTTTGAGGTCCCGGCGGGTCCATTTCCCATATTCAGATTTCGCTGAAAATTCTCCACATCGATTTACTCATTAAATAGGGGGTGACGTTCAAAATCAAACTCGTTGATTTTTTTTTTCATACAAAGTCATTGTCAGTCTAATGCACACTTTTAATAATAAAGTCTTTTGCACTGGAATTTAAAGTAATTTTAAAGTTTTATTTTCTCGATGTACATACCTACCAATAAAAAATAGATCAGTAAACTGACAATTTCAATAGAATTTATTTGAAAAGGTCAACCATTAAAAATTATCTATTGGATAATCAGATCCTGAAAGTTCGTGTTTTGGTGCCTAAATTGACAATTTTAAATTTGAATTGATATGACGTCACCCAAATGTTATAAAATTATATAGCAAATTTAATTACTTTGTTAACAAATTTTCAACGGGCTAAATTATATAAAATAATACAAAAGCAGTGATTTCTTTCACAGACACTCTTAGTTTTTTTATATTTTTATCGGTATTTACCATTTTTGCAATTAAACCTCATTATTTATAGAAAAGTATATATTTTTGATGTAGCCGCGGTAACTCAGTGGTTAGTGCGTTGGACTGCGAGCCGAAAGGTCCCCGGTTCAAGCCTGGACTGAGGCTAACAACATCTTTTCAAAGAAAATATTTTTCTATACCGCGCTACCTCTGGGCAGTAAATGGCAAACCTACGAGAGTAAAACATTGCCTATGAAAAGCTCTCACCCGCCGTTCGGATTCGGCAATAAACTGTAGGTCCCACCACTTTGAGTACAAATATAACATGGTGTGAGAGCTCGGCCTAAGTTCTCATAGGACTGTAGTGCCAAACTATTATATTATTATTATTATATATTTTTGATCAGACAACACTTTAACTTTATATAGAAAATCAGTAATTATTTATCAACTCACTTTTTAAGTTTATGGCCTTTGGAAGACGTTAAATAAAATATTTTTTAATTTAAATTGTTTATGCATTTGAAACCCATTTCAAGATATTAATTTTATTTCAAAACATTTACTGTCGCCACAGAAGCTTGCAATGTGTAGCTCATAGCAACAAAGCACAAGTACTGTCAAAACAAAATGAAAACACGACGTAGTTGTAGTGAAGAGGCCTGCAATGATGTGCAAACACTGAAATTCACTGCTTATGACACCGAGTACTTAGTGCATTTAACATTTTTCTTAAAGATTTTTTATTAAATATGAAATATAGAAAAAAAAAGTATAAGAAAATCATAGAATATTTTATATTATATTTTTTATTATTTTATTAAAAGAAAAATAATTGATATATATCTTTACGATCAATTCTTTGTTTTTGTCGTACACACTTTTTTTAAATAATGTTTGTTGTTTTTTTTATAAACCGACAACACCATATTTGCCGTTCGAACGCCAAGCGACTAATTTGTTGTTGTTTTCAATGTTCGTCTCTCAATCGTTACGCTCAATCGCTCCATTCACTGTATTCGTTGCATGTTAAACGACAGTATTGTCATTTGGTTTTGTTTTTCTAAACATGGAATCTTTAAAAAAAAAAATGTGTTAACATGACTAATTGACTTGACACCAATGAAACAAATACTGCAGTGAAGTGGAGTCGCAGGAGGGGACTTCACTATAATACAGAAGACTGCCATTGCAAAATGCGCTTAGTACTGTAGAGCGCTGTAATGCATATTTTGTAAAGGGAACTTCAAATACATTTGTGCAGATTTTTTTTTTGTTCTGCTGAAAATTATCCACATTGATTTTCTCATCCAATAGAGCATTTTTTTTATTGACCCTTTGTCAATTCGAAATCATGAAAACTTTTAGACTCTCTGACATATTTTAAAAATACTTGTAATACAAAATATATTTTAATTAGGATGTATCATGGTTGAAGCATATTCAGGTTAGACCATCTAGATGTTTAATTGACATACAGAGTGTTGAGATTGTCAAGAAGAAAATTATAAATTACAAAAATTAACTGTCATTTTAAACTTTTTCATTTTATAGTTTTTTTGCATTGAAAATTGTAGATTTTATTATAATTTCACTGCACACATTCACTTTTATCACTTTTGCCAATCACTGCGGTTTCTTTTGGATCCTAAACAATCTTGAAAGTTGGAAAAATGTTGAAATTTAATTTAAAATTTTGAATATTAGCATTGATGTTTTGTTTTAAAATATTCGTAAACAAATGTTGAATCTTTCAAACAGTTTTCAAAAAATTAAAAAATGGCGACTGAATTTTGAAAGAATTTAAAGTCGACTTTAAAATTGAATTCGGCTTTTTTGACAATTTTCACATAGTGTTTTTATGTGTTTTTATTTCAAAACTATTTTTATTAAAGTAGTAAATTTTACAAGTTCATTTAGTACACAATTATTAATTATCACCGATGACTTTAATTCCGCTTGGGTTAATGGATCAAAAAAATGCAAGCGTCATATGATCAATTTTTATCACAGCCCATGTGTGCCTTTTAGCTGTTAGACGAGGATTAATTTGGCGATAAACAAACCTAGTTAGCACCAGCGACTAGAGTAGTAGAAGATACACTGCAAGAAATTGTGTTCAAATATTTAAAATATTGAAAGTTTATTTAAATAAAAATTCAAATAGAAATTAAAAATACCAGGCTTTAAATATTATTTAAGCATTTAAATAAATATGAGATAAATTAATTATTCATGCAATATTTTGCACCATGTACCAAGAATCACGGCATGACCAACTAACTGCAACTCGGCAAATATTGACGTTTGACTATAAATAAAACTTGGCAACGCGGAATATTTTGCCAACAATATTTTTGTTGTTGCTATAGTAGTTGTGGTTGCAGCAACGATAAACATGCAGCCCATATACTGCAAATGTAAATATGATGAGCACAATAAACAACATCAACAATCCAACTACACAGGCAGACGGACAGACGAACGGACAGACAACATGTTCAAAAATGGAAAAAATAAAAAACGATAAAAAAAAAACGTTGAGAAAAACAAAAACATTCTAAAAGGGTCAATTGCAGGAATATAGTTCTCAATGGCGCCAGCACTTGAACGCAAAGCAAAATTTAAAAAGAATAAAACATTTTTAAAAATAAAATACAAAATTATCAGCAGAATAAGTAGTAAAGAAGGCAAACATTAAGCTCTAGAAATGCAGCGAAGCTGATATTAGTTAAAAATGCAAATAAGGCGCCAGAGGCAATGAATGAATTCAGAAAAGGCATTGTATAATAATTTTTAATTATCAAATATAGCTCTAGAATAAAAATTAAATTGCATTTACTGTATAATTTAAAACGAGTTTTTAATTATTTTGTATTTAATACAATATTTAAAATAAAAATTAAATGTTTTCAATCGTCTAATAGACTAACAAAACATTTTAGAAGAGATTTTTCCTTTTTAGAATTAAATTTAAATTAGAGATTTGTTTCATTTACACAACCCATCTATTCTCCAACTGTAAAAATATTTTCAATAAATTCGGAAATGCATCACAGTTGCAATAAACCCGACTTTTCGAATAAATGAGCACATAATCTTTGAGAACACGTCACTTTCATGTCAAAGGGGCGTATGTGCATTTTTAAAAATGTAGGGAAATCAAATGTTGAGGTTTGAAGTGCTTTAAAAATTAGCAAAATTTATATTTTTTCAACTTTTTCTGTCATTTTGGTTTATTTGTCAATTTTTATAACGTATATAAAATATCTTTAGATTTGGACAACCTACTGAATTATAAATACGGATTTTGTGAGACTATATCCTGATCAAAACGCAAATATTTTTGTTTTTTATGCTATAACTTTTTCTGAGCGCAAGATAAAATAGTAATTTAAAGGCACAAATTATTTGATATTAATGCACCTATCTATTGGCATCATTAATTAAAAATATTTTGTCAAACATTAATTTGCCATTTGTTATATGCAGGAAAAAATGTTTGGAAAAATATGTTTAAATAATGATGCCAATCGATAGGTGCTTTAATAACAAATAATTAATATCTTTACACCACTATTTTATCTTGCACCAATAAAAAATTATAGCAAAAAAAAGCGAAGAAATTGGAAAAATCAAAAGTCTGGTCATGTCAAAACGGCGAATCTTTTCGTTTTTTTTGCTATAACTATTCAATGGTACAAAATAAAATAGTGATGTAAAGGTATTAATTGTTTGTTTTTAAAGCACCTATCGATCTGCATCATTAATTAAAAAAAAATTTTGACAAACATTAATTTCCCATTTGTTATTTTTTGGCAAAATATTTGTAATTAATAATACAGATCGATAGGTGCATTAAAAAAACACAATAAATACCTTTACACCACAATTTTATCTTATACCAATAGCCGCGGTAGCTCAGTGGTTAGTGCGTTGGACTGCGAGCCGAAAGGTCTCCGGTTCACGCCTGGACTGGGGCTAACAACATCTTTTCATAGAAACATTTTTCTATACCGCGTTACCCCTCGGCAGTAAATGGCAAACCTACGAGAGTAAAACATTGCGTATCAAAAGCTCTCACCCGCCGTTCAGATTCGGCAATAAACTGTAGGTCCCACCGCTTTGAGTACAAATATAACACGCACAGCTCAAAATGGTGAGAGAGCTCGGCCGAAGTTCTTATTGGACTGTAGTGCCAAACTATTAATATTATATTATTATTATAATAAAAAGTTATGGCGAAAAAACGAAAAGATTCGCCCTTTTGGCATGACAAGATATTCAATTTTTCAAATTCGTCCTTTTGGTTTTGTCTTTTGTGGCTAGAAATATCCAACAAAAAGACACGCGATTTTGGCACAGCATACTTGAGGATGAACTACATTCAAAAATGTAAAAAAACGCCAATGTCAAAAATTGCACATTCACCCCTTTCGCATGATAGTGATGAACAGACATTGCCTTTTAAATTCAAATTTATTTTAGAGGTTTGTATCAATTACACCCCCTATTTGTCTTCCAACTATAGCAAAATTCCAAGAAATTCGAAAACTCATCCTTGGAAATTCATCTTTAGAACAAATGTTTTTTTTTAAATTGAAATTTATTTTAGAGATTTGTTTTATTTACACCCATTATTTTCCAACTACAACATTATTTCCAAGAAATTCCGTAATTCATCTCACTTGAACTCAAAACCAATATTGTCTGGTCGACTGTCCGAATAAATGAGCACAAAATAGTTTATATTGCTATAAAATATGAGCGCCATATATCAGAATTGCAGCTAAACCTCGGTGGCAGGAACGTCATGTGTTTCGCAAATAAAGCAGACAATAAAAATAATAATAGTTTGGTTGCAGCAACATCAATAAACAAACTAATCGCAGCAGCAATTTGTTTTAAACAAAAACTTAATTACAAATACTATCTGAAAAAAAATGGAAAGTGTGAGAAAAGCATTTATTATAGCATTTTCCAAAATTTGTGTGTAGGCTATAGAAAATAAACAAACATCTTACTAGTGCAAAATTAAAATATATATATATATAACAATTTGCAGATACTGTATCTGTAATGTGTTGCCCAAAATAAAAACAAAAACATTTGATTAAAATTTGAATGTACCTATATTAGTTGTTATAACTTGGAAATTGCTTGTTTTAAAGTTTTGTTATATATACTAACTTTATTTTGTAGTTATTGCTTGTTATAGATACTTTGCTTGCGTGGGTCTAAAGTTAACATAACCCAATCAAAGTTTGACTCAAAGTTCCGAAGTATTTAAAATGGCAAACATCCAGCGGAACCGATCGGTCGGTCAGTCGGCTTACGTGCCGGCGCTACTGACGGTTTGTTTAGATACTCTGCGCGCGTGTATCTAACGGATACATGTCCGCAGAATTTATATGAAAATCCAAATATAGCTTTATGGCGGCGCTAATGTGAACTTGAGCATTTTTTTCATTTTCATTTTTTCATTTCATTGATTGGTTATTTTATTTAACAATTTTAAAATGATCAAATAGTAGCAAAAAGTATATACTAAGAATATCTGCAATCATTTTCTATAAAAGATACTTTTTGTAGATACCTTTTTTGTAGGTATCTACAAAAAGTATCTAAACACAGAAACTACAAAAAGTATCTACAAAAAGCAAAAGTAGAAGTTGTTGCAAAAAGTATTTACAAAATGCATCTACCAGCAGTATGTACAGAAAGTATCTACAAACAGTATCTAGTTTTAGAATATACAAAAAGTATTAACAAATATGATCAACAAAAAGTATGTACAAAAAGTATGCACAAAAAGCATCTACAAAAAGTATCTGCAAGCAGTATCTACAAAAATATCATCTATAAAGTTATTGCAAAAAATATCCACAAAGAGTATCTACAAAAAGTATCTACAAAAAGTATACAAAGAGTATCTACAAAAAGTATCTACAAGTATCCATCCATAAAGTAACTACAAAAAGTATCTACAAAAGTATCTACAAAAAGTATCTTCAAAAAGTATCTACAAAGAGTATGTAAAAAAGTATCCACTAAAAGTATCTACGAAAAGTATCTACAAAAAGTATCTACAAAAAGTATCTACAAAAAGTATCTACAAAAAGTATCTACAAAGAGTATCTACAAAGAGTATCTACAAAAAGTATCTACAAGTATATATCCATAAAGTATCTTCAAAAAGTAGTAGCAAGAGTTGATAAGAAAGTAACTTTAAAAAGTATCTATAAAAAGTATCTACAAAAAAGTATTCACAATAAGTATGTACAAAAAGTTTCAACAAAAAGTATCTACAAAAAATATCTTCATAAAGTAGCTAAAAGAGTTGTTGCAAAAAGTATCTACAAAAATTAGTTACAAAAAAGTACCTACAAATAGTTATTACAGAAAAATTGCTAAAAAAAATGTCTAAAAAAAAAATACAAAAAATATCCACAAAAAGTATCCCCATCAGAAGTAGCCAACGCATATGTGTTGCACTTTGTCAGCAGCGGACAGTTGTCACCGACCAACAATAACCTCAGCAACAACAGCCAGTAACTAGTGCAACAAATGTCGCAGCCACGCAGCAGCATTTACGTCTTTTGACAGCCAGTCACACGTACAATGCGCCACAAAAATAAATGGTCATTAAATAAATGACAAATAAAAATCGAGAAATATAAAGAAAAAAAAAATAAACGACGACATGCTGCAGTGATTCCGGTTCTGTTATACGATTGGAAATAAAATTGCAAAATGCATAAAAGCTCTGGATGCATCTGCGACCACACCACGTAACTGTGACAGCGGCGTGACATTATTAAGTGCGACAATGAAGTAGCGTTGTTCATACTACTGATGATCATGATGATGATTATGATGATGTTGATAGTGCTGCTTATGAACATGATGATGCTGACGATGTTATTGCAGTTGATGACAGACGGCACAAGCAGCAGAAGGGCAGCATTGTCACATTGTGAGTGATGAAGTGAGGCGTTCACTTGATAAATCAAACATTTAATGAAGCAATTAATATGATAAAAATATTTAAAAAAGAAATATTAAAATAACAAAGAGCGCAACACGTAACTCAGGATTATGTCATGCGATTTCTGTGATAAGTAGCTGAGTGTTTTATCCGGTTGCTGTGTTCGTTTAAGTGAAAAACAAAAAAAACAATTGACATAATAATTTTTAAAAATTAAAATCATTTTAATATCAACTACTGATGCATCATATATTTATTTTACTGTTGTTTTTAACATATGCATCAAGACATTATTTTAAATAATCAGTTTTTAATTTATTTTGCGAATTTATTTTTTGATATTTAAAATAAATTAATTTAAGAAATATAAATAGTTTTACTGAAAAATAGTATTTTTATTGAAATTTTTAAATTTTTCTTTATTGACCAGTTGAATTTTTTCTGAAAAATGCAATTTTTACTAAAAATTAGAATTTTATTTGAATAATGGAATTTTTATTGAAAAAATTAAATTTGCCTGAAAAAGGTAATTTTACTGAAAAATTGAATTTTTACTGAAAAATTGAATTTTTACTGAAAAATTGAATTTTTACTGAAAAATTCAATTTTTACTGAAAAATTGAATTTATACTGAAAAATTGAATTTATACTGAAAAATTGAATTTTTACTGAAAAATTGAATTTTTACTGAAAAATTGAATTTTTACTGAAAAAATGAATTTTTACTGAAAAATTGAATTTTTACTGAAAAATTGAATTTTTACTGAAAAATTGAATTTTTACTGAAAAATTGAATTTTTACTGAAAAATTGAATTTTTACTGAAAAATTGAATTTTTACTGAAAAATTGAATTTTTACTGAAAAATTGAATTTTTACTGAAAAATTGAATTTTTACTGAAAAATTGAATTTTGACTGAAAAATTGAATTTTGACTGAAAAATTGAATTTTTACTGAAAAATTGAATTTTTACTGAAAAAATGAATTTTTACTGTAAAATCAAATTTTTATTGAAAATTGATTTTTTTCTAAATAATTGAATTTTTAATGAATAATTAAAATTTTATTGAAAAATTTTACTTTTTCTGAAAAAACAATATTTAAAAAAAAAAAAAATTTGACTTAAAATTAAAATTTTTATTAAAAATTCAAAAGTTTACTGAAAGTTTTAAATTTGACTCAAAAATTCATAGAATTTCTTAGCAATCTCTTGTCTAATCGAAATTCCGCTCAATCACTAAGTTTCTTTTATTTCATGCACAGTTAAATCAATGACTTAATTAAATTTTGCAACGTAATAAATTAAAATTTTTGCTACTTCTTTGAGTGCGCAAATTCAATTAAGCCCTAGCGCCCAGCAGTAGGCAACAAACAGCTGCTGAGTCTATCTTCTACTTCTTCGCCTCCGACTATTTCGATTAGCAATTGGCTTATCAAAGTCTCTGGCTCGTTTGAAAGGCACTGACTTCTGCTCAATGATTTTTCACATTTCACTTCATTGGAATTAATTTGCTCACGGCTCGAGTGCAAATAGCCGAAGAGTTCTTTTGAGGCATTCATCGAGTGATTGCTTTCAATTTGCGATAAGAAATTGAATAGAATTTGTTTATATACGCGCTCAAACACTTTTCAATACAAACACACATAGGCAGACAGACAGACAGACAGACAGACACATATTCCTCAACATATTCATATTGTGTATAATGAAGTGTAAATGAATCCGTATCTATAACAAAAGGTGCCATAAATGAAATTGAAAGGTTTTGAATTTTACACAAGCGCGCACTTATTATGCTCGTCTGCCATGCCTAAATGCATTATGTGCTCCATTTATAATTTACTGTTGCTATCACGGTTCAGCAGTCAATTTAAACGCTTCTCAAATGTCACTTGAAACCTTGTTAAAAGCATCCACAGTATTCCCTGAAGTGCTGTTGATTACTGTTGTCACTGATATCGGTGTCGCATATTTAACATCACAATGCAAAAGTTTCAATAGGTTGTTTTTGTAGCGCTTCTTCATTGTGTCTATTTGTCTGATGCTCTTTAAATATTTTCACTTTCGTTTCACGTAATTCGTTTAAAATGTTTGCACCGTTCAGCGGTTGCAATCTGCTTAAATATGTTGATCTTTGCGATTATAACAGATTAAAGTGATTCGAAAATTTTGAGATTCTTGCTGAAATTGGTTTTAGATTTAACGAATTTAGCTTTAGAAATTATAATGTTCATATATTCTATTAAGTTTCATAACCGTATTGAAGCTGTTAGACATAATTGGGTGTACGAAGTAACATTTAAAAATACCAAACTAATAAAAATTATATATACATATATAGAAATAACATATAGATTAAAATGATAGAAATTAAAAGAAACTTCAAATCGTTTCAAAGATAAACCAACTAAGACTATAGTTACCCATTGCCTAAAATTTACTTGGGCATTATTTCATTTGAACTGACTTCATTATTAAACAATACCTTACCTTAGAACTAAATAACACTAACAAATAACCCTAAACAAATGGGTTTATATTTCAAATAATTAATTAATTGTATAAATCATATTGGAGTATATTTCATTTCCTTGTTGGTGTTTACTATATTACTGGGGTTATTTCGTACTAAATTTATATGAAGTAATTTGTCAAAAATAAATTTCTAAATAAAAATTATAATTTTAAACGGAAATTTAACTTGTGATTGGGAATTGTTAAAAACAACCCTTCAGAGAATGTCAGAAATAATTTCAAAACGAAAATCCTATGTCCTTGTCTCAAAAACTACTGAATTATTTTTATCCAATATTCATACACATTTCCGCCAGCTCAGAGAGTCGGTAGCTCAGAGGTTAAGAAAAAGTCAGACATTTTTTTCTGAAAAATTAATTTCTCACATAAAACTGGGTTGTAATATGGCTTCATATTAATACTTAGCTAATCAGACATACGCAAATATCCGGTTTAAGTACACAGAAAATAAATTCATCAATATGATGAATTTATTCATCAGTATGATGAATTTATTCATCAATATGATGAATTTATTCATCAATATGATGAATTTATTCATAAATATTATGAATTTTTTTATCAACGACCAGATTCATCATATTGATTATAAAAATAGTTTTGCGCTACAGTCCTACAACACTTTGGCCGAACTCTCTCACCATTTTGAGCTGTGCGTATTAATTTTGTATTCAAAGTGATGGGAGAACTTTTCATAGACAATGTTTTACTTCCGGTGGGTTAGCATTTACTGCCGAAAGGTAGTGGAGTATAGAAAAATGTTTATGTGAAAAGATGTTGTTTGCGCCAGCCCAGCCTTGAACCAGGGACCTTTCCGCTCGCAGTCCAATGCAATAACCTTGAGCTACCGACGCTACTTGATTAATATCACCGTTCATTAAATGACATATTGATGAATGCAGTCATTATATATAGCAACGAAATATTCAATACAATGAATTTGAATCATCATATTGATGAATATAATAATATTTAAAATATGTTCTTAGAAAAAAATTCAAAAAATTTATATTATTTTTTTTCGAAAAATAATATAAAAATAAAATAATATAAAAAAAAAATTCGAAACAAAAATATTTAAAAAAAAATGTCTAAAAAAATTAAATTCGGACAATTTTTTTTAATAGTTTTCAAAAAATATTTATTTCAAAAAAAAATTGTTTAAAATTTTGTTTTGAAATATATATGAAATATTAATAAAAACTGTAATTAAGGAAAAAAATATTACAGAACATTTTACTAATTTATGCATGTCGAGCAAGCATTATATAAGAAACTAGCAGGACCCGTACACGACTCGTGCAAATATTATGTGAATGCAAGGTTATTGAGCAATTTTATTGATATAAATAACATTTATATTATTTATATCAGGGACCCGTGCTTCGCTGTGGACGTTTTTTTATTGGTTTTATAAATGTAGTAACCATAACCATACTAATTATCCGATAAAACCACTTTTCTCATAGACAATTCTTTCACAGAATGTGCTTCCCCGTAGAATTCTTCCCAGTAGAATTCTTTCCCGTAGAATTCTTCCCCGTAGAGTTTTTCCCAGTAGAAGTTTAGTGTGCTTAGTTTTAGCGTGGTGAGTTTTAGTGTGGTGAGTTTTAGTGTGGTGATATTTAGTGTGGTGAGTTTTAGTGTGTTGAATTTTAGTGTGGTGAGTTTTAATGTGGTGAAATTTAGTGTGGTGAGTTTTTGTGTGGTGAATTTTAGTGTGGTGAAAATTAGTCTGGTAAATTTTAGTGTGGTGAGTTTTAGTGTGGTGAATTTTAGTGTGGTGAGTTTTATGGTGGGGAAATATAATGTGGTGAGTTTTTGTGTGGTGAAGTTTAGTATGGTGAAAATTAGTCTGGTAAATTTTAGTGTGGTGAGTTTTAGAGTGGTGAATTTTAGTGTGGTGAGTTTTAGTGTGGTGAATTTTGGTGTGGTGAATTTTAGTGTGGTTGATTTGATTTTCTGTCCTTTTTTTATTTTTCTGTTGTGTATGAGTTATAGCTTAAGTTTTGTGCTTTTACTATTCATTTTATATTTGATTTTTGCTTTTGTGTTTTTGCTTTTGTATTTTTTTTTTGTATTAGAGTTTTTTGTTTCATCTTCTTTGCTTGTGTATGTACCGAGTTATGTCGTTTGGAAAGTTTAGGTTGTATGGGAGGTGCCACGCCCCTTTGTCCAATCCCGCCCATATATAGCCTATGACACCCTCCGGACTCCATAGTATCCTGGTGCAAAATTTCCACTTATGTCAAATACCTTATATAAAATTTAAATCTACAGATCAATTTTACTGTATACGTGCTTAGGTAAACTTTTTTGGTCAAAAATATATTGACATCATGCTCAAATACATAAAAATAACGTTTTCCGGCGAAACGACTTGTGGTTCCCAAAACAAAAATCGAAATTCGGTACACCTACCCATTTGTAAATATGGGTATCAAATGAATGGTAATTCTTCCTCGATGGAAAGTTTGTAGTTATTTTTAAGGACTCCTATACCTTGGTGACCTATATACCGCTTTGAATGGTAACCACACATATGTGTAGGGTATTTATAGTCGGCTTTGACCGACTATAATTTTGATAAGTCTAACTATCATAATAACACCTACTTAAAAATTTCCTATGTGATCTAACCTTTGCAACTGGTTTTTTCACAAAAAATTATATAATGGAGAGCTATGAACATTTTTGTGTTCGGTGGTCTACTTAAAAATATAATTGGGAACGTGCATTGAATTAGAAATAAAGTAGCGTCACTGGCTCAATTGGTTAGTGCGTACGAGCGCAAGACAAAAGGTCGCTGGTTCGAATCATAGCAGCTTCATTAAATTAAAAATGATTTTTCTATACGACGAGGAATTTTGTTATATTTTCTTAAAAAAAAAGATTCGAAATATAGATAACTTGTACATTCAATAATTTCCAGAAAAATCATTTCAATAAATATAACTGATTTAATCAACAATACTATGTTGTCTGTTCCTCTCAAAAGCGACAGTAGCAAACATAATTTATAAAATTCTGTGGTTTCCTTTTTGAGGCTGCTGTTCTTATCATCTCTTTGACACTTTATTTCTGTCAGCCTTTTGGCGAAATAAATAAATTTTTCCAGCATATTTAATTTCCTGTTTTCATTTGATATCGTAATGAAAAATTCTTTTATGCCTGCTTCATAGAGTTTTTCATTCGTCAAAGATGCTGACTACATTAAAGGAAATCTGCAAAAAAGTATTTAATCCTATTTTAATAAAAATAATTAATATGGCTTCATTTCTGTGCTTTTCATTGGCCGCCTTTGTATTAAATTTATATTTTTTAAAAACTGCCTAATTAAATTTAAAAAAAGGCTTTTCTTCTTTTGACTTCTCGACCGCTACTTGAAGTAATGAATGCAATTATGCGAACCAAAAATGTCGCCAACAAACAGAACAATTTTTCATTATAATTAATGAATTTGAATGGCGGC
Source organism: Dryomyza anilis (assembly GCA_951804985.1). NCBI lineage: Eukaryota > Metazoa > Arthropoda > Insecta > Diptera > Dryomyzidae > Dryomyza > Dryomyza anilis. The sequence continues at coordinate 4,243,674 of OX638133.1, forward strand.
AAAAAGCGGTCGGTCGGGCGGGACGCGTGAAATGATGTCAAGTTGCGTAGGCCGGATGCTGTGCCGCTGGGCACGTACTAATTATAATTTAAACAATTACATGTTTTTGTTGCAAGGAAGTCGCCATTGCGTCGCTTAGGTCCTTGAGCACGTAATCGGATTTCAATAGAGAAAAGAAATTAAATCCTTTGTGGTCATATGATGTTTGCACAAAAGGCAATTTATATTACACTTAATGACTTAATTAATTATGTTATTAATTTTAATAAAAGTGAATGCCGTCAAAGGCTTAAATTAGTATTATGTGTAAATTTTGGAAATTATAAAACAAGCTACTAAAATAGATAAAAGTAAATAAAACTCGGTATTGGGTGCAAAACTGATTTTAATATGCGTAACTATTCGAAAATATATGAGAAATTCCAAATTGTGATGCTCAAAATCAAGATTTTCGACTCGCAATCTGGAAAATAAACGCTATTTAGAAACTAGTTTCAAATTAATCGGATATAACAACCCGAATTTGGAATATCGTTCCGAATTTCGGCTTTCGAAAGAGATCAATCGCATCACTAATTCTAATTCAGAATAATCACCTAGTTTCAATAAAGTCTTCAATTTGTTCATACTTTAAAGTTATTAATACATATAGAGCTCTTAATTTGTGCAAAGTATTAGCCCCTTGGTGATCTGGTTACCGAGTAACGCACCAGGTTTTTTGATATAATTTCCGATGCTTATAAATAATATTTCGTGTATATTTCCGACAAACACACTGTTAAATGTAAATTTTAAAAGTAGATTCCCGACATATTTTGTAAATTTAATTTAAAATCACAACGCCTCAGATACGCTCTTATATAATGCAGAACTTGATTCTGGACTTTTCCACAAACTTCTACACTTCACTACCCTGGTGGCCAGTAAGGTGTTTTTTGTTTTATATGAAGGAAATGTTTTTTTATTAATTTTCTGCTCCTACCACTCAAATATGTGGTATGTGAAATCACAAAATATTGTGCAAAATAAATTCATTTTATGTAATATTGTGCCATCCCAAACCAATTTAGTTTGAGTCTATACTCATGGGGTAAAGGGGTATATTAAGTTTTTCCGGATATTGTAACGATCCCTAGGAAGTATAGTAGGTATGGAAATGTATATATATTCTTTAGTTCCCGAGTCGATTTTGCCATGTTCGTACACAGACATTCCGAATTCCGTTCTTCAAACCATGATTCATTATACTGAAGAACCATTTATAATATTAATTACTAACACCATCAATGTTATGAATGCTATCATAAATATGAAGGAAGCTTGGTAACTGTCGAAAAAGTGTTCTCCAAAATGATGAACTGTATGTGAAGAACTCATATCATCATATTAATGAACCAAAATATAAAATACAACATATGTGTTCTTCAAATTGAAGAATGCAGGTCTATAAACCAAATTTGTATCAAAATATTTTTCTTTCGTTTATTTTTTGCCGTACTTCTCAGTTCTCAAGTAGTACTTGTATGTTATTTCTTATATAATTCTTGCTCAACATGCACAGTTCTTTTTTGAAAAACATTGTTTTTCGGATTTTTTTTTCGAAATTTTTTTTCGAAAATATTTTCTTTTCGAAACCTTTTTTTTTGTCCGAAAATATTTTTTCGGTTATTTTTTTTTAAATTTTTTTACTGTTTTTTTTTTAAATAAAATTTTTACAACACTTTTTTAAATTATTTTATAAAAAAAAAATGTTTAGAAAAAATTCAAATTCATTGTATTGAATATTTTGTTCATATATATAATGAATGCATTCATTAATATGTCATTTAATGAACGGTGGTATCAATATGATGAATCTGGTAGTTGGTGAAAAAATTCATTATATTTAGAAATAAATTCTTCATATTGAACAATTTTTTTTCTGTGTATATTCGTCAGTGCATCAGTCTTTATGTCTACCCACATATACAGTAATTTGAAAAATAATGGTCCAAAAGCGATAAAATTTCGTTTGATAATTTTTTAATCCAAAAGCAGTTCTGAATTTAAACCAGTTGGGAAGGTTAGAACACATTAGAAATTTCAAAGTAGGTTAGTATTATCAAAATTATAGACGGTCTATGCCGACTATAAATACCCTACACATATGTGTGGTTACCATTCAAAGTGGTATATAGGTCACCAGGGTATACAAATCCTGAAAATACCTACAAACTTTCTATCGCTGATGAATTTCCATTTATTTGATACCCATATTTAAAAATGGGTAGGTGTACCGAATTTCGATTTTTTTTTTGAACCACAAGTCGTTTCACCGGAAAACGTTATTTTTATGTATTTGAGCATGATGTCAATATATATTTGACCAAAAAAGTTTACCTAAGCACGTATACAGTAAAATTGATCTGTAGATGTAAATTGTATATGAGGTCTTTGAACATAAGTGGTCGGTTCTCAGGTCACAATAGACCGATCATGCCAATTTTCTTGTTCAGACAGCTTAGATATATAAGTAATCTAAATCTAAAGTTTCATTGTTCTAGCTCTTCTACTTTTTCTGTAATCAGGATTTCAACAGACAGACAGAGGGACAGATGGACAGACAGACAGACAGACAGACAGACAGACAGACAGACAGACAGACAGACAGAGGGACAGACGGACAGACAGACCGACAGACAGACAGAGGGACAGACGGACAGACAGACAGACAGACAGACGGACCTCGACTAAGGAGGTCATGCTGATCAAGAATATATATACTTTTCCATACCGGAGATGATTCCTTCTGGGTGTTACAAACGGCGTACCAAACTTCACTCTTAGTGTAGGGTATAAAAATCAGCCAAATCGGTCGATGAACACGCCCACCTCCTATACAAGGTTCTTATATAATCCTAGGAGAAAATTGACCCAACATTAATTTAACAATCTTTTATTATGGAGTGAACAATACATTGTTATCGAACAATGTCTGAATTGTGTAATTTTTATATTATATCTTTATGGTGAAACCAATATCGGCTTGGGATGGCTGAATAAAATACTTTTTTTTCCAAACGGTTTTCAGATAAATAATCATTTGAACAAGTTGGAGCATAACTATTTCGAATATTTGTTTTTAGACCACCCTAGTGTACAGCCTTGTATAGATGTGTTTCAGAAATTTCTATAAACTTCTACACTTAAGAGAAATCCGTAGCGCTTACACTCTATTTTTATTTTTACACTCACGAGTTTCATTGCGCTGATCTTTCATTTCTTTCTCATTCACTGAAACCGAGCGGCGAATAATCTTCTATTTTTTTCTAAATCTCTGCCTCAGTAAGTTGAATTATCTGGCGGCATTTTAATTCTTATTATTTGCATGTACACTGGTAAAAACTATATATTTTCGTAACAATATAAATAACAATATAAATAACAATCTCCTGAAATTGATAAACTCAATTTTATTACTATTAGAAATCGTAAAAACAATTTAAATGATTGCTATGTCCGTCAAAGCATTCTAAATACACGTATTACAACTGTTAAATCTTAAGTTCAAGAATAATTGTTCTTGTTAAATGTTTTTGACGCCAACGAAATTAACCTATCAAGAATAATTAATCTTTAGTTCTGTTTCCTAAAATCACGAAGTATTTCTTTAATAATAACTTAGGCCGAGCTCTCTCACCATTTTGTACTCAAAGTGGTGGGACCTACAATTTATTGCCGAATCCGAACGGCGGGTGAAAGCTTTTCATAGGCAATGTTTTACTCTCGTAGGTTTCCCATTTACTGCCGAGAGGTAGCGCGGTATAGAAAAAATGTGTCTATGAAAAAATGTTGTTAGCCCCAGTCCAGGCTTGAACCGGGGACCTTTCGGCTCGCAGTCCAACGCACTAACCACTGAGCTACTGCGGCTACTAGTATTTCTTTTAGCTGTATAAAACTCCCTGTACATCTTGAATCTTTAAGGATTTTAGGATGTTTTATATATTTTTATACATTAATTACCTATATAAATAGTTTCAATAGTTTATTTTCAAATAACATTCATTTAAAAATAATACTATTTTATTACCCATTTCATTTGAGTAAAAATTTTTCCGCATGTACCCAATTCCCACTTCATTTTGCTATCACTTCATTCCATAACATGTTGCGCATTGCACTCAACTCTGCTGAGTGAGTAAAGTAAGTTGAAAATTCGTATAAATCGTTTATTTTATGATACTCGATCTGTGATAAAAATCGTGTACGTTTATTTATTTGTAAATTTAACACAGTCTGTATGCTTTTTTTGCAGAGTTTCCGTTTTGATATTTGCACTTGTCGAGTTCATTTATATTGATATTGATTTTGGCATGACGACTTGACCACGCAGTTGTCAACAGTGGTTTAAATGGTCTCGCATGGCAATAGAAATTAAATTTTACAACAAGTGTTTTTTTTATTTATTTGGTAAACTTGAAGGCACGAAGTTGTTATTTTTTAAATGGTTTGTAATTGAAAAAAACCAATTACACATTGATATTTAAAAAAAAGTTGAATAATTTATATATTTTTCAATTACAAAAATTTGTGATGATGATTTTAATAATTTGTCGTTCGCAAATATTTAATTGGGAATGTTTTAATTTTTGGGGAACACAGAATTTTTCAGAATTTTTCGAAATATTTCAATGAAAAATCCAAAATGAAAATAGGACTTTAATACAATTATTTAAATTCACTTTATAGCGCATTTGATTAACTACCCAATAAAATACGCTTGTAATCGTTTTTTCATTTCGAATGGAAAACGTGAAAAATGTGCTGAAAATTAATCAACTACAACTTGGCGAATAATCGAAATTAAATGTTGCAGAAATAAGGAAGTACCGCTGTTTTTCCCGTTGTTCTTGTGGTCGACGTTGCCCTAAATTCAAAGCACGTGCCTGTAGTTTAATGCGAAAAATACCTGATGCTGAAAACAGCAAAACAATTTCAATGTCATGCTCGGCGGCAGCAAATGACGCCAGAGAAACAACGCAAAGGGATGGCGTCAAACAACACAACAAGGATGCATTCTCAACACAGGACTCGCGCGCGGAAGCGGAAGCGGTGTTCGCCACTTGCGACGCCGGAAGAAATGCACATTGCTGTCACGGCGCAAGGATGTCGCGGTATTTCGCGTTGTTTGCTGCAACTGGAGAAGCGCAAAATTGGGTCAGAAATACATAGGAAAGATATAGGCAAGCATTTCCTACAACACACACAGATATCCAAAACTCACACAGACACTAACCCAGTGACACTTCATTTGCCGTAATGATTAATGAACCGTGGTTGGTGTTTGTGCCTTGATTACATGTGTTGGTTGCTGAGGTTGTTGTTATTGTGGTTTTGCACTCATTACTTTGACATGCAACGTGACTAAATGTGACACAAGTGACAAATTTTTAAAACTCTAAAGAATTCCTTTTAATTTATTCTTACATTACTCGCTCTCATGCTTCTTGAATTCCTCTAACATGTTGCTCTACTTTTGGGGCATGCAAAATGGTGTCGCTCATGTTTGACACATGTTTGTCATATTTCAGATGGTCTCTGACAGCACTGCCGCATTAAGTGGTTATATGTCGAAGGAGACTGAGGCTCCGTTTAATTGTGCTTTTGTGGCGGAAGTCACGCGTCTTTGGTTTTGCAGACAAAAGTAGCTGAAAGTAACACGCCAAGTAATGCCCATGAATAGTATAAAAAAAAATAATTTACTAAGTGTAAATTAAATTTTCAAGTCAAAATTAAATTTTCAGTAAAAGTTAAATGTTTCAGTAATAATTTTATTTTTCAGTAAAAAATTCAATTTTTCAGTAAAAATTCTATTTTTCAGTAAAAATTCTATTTTTCAGTAAAAATTCAATTTTTCAGTACAAAATTCAATTTTTCAGTACAAAATTCAATTTTTCAGTAAAAATTCAATTTTTCGTAAAAATTCAATTTTTAAGTAAAAATTCAAATTTTCAGTAAAAAATAAATTTTTCAGTAAAAAAAATAAATTTTTCAGTAAAAATTAAATTTTTCAGTAAAAATTAAATTGTTTAGTAAAAATTAAATTGTTTAATAAAAATTAAATTTTTCAAAACAAATTAAAATTTTCAGTAAAAATTCAATTTTTCAGTAAAAATTCAATTTTTCAGTAGAAATTCAATTTTTCAGAAGAAATTCAATTTTTCAGTAAAAATTCAATTTTTCAGTAAAAATTCAATTTTTCAGTAAAAATTCAATTTTTCAGTAAAAAATTCAATTTTTCAGTAAAAATTCAATTTTTCAGTAAAAATTCAATTTTTCAGTAAAAATTCAATTTTTCAGTAAAAATTCAATTTTTCAGTATAAATTCAATTTTTCAGTAAAAATTCAATTTTTCAGTAAAAATTCAATTTTTCAGTAAAAATTCAATTTTTCAGTAAAAATTCAATTTTTCAGTAAAAATTCAATTTTTCAGTAAAAATTCAATTTTTCAGTAAAAAATCAATTTTTCAGTAAAAATTCAATTTTTCAGTAAAAAATCAATTTTTCAGTAAAAATTCAATTTTTCAGTAAAAATTCAATTTTTCAGTAAAAATTCAATTTTTCAGTAAAAATTCAATTTTTCAGTAAAAATTCAATTTTTCAGTAAAAATTAAATTTTTCAGTAAAAAGTCAATTTTTCAGTAAAAATTCAATTGTTCAGTAAAAATTCAATTGTTCAGTAAAAATTCCATTTTTCAGTAAATATTCAGTATTTCAGTAAAAAAAATTGTGCAAAAATGAAAATTTTCAGAAAAAATTTAAAATTTTAAGTAAATATTTCAATTTTCAAAGTAAAAATTTATTCTGTCAGTAAAAATTCAATTCATTAAAGTTTTGAAAACGTAGCATTTAGAAAATTAATATTTTTTTTTATATTTTCACATATTTCTGAATGTTTTGGTTCTCTAAACTAACATAAAATAACTGGTTTATGCCGCGGCCGCACTTTTATAAACCTGGCTATTAACATGTTTTTTTATTACTTGTTTATTTTTAATTCTTTTTTGGCTACTAAAAGCAAACACATCCGGCACTCAAGGCATCAACTTCACGCCGTTCTTTCACCTCGCCTCAACTCACCGCACTTCATGGCGCGCCTGGCTTCACCTGCAGTAGTTAAAGTTGGCTCTAGTTCTTTATGTACACAAATACAAACACACACACGCAGGCAGACAGACAAAGATATAACTACGCGTGCATGTGTGCAAATATTTGCTAACACATTAACGTTAAATTACATACATGCCAAGGCACATACGTGGACACACATGAATAGGCGCACAAACAGGCGCAAACGTAAGGTTGAAAAGTAAAAGGATTCTTTTGCATCAAAGTGCAAAAAGGAATATAGGAGCTTAAATTTAACCGTAGCATTTTACTTACTTTTTGAATTATTATTGAATGTAATTGAAAGTAATTGAAAAGGTTTGAAAGTGATTGAAAGCGCTTTAAAGGTTTTGAATGCGATTGAAAGTGATTAAACGTAGTTGAAATTGATTGAATGAGGTTGAAGTAGTAAAATAATAAACATGAAAATAATTGAAAACAATTTTAAATGATACATGAGTACTTAAAAGAAATTGAATGTAATTGAAAGTGATTGAAAGTGATTGAAAATGATTGAACGTAGTTAAAATTGATTGAATGATGTTGAAGCTGATTCAAAATAGTAAAATAGTAAAAATGAAAATAATTTGAAACAACTTAAAATGGTATATGAGTACTTAAAATAAATTGAAGGTAATACATAGTGATTGAATGTGGTTGAAATTGGCTGAAAATAATTAAAATTACTAAGAATACATGCACGACATTAAATACAATCGCACGCCGAGCGGCAGACTTGTTGTTCTTTTCAATGTTCGTCTTCTCACTCCTTACTAGTTGAGCTCACTTGCTGCACTCACTGTATTCGTTGTATGTTCAGCGATAGTAGTGTCATTTGGTTTCCTTCTTGACACTAGTTGACACCAATGAAACAAATACTGCAGTGAAGTGTAGTCGCTGGAGACATTTCATTATAATACTGTCGACTGTCTTTGCAAAAAAGCACCTAATACTGTGGAGTACAGTAGTGCATATTGTGTAGAGGGAACTTCAAATACATTCTTGCAGTTGTCTAATTGGTACTATTCAGCAAATTAGTATAAACAAAATTTTGACATGCTCAAGTCAGTTAAAAACATTTTTATATATTATATTATTATCGTAGTTTTTATCTAACACATTTTTCCAAAATCTCCCTATTTTCTATCTATACAGAAAATATGCCGGAAATCTGTTTTTTAAACCTTTCCGAAATAGTTATTCTGAACTTTCCATTTGGAATTCAGAAAATATCAATTGAAATTTTTTGAACTCCAAATGAAATTCTCTGAATTTTAAATGGAAAGTTTTGAATATCAAATGAAAATTTTCCAAATTTTAAGTGGAAATTTCTGAATATCAAATAACACTTTCTGAATTTCAAATGGAATGTTTGGAATATCAATGGAAATTTACTGTATTTCAAATGGAAACTTCTGAATATCAATTGAAATTTTCTGGTTTACAAATAGAAACTTATGACTGTCAAGTGATGTCTTTTGAATTTAAAATTAATAGAATTTGCCAATTATAGAATTTCTGAATTACAATTGGCATTTTCTGAATTTCAAATGGAATTTCTGTATTTCATTTGATGTCTTTTGAATTTCAAATAGAATGTTTTTAAAATCAAATGAAATTTTCTGTATTTGAAATGGAAACTTATGACTATTAAGAGATGTCTTTTGAATTTCAAATAGAATTTCTGAATTACAATTGGCATTTTCTGAATTTCAAATGGAATTTCTGTATTTCATTTGATGTCTTTTGGATTTCAAATAAAATGTCTAAACTACAATTGACATCTTAATAACAATTCTGAATAATAATTTAAGTCTTTTAAATTTCAAACTGAATTCAGAAATTACAATTGACGTTTTTTGAATTTCAAATATAATTTCTGAAATTCAATAGATCTTCTCTATAATACATATGTAACTGGTGTAGTTAAGCATATAAAATTATTACAAAATTGCTACAAAATAAGTAAAATTTAAGCATTTCATGCTATATGTTAGCAACATTTATATTTCCCGATCAACAAAGTGGCATCATTTGGCTGTCAGTGCATTTTGCCATAATGTGCATCATACTTTATGACAGGCACCATAAAATGAGTATAAAGTAGAAATTTATACACTCTGCCAATGGGTTATAATAAAAGTGAAACGTGGTACAAACAACACGTTGACACATAAACACACAGTGCTCTTTGTACAAGTATTTGTTACAATGTGTCAATGTGTGTGTGTGGCATATATCAAAATCCAAATGCGCCGCACGTAAAATAGTGAAAAACTTTAGCAAGACGATCGCAGCACATATTTTTTATGCATTTATGCGCGTGTCCTGCAATGTCCTGCTAATGGAAATTGTATTACAAACTGTCAACACAGGCATGCGTCTCATCGCTTCTGTCGCATGTTCATCTGTAACTTGTCATGTGTCGTCGCCATATTTGCTGCTGTTCAACTGTCTATCTTCTTATGATGTCCTTCCTTCAGAGGACATAATTGTATTGCGTTCATATTTATGTGTCTGACGGATGTTCTTTGCATATAAAACAACGATTATATTATATATAATCGGTAATATATGGCTTCATGAGGTTAATATTACGGTTAACATGATTTCTGCGAATTTTATAAAATAATTAAAATAAAATTATTATAAAAAATATTAAAAAAAAATATTATAAAAATATCTATCGACATATTTCACTTCGAATTTACTAAATTTTAGTTAAAAAAAAAGTTTATTACTTTTATTTCAATGTTTTATTTGTTTTACATGTGATTTATATATTTAAACATAATTTGTATATCGTATGCAATACCGCATTTTTTATATTGCATGCGATTGTATTTTTGTATATATTATATAATTAGTTTATTATCATTTTTATTTAACTGAATGCAATTTTTATTTATTAATTTCTCCCATGCGCTTTTATATATTTATTAACATGTAATACAGTTCTACCACCATAATATTTATAACTATATATTTTTATCACTCACATGAGATAAATTTGTTGAAGCATGTATATTTCAATTTATCAGTGTGCCCAATTGTTTACAAGAAACAAATTCTAATTATACTTTTCTCTCATGCAATTTTTTTTATATAGCATGCAATTTATATTTGTCATGAAATTATTAATTGCCATAATGTCGGTAGAAAACCAAAAACTTGGTAAATTAATTTAATATTTTCTAACAAAAGAATAATATTATCGCATGCGATTTTATATTTGTACAATTTTTATTACATGCGTTGTAATTTTTTTTATCACATATTTAATTTATTTTCAAATTATAATATTATATTGGTCTTGAAAATATTATTTGTCATAATGTCGACAAAAAATCTATAACATGGTAAATTTTTCTAACAAAATATTTATATTATATAAAAGATTTATAATATCGCATGCTATTTATATTTGCAAAATTTGTATTACATGCGTTTTAGTTTTTTTTTATAACATATATAATATATATTCAAATTATAATATTATTTTTTTATGTAATTTTATAGTGCCAACAGATAATTTTGATAACACAATTTGAATTAAAAAAAAAAATTAATTTATCGCATGCGATAATTTATTTTTCAAAAAGTATTTTATTTTTACAAAAATACATTCATAACAAAACTTTATATTTAACATACAGTAACTTGCGATTTTTTATATATACATTAAAATCGCATGTTAGAAAAAAATATATATAAAATATAAAAAAAAGTATTTTCTTTAATCGTTTTAATAGTAGAAAAGTGTTTTTTTTAATAAATTTGTTTTCTTTAATTTTTAAATCAAGATATTAATTGCATCCTGATAAATAAATCGCATGTTAGAAAATATTATATAGCTTAGAAAATATTATATAAAGACATATACATTTTATCCACAAAATAATATTAATTAAAACATTAAAAAACGCCTACATTTTTAAAATATAAATTTTTCTCGCATGACACTTTCTTCCTTATTGCGTTATTTATCATTCTGCATAAAAAGTAATTTAATTGCTTTTCTTTAAATAAAAATATATATTGTGCTGTTCAATTTCAAAGTCAATTGATTGACATTTTATACAAAATAAATACCTGCCAAACATCACCAAACAGCTCTGTAGCATTTTGCAAATAATAAATGACTTTTCATTAATTTCCTTTTAACAACTTGAACGTTTTTTTTTGATTTCGAGATTAAAGTTAAATATTTTTGTAATTTATAAAATTTCCATTAGCAGCAAACTGTTTATTTTTACTGCCAACTCATTTAAATGCTGCACTTGATTCGCTCTTCAATTCAACAAAATAAATCAGCCGAGCAATTATTTATTGACTGCTACCAGCAGCAACACGCTGATATTCGACAGCAACACTTAGAGCAGCAACTGAGGCAAGAGCAACAGCAGCACGTCTGCCATCAATGCAGACGTCAGCAGTTTGACATTTAATTTGGCAAAGATTATGTGGATGTTGCTTGCAGCAGCATCAGTGGCTTTATGAGAGCTTTTTACCCCAACGGTGAGTTGGTGTCAAAAGTGCAAATCGCTGAAAATTGGCAACGTTGCATTTGACAAGAGTGACAACAGTGTTTGGGTGATTTGACATTTTTATAGCTCAAAAGTTATGTTTAATTTAATCAGTTAATGGAATTACAGAGATATTTAAAATTATTGCATAAATACCAAAAAAAAATATTGAAGTTTTCGTACTATTTGACTTTGCTGAAAATTGGCAACATTGCATTTGCAATAAAATTCTATAAAATAAGTACTCATTTATGGAGTGTTTTCCGTTTTTGAAAGTCAATTTAAATATATTTGAATATATTTTAAAGTCTTAAAATAAAATGCTTTGAAAATGGGCAACATTGCATTTTAAATATTTGCCAGTAAGTGACTTATATGGAAAATATATAATTATATTTATTTTTTTGAATTTCAGCAAATATTAAAACATTTTAATAAATAAAAATTAATAATATGAAATTAATGCATAGTATACAATGAAAATTGGCAACGCAGCAATTAAATTTGTATGTAAAATTTTAAACTCATTTATTGCATTTATAAACACAATTACTAACTCTTATATCATTGAAAACCATGTATGGGAAATTGGTAATGTGGCATTTGACAAATTTGGCAGTAAAATTCTAATATTGGTAAACATTTGTACCTATGTACTTTTTTTCATTGCTAGTCTAATTAGTATGAATGGCAAAAAAAATAATTTAATAGGTACTATTTAAAACAGTGAAAAATTACAACGTTGCATTATCAATTTTGTATTTAGTATTAAGTTTTAAACTGAATTTGAAGGTTTCAAAAAATAATACATTACATTGCAAAAATTAAATATTATCTTAGTACTTCAATACTTTATAAAACTTGCTTTTAAAATTGGCAACGTTGCATTTAAAATATTCAGCAGTTAAATAACCAAAGAAATATGTCTTAATATTTTCTCTAATATAATGCAGCATATTGTAAAAAATTAAAATAATAATAAAATAATAATAAAATAAACGACAACGTCGCTGACCAAAAATTAATTTATTTAGTTTTAAACAATAACAATATATAATAAATATAACAATATATAGCAAATTATTGCCAAAAATTACAATTATTTTATTACTTTCTAAACTTGTTTACATTCTGCTTTGAAATTTGGCAACGCCGCACACGCACGGTTGCAAATATCAAATGCTTATTTGTAATTTGGAAGTAAAGCATTTATTTATTAACTCTACTTGTAGTACTTTAAACAAAAATAATTAATTACAATTTATCGCAAAATAAATACTATTTTAGTACTTTCTAACTCTTTTATACAAACTACACATTGAATATTGGCAACTTTGTATTTAAAATATTTAGCAGTAAAACACCTGCAGAAATATGTCTTAACATGTCCTCTAATATACTGCAGCATATTGCAAAAAATTAAAATAACTTTTATAATTTTTAAATCAGCGAAAAACGACAACGTCGCTTTCAAATTTTTATTTCGTTAGTTCTAAACAAAATTTTAAACACTGAAATAACAATATATAATAAATATAACAATATATAAAAATTTATTACCAAAAATTAAAACTATTTTAATACTTTCTAAACTCGTTTACATGCTGCCATGAAATTTGGCAACGTCGCATAGAAACGATTGTCAATATGAGTAGGTCGTTTGCAATTTCGGAAGTAAAGTTTTTATTTATTGACTTGAATTATAGTAATTTAAACGATTTTTAATTGGTTCAACTTAATTGCAATCATTTTCAAATCCAATTTAATACTCTATAAATCCGCGCGCTAAGTTCGCGTCATAATTTTCGTCGTTGAACATCCGCCGGTCTACGTGCTGAAAACTCAACAAACAATGTTGCTTGGCTCTTATTTATTAATGACTCTAAATTGTTATTTAAATAAATAATGTATTAAAATTCCAACACTACAGGGCAATTAAGTCGTCGATAAAATAATAAATCTTTTTTTAATATTTATTGATTTGTTAAAAAAAAATTAGAGACTGTGCCGAGTGCTTTGATCTGTTTTATGGCAAATGCGGCGTGTTTAAAATCGATGCACAAAAAAAAATTTAATTCATAAATAATAATTTTTGTTGTGGTGGTGAGTTGATGTAGGTTTTGTGTTTATTTAAATAAACACATTGAACAATGTAAATATTTTGATTGGAAAAAGTAGCGTAAATAAATATTGAATTTTAATTATTTCTTTTTTATAGTTTATTTTCTTTTTTATCAAATACATATTAAATATTTAAATTATTTTTTTATAATTTTTAACTTTAATTTTTAATGCACTCGATAAATGCACCAATCTTTCAACTTTGCTGCGCCTGTCAGTTGTCATTGCTTCGCAAAATATGCGCGCACCTCCGTCAGCGCCAATTAACACCTTCCATGCAACGTTCGGCAGCAACACATCAGAGCCACACAGCCTCCAAGGCGTCGTCACTATGCACCGCATGGCATCTCGCCGGCTGAATGGCTGTCAACGGCGTTTAGTCGGCGCGATGAATTTATTTATTTGTTTGTTGGTTTAAAATGCATCCAAATGGCTTCATTAACGTGCGTGTCGTGTTGTGCCGCGTTGCATCCGACTGCCTCCTGCCGGCAAGATAAACAACGGATGGACAGACGGCACAATTGCGTCACTCGACATTAGTCGAATGACTGCTGAAGTGCGCCGCACGATCCGCACAAATGTTTTTTTCAATGAAGGCGATCGTTTGTGAATTAGTTGCATCTTTGCTGTTGCTGCTGTCGCTGATCTATGTTGTCAGACGCAAGCAATTAATGCAATTCAATTTTTATTGCTGCTGGAAACTCTTTAATTTTAATGCTAAGTAATTTATTTTGATATGCGTTTGATTGATTAACTGCAAAGCTTAAGTGTGCGCTGCGCAGTGGTTGGCAAAGTTTAGAAATAAAAAATAATTGTTGAAAATTTGTCACTCTTTGAACCCAGCAGAAAATTCAGTTTTATTACAAAAATAAAGGTATAAGTTTTAGTGAATTATTATAGAATAAAACAAAATTTTATTTATGAATGAAAAATACAATTTTGAGTGATAAATACAATTTTGAGTGAGAATTAGAATATATAGTGAAAATTTGTATTTTGAGTGAAAAATCAGTTTTGAGTAAAAAATTAGTAAATAAAAAAAAAAAAAATTGGGTGAGAATTTTAATTTTGAGTGAAGAACTTAATTTTGAGTGAAGAACTTAATTTTGAGTAAAAATTTAATTTTGAGTGAAAAATCAATATTTAGGAAAAAAATTCAATTTTGAGTGAAAAATCAATTTGAGTGAAAAACTTTATTTTCAGTGAAAAATTCGAAATATAAGTAAAATATTCAATTTTGAGTGAAAATGCAATTTTGAGTGAAAATGCAGTTTTGAGTGAAAAATACAATTTTTAGTGAAAATAGAGTGAAAAGCAATTTTTATTTTCAGTAAAAAAATTCGAATTTTGAGCGAAATATTCAATTTTGAGTGAAAAATGCAACATTGAGTGAAAAATTAAATTTTGAGTTAAAATTAAATTTTG
Organism: Dryomyza anilis; assembly: GCA_951804985.1. Lineage (NCBI taxonomy): Eukaryota > Metazoa > Arthropoda > Insecta > Diptera > Dryomyzidae > Dryomyza > Dryomyza anilis. The sequence goes on from OX638133.1 coordinate 4,258,892, forward strand.
AGTGAAAAATTCAATATTTAGTAAAAAAAAAGTCAATTTTGAGTGAAAAAATCAATTTGACTGAAAAACTTTATTTGCAGTGAAAAATTCGAATTATAGGTGAAATATTCAATTTTGAGTGAAATATTTAATTTTGAGTGAAAAAATAAATTTTGAGTGAAAAATGCAATTTTAAGTGAAAAATGCAAATTTTGAGTATAAAATTCAATTTTGAGAGAAAAATTTAATTTTTAGTGAACAATTTGATTTAGAGTAGATTTAGAGAAGAGTAGTGTTTTGAGTAAAAAATTGAATTAGGAGTACATTATTTCATTTTGAGTGAAAAAATTAATTTTGAGTGAAAAGTTTAATGTTGAGCAAAAAGTTAAATTTTGAATAAAACATTAAATTTTGATTAAATTTATAAAATTCTATTTTTAGTGAAAAATTCAATTTAAGTGATGATGCAATTTTGATTGAAAAAATGCAATTTTGTGTGAAAATTGCAATTTTGAGTGAAAAATTCAATTTTGGGTGAAAAATGCAATTTTGAGTGAAAAATGCAATTTTGAGTGAAAAATGCAATTTTGAGTGAAAAATGCAATTTTGAGTGAAAAATGCAACATTGAGTGAAAAATGCAATTTTGAGTGATATATTCAATTTTGTGTGAAACATGCAATTTTGATTGAAAAAATGCAATTTTGAGTGAAAATTGCAATTTTGAGTAAAAAATTCAATTTTGGGTGAAAAATGCAATTTTGAGTGAAAAATGCAATTTTGAGTGAAAAATGCAATTTTGAGTGAAAAATGCAATTTTGAGTGAAAAATGCAATTTTGGGTTAAAAATGCAATTTTGAGTGAAAAATGCAATTTTGAGTGAAAAATGCAATTTTGAGTGAAAAATGCAATTTTGAGTGAACTTGAAATTTTGAGTGAAAAATTCACTTTTGAATGAAATTGAGTGCAATATTGAGTGAACATTGAAATGTTGAGTGAAAAAATTTTAATTTTGAGTATAAAATTCAATTTTGATATAAAAATTATATTTTTGAGAGAACAATTTGATTTAGAGTAAAAAAATGTACAATAATTAATTTTGCGTGTAAAAATAAATTTTGAGTGAAAAGTTAATTTTTCAGTGAATAATTTTATTTTGATTGAAAAATTTGATTTTTAGTATAATAATCAGATAATGTCGTATTTTTTGTTAATAATAATTTGCGTGTAATAATTTCCTCTCATGCCATTTTTATAGCATGCAAAAATATTGCGAGCTTATTAAAGATTTATGAACGTCTGCATAGTTTCAGGCATTCGCAGATATCTCCTCGAATGAATTCTCTTTGTACATCAATTTTATTTCCCTTTAAATATGTTTCCTCTTTTTAGTTAATCAATCAAACTCAAACAAATCCATATACAAAATTGGATCAAACAAAACCAAAAAAAGAAATCAATTAACTACGGATTATTGACAGAGATTGAAAAATATTTCAATTGACAAATGTGTAACGTTTGACATAATGGCATAATCTACGTCTACTTGGGGTGGATTTTTTAATGATTTAGATTCGAAATTTTCTATTTTTGTGTAAAGCATAAAAGACAATGACTTTATTACGTGTGGGGTAAAATAAAAAACAAATGTGTAAATAAAAAACAATCATTATTTATAGCATGTTGGCTACACTGAGAAAAAATGCAATAAAATCAATAGTTTTTTTTGCTATTAAAAATAGTCAATAGGATACATTATTATTTTAATAGGTTAATATCATCAAATAGAGCAAAATACTATTTAATCCTATTAAATTGTTTCTGAGTTTATATGAAAATATTTATTTTATGTACACTATTGAATCAATAAATGTCGTATTGACTTTTTATATTATTTTTTTCAGAGTGTACACTTAAAGAAATTAGATGCAATTTGTTGAAAAATTTAACCTATTGATTTAGTGATATACAAAGCAGTTCAAATTATATCAAATAAACATCATAAATAAAAAAAATTACGTCTGCAATCCCTAAAACGTTATATTACGATATTTGTCCGGAGAGGTTAAAGATAAATTTTATATTTAAAATTTAAATATTTTAAATTTACAGTCTATGCAACAATTTTAATTTTATGAACATCCTTTTGCAGATTAATACGAGCTAAACAACCAAACAGCATGCGGCAGAAACGAGTCCTTTAAATGGCCGCAGGCAGTACATTGAGCCACAACACCTCGCAAGAATTCACCAGCCATAAACTACACTTGGTAATGCGTTGAAAGTCACTAACAGAAAGTCAACGCACAAACACAATACACACAAAAAAGCATTTTAAGGGATTCCAAGTATTCGACTGACTGACCTTTGTGTCCCTGAGGCGCACACAAACAAACGCCCACTCGAGCACATACAACACATACACAAAACACACAATGAGTCTGATAACTACGTTGTCCACACCGTTGTTGCAACTACAACAAACAACGACAGCAGCAGCAGCACCGGAAACGGCAGCGGAAGCGGAAGCAGAAAGCGGCGCAGCAGCAGCGGCAGATCCTTTGGAACTGCTGAAGGCACAGTGCTACGACCGACTCAATCGCACCGCCACAAATATTGTCGCAGGTAAGCACCATGAGTTGGCAACACTGCTTACAAATTCTGTTCATTTTTGAGTTCATTTCGAACAAAGTGAAAATTCAAATTAAAAAACATAAATAGCATTTAAAATAAATTATGCAGTTATTATGGTAAAGCTGTTGACTGCAAAGAAATTTAATTTTTACTGCATTTTACATTTTTCATTTTAATAATTTTGTAATTTTCAATTACAGGCAACTTCTGTCCTGGTACCTGGGACGGCTGGCTGTGTTGGCCGGACACCGCAGCTGGCACCTCCGCCTACGAGAGCTGTCCGGATTTTATAACGGGTTTTGAGTCGACAAGTAAGTTAAAAATATTATTATCAAAATTACAATAATCATCTTTCACAAAAGCGCCTTAGTTAATACCACTTTGTAGCAGGCTTTTAGGCATCACTTTAATTTTTGGCATGTCTTAAACAAAAGTCACATTTAAAAGGCAACCCAAAAGGGTCCCTTTTGTGGAAAAAAAAAACTTTTTTATGGTCTATGTTACACCACATGGTGTTGCGTTTAAGTGGCCGCTTTTTATTTGGGGTTTTATAACATTTTGCAAATTATTGTTACATATTTTCTGGGCTATGTTAAAAATAATTTTACTGCCTACTTTTGGTTGCTGCCACGATAACAGTTGGTTGTAAACTCAAGTTTTACTATTAGGTGGTTTCTATTGTTGTTTTTATGAGGTTCCTTATTTTAGCGATAATCGGTTTTCTTTATTTCTTACGGTTTTTTTTTGTGACATTTGTCGAAATTATAAATTAACGAAAAAAATACTTGTAAAGCATACATTACATTCTTTTGTGTTCTTTTCTTAGATTTCATTTTTATACCCTACACCTATGAGGTACAGGGTATATTAACTTTGTGCATATATTGTAACGCCCCTTAGGAGGCGTGTCCGGTATGGAAAAGTATATATATTATTGATCAGCATCACTACCCGAGTGTGTTTAGCCGTGTCCGTCTGTCTGCCGAAAACGTATTAACTTAAGAAATACTTCTCAGAATGTGATGAAATTTAGTTTCAATATGTTTTAGCCAAAAGTAGGAACTGAATTTGGAAATGAGCCAAATCGTTCGACGGACACGCCCACTTCCCATACAAGTCACTTTTATATAAGTTTTAGGAACTAATAACTCGAAAAGTATTCAAGATATAGTTATAAAATTTAAAATGTATTCTTGGAATTCTTCTAAAAATATGTGATCCAAAAATGGGAGTGATCTGCCCACATTTTTTTTATTATTTTCCGGGTTTTCATAGAGGAAATTTTATCCGTGAATTAATAAAATCAAATCTAAGAAATATTAGCCTAAAAAAACTTAAATATAGGCGTGGTCCGCCCACTTTAATTTTTATAATTCATTTTATTAGTTTTTTTATACTTTTGTATTAATTTTTTAAATTAAGGGGATATAAGAAGTAAATTTCTGATATGTGAATAATATACCAATGTGGGGGGTGGGGGTCGTTCAGCGTAATTAATAATAATAGTTTAGCGCTACAGTCCTGTATAGAACTTCGGCCGAGCTCTCTCACCATTTTGAGCTGTGCGTGTTATATTTGTACTCAAAGTGGTGGGACCTACAGTTTATTGCCGAATCCGAACGGCGGGTGAGAGCTTTTCATAGGCAAGGTTTTACTCTCGTAGGTTTGCCATTTACTGCCGAGAGGTAGCGCGGTATAGACAAATGTTTCTATGAAAAGATGTTGTTAGACCCAGTTCAGGCTTGAACCGGGGACCTTTCGGCTCGCAGTCCAACGCACTAACCACTGAGCTACCGCGGCTACAATAATTAATAACTTAAATTAAGGTATACAATTAAATATCCCACATTTATATCCCCACCAAAGGTGTAGGGTATGCCATAGTCGGGCCCGACCGACTATAAAGTCCGTCCAATGTGACCGAACTTACACATGTGACCTAACTTTCCCAACTCGTTTGTAAATGATTTTGCTGCAGTTTTTGAGTTTCTTTATTTTGTATGTTTGTTTTGCTTTTTTTTCCGTTTTATTTTGTTTTTCTTTTTGTTTATTGTTTTGTTGTTGTTTTTTTGTTGTTGTTGTTTTGTTTTTTTTTGTTTTTTTTTGTTTTTTTTTGTTTTTTTTTTTTTGTTTTTTTTTTTCTTCTGTTTTAGTTTGTATTTTTTTATTTTTTAGTTTTTTTGTGTTTGTTTCTGGTTTGTTTTTGTATTGGATTTTGTGTTTGCTTTTGATTTTTTAGTTTATTTTTTGTTTTTCATTTTATTAACTTATTCTTCTACTTTTTGCTATTGTGTTTTCCTTTGATTTTGTGTTTTTTTCTTCTGTCTTTGTATTTGCTTTTGGGGTTTTTCCTTTGATTTTGGACTTTTAATTTTTGTGGTTTTGTCTTATATTTTTGTTTTTTTTTTTTCTTTTGTTGATGTTTTTTTCCTTTTTTTGTTTGTATTTTTCTTTAGATTTAATATTAATTTTGTGGTACCGCTTTAATTTTTACATTTGTGTTATATTTTTATTTTTATGTTTTATTTACTCTTTATTTTTATATATTTTGTTTCTTTGCTATTGATTTTTTTTTTTGTTTATTTTAGTGTTTTTCTTAGATTTCATTTTTTGTTAATGATTTTACTTTAGTTTTTGGGTTTCTTTATTTTGTGTGTTTTAACTTTTTGGTGTTTTTAACTTTTGTTTTGTTTTTTTCTTTTTTGTTTTGTTTTGATTGTTTTTGTTTTCGGTTTTGATTTTCTTTTAATCGGTTTTTATGTCTTTGTGTTTTTGTTGTGTTTCTGTTTCGTTTTTTTGTTTGGATTTTTTTTTGTATTTTTCATTAGATTTAACATTAATTTTGTGTTACCGCTTTAATTTTTACTCTTGTGTTATATTTTTATTTTTTATGTTTTATTAATGTTTCTTTGCTATGGATATTTTGTTTGTTTTTTTTGTTTTTGTTTATTTTTATTGTTTTTGTTTATATATTTTATTTTTGTTTTGGTGTTTTTTATTATTTGTTTTTATGCATTAGTTTCTTTTTTTTTGGTTCTATTTTTGTTGTGTTTTCTTTTAATTTTTGCTTCTGTTCCTGATTGTGATTTTATGTATCAGTTTTCTTGGTTTTGCTTTTGTTTTTGTGGTTTATTTTTGCATTGTGTTTTTGGTTCAGTTTCGATTTCTTGTTTTTTGCTATAGTATTTTCTTTTAATTTTTTCTTTCGTTCTTTGTCGTGTTTTTTCTTGATCGTGTTTTTAGTCTCTCATTTTTATTTTTATTTTGTCTTTTTGGTTTTTTTTTTCTATTGTGTTTTATTTTAATTTTTGCATTGGATCTTGTATGTTATTTTATGTTTCTGTTTTTGGTTTTGCCTTAATTTCTTTTTTGTTTTTGAGCTAGTTTTTATTTTGTTTCCGTATTTTTGATTTTATTTTTGGTATTGTGTATTTTAATTTTCTGTTTTTTCTTTTGATATTGGTTTTGGGTTTTGTTTTAGTTTTGTGTTTTTATTTTGCTTTTATGTTTTTTTTTTCGAGGGGTTTTGCTTTTGTTTTTACGTACTCCATACCATGCTCGGGTAAAATTACAGTTAAATCGGTTCAGTCGTTTAGAAGTGATGCTGAAACAAAACGACAGACGAACCAAAAGTTTTATATAGACAAAGGATTGAAATCATAAACGATACCGATTTGTGTTTTAACCGTTTGATTTTTTGCACCAAATCCGCATCATCGGGTTTTAAAGTTTTTTTATTTATTTTTAATTCTTCATAACAATTGTAATTCAATTTAAATTTTATAACGTTTCACACTCTATTCCAATTGAATCTGCACAAATAATAACTGCAATCAATGCATTTTTAATAGAGTCAGTTCATTGTAAAATTCTTATAATGTGTATTATGTGCTGACAGCTAAAAATGCCATCGTCTCAGCACAGCACACAATTTAAACTGCTGCAAACACCACTAATGCTCACACATAACAATCCGTTTGGTTCCAACACCTACGACATATCAAACCAATTATTGTCGGTTGGCTTTGTTCCCACATAATAACCCAGAAAACCATCCGAATGGCCACTCCAAAGAACATGTATTACGTATGAAGTTGAATCAAATATAATAAGTGATAAATTTTATTTCAGCAAGTCGTGATTTTCATGGATGTTTTAAGTCAGCAATTTGTTGGGACAATTTAAACGCAAAAATCTAATAATAAAACACACGATCGACTAAAATATATCAATTTCAGTTTGCATTAACACTGAAATTTATGTACGGTGTTAATGCTAGAGTCGTCAACGAAAATCGACGCGTTTTGGTTGATGCTTTTTAAATTGTTAGGACATAAAAATAAAATTTTATATTGCAACATATTTGCGTCAGCAGGATGTTTTCACTCATTTATTAAAATTTTAGAAAATTGTGTTGATTTCTGTTGATTTTCATCAATTGTGTAATTTTAGCATTTGAATATAATTACAATCTATACATTGTCGGATTATTGTTGATATCGTCACTATCATGCCAAAGGGGCGAATGTGAAAAAACTTGAACATCTTGCCATGCCAAAAGGGCGAATCTTTTCGTTTTTTTGCCATAACTTTTTATTGGTTTAATATAAAATAGTGCTGTAAAGGCATGAATTATTTTTTTTTAAAGTACCTATCGATTTTCATCATTATTTAAAAATAATTTTTCGATTTTTTTTTATTTGCTATAAAAATGTTTGACAAATTACTTTTAAATAATGATCCCAATCGATTAATGCTTTAAAAACAAACAAATAATGTTTTTACATCACTATTTGATTTTGTACCCATGAAAAATTATGTCAAATTAACTCAAAATTTTGCGTTTTGGTCAGCATATAGCCACACAGAAACCGTATTTATAATTCAGTGCGATGTTCAAATCAAAATATATTTTATATACGTTATGCTTATTGATGCATAAACCAAAATAATAACAAAAATTGAAAACAAATATATTTTTTACTATTTTTTAAAGCAATTCAAACTTTATAATTTGATTTACCAACATTTTTAAAAATGCTCATTCGCCCCTTTTCCACGTCAGTGACGATAATAATAATATCAAAATATAGTCGCAATAGGGTTGTAATATGGTCAAAATGAAATCGGAATAAGTTCAGATTACAGTTGAAATATACTAAATATAAAATCAGTATTTAGTCGGAATATTCTCAGAACAACATCAGAATATAGTCGGAAATTACTTAAATTTGGAATATAAATAAATCAGAAATGATTCAAAATTTGGTCAGAACAAATTAAAATTTAATTGAATTTAAGGTACAAATGATTGGAATAAAGTACACCTCGAAAATTGTTCAAATAATATCGATATACTGTCGGATTATATAAAAACTAGCTGGACCCGTGCACGACTCGTGCCAAGATTTTGTGAATTCATAGATATAAAGCGATTTTATAAGTATAAAAAAACATTTTTATTATTTTTTATATCAGGGGCCCGTGCTTCGCTGTGGAAGTTTTTATTGGTTTTATAAATGTAGTAACCAAATAATAATTCTCCGCCAAAACAACTTTTCTCAAAGACAATTCAGACAGTAGAATATTTCGCCGTAGAATTCTTCCCCATAGAACGCTTTACCGTAGAATTCTTCCCGGTAGAACTCTTCCCGGTAGGACTCCTCCCGGTAGAATTTTTCCCCGTAGAGTTTTTCCCAGTAGAAGTTTTAGTGTAGTTAGTTTTAATGTGGTGAGTTTTAGTGTGTTGAATTTTTAGTGTGGTGAGTTTTGGTGTGGTGAGTTTTATTGTGGTGAGTTTTAGTGCGGTGAGTTTTAGTGTGGTGAGTTTTAGTGTGGTGAGTTTCGGTGTGGTGAGTTTTAGTTTGGTGAGTTTTAGTGTGGTGAGTTTTAGTGTGGTGAGTTTTATTGTGGTGAATTTTTAGTGTAGTGAGTTTTAGTGTGGTGAGTTTTATTGTGGTGAGTTTTAGTGCGGTGAGTTTTAGTGTGGTGAGTTTTAGTGTGGTGAGTTTCGGTGTGGTGAGTTTTAGTTTGGTGAGTTTTAGTGTGGTGAGTTTTAGTGTGGTGAATTTTAGTTTTTTATTTCATCTTTTTAGATTGTGTATGTGCTGAGTTATGTCGTTTTGAAAGTTTAGGTTGTATGGGAGGTACCACGCCCCTTTGTCCAATCCCGCCCATACATAGGCTATGACACCCTCCGGACTCCTTAGTATCCTGCGGCAAAATTTCAGTTAAATCGGTTCAGCGGTTTAGACGTGATGCTGGAACAAACAGACAGACAGACAGACCGACAGACTGACAGACGGACCAAGAGTTTTATATATATAGATTACAAAACATACCATGTATAGAATTTAGTAAATTATATAATTCAAAATATTGGTGCATATCGAGGATATTTGGATAGTTAAAGAATTCTAAATACACTTTGATAAAAATTTAAATTTTTTAGAATTTGTATATTTTTTTAAAACGAAAAGACTTATAACTGATAATTAAAATGCTAAGACTGTTAATTTGAAATTCAATTTCATTTCGATCTTGAACATATCCGAAAAAAACTATTTTTTTTTTCTACTACAACGTAGATCCCTACTTAAATATTGTTTACTCTCCAAGAGAATTTTTGAATACCACTGGTCCATTGGGTTTTGACATAACGAGAACTCCATGTCACTTAATACACTGCGCATAAAACTTTATCACTTTTATGGCAGACGAAATTATTGCATAAAAACCGTCGTTCTTTCGTTCATTGTTCGTTTATGACACAAATATTATGTGTCGGAGCCTTCGGATTCAGCCAACCAACGGAAGCTCAGCATATCGGCAAATGTCCATGTCAACAGACCTGGTTGGCTGCTGCCGTCGTCGTGAAGCTGCTGCGCTAAAAGCTTTTTAATCGCTTAATGCGATTCACATTCGAAATTAATTGATTTTGCTGCGTTTATGTTGCACTGGCAGAGAAAAGCAGCCAAGTGGCGGAATTATGATTAGTGCAATGAATCGAACTGAAATTGTAGAATAGATGAGAATTTGGAAAATAAATTAAAATTTCATTTATTTTTGATAGTTAAAAGAACCGAAGCTACATGGGAGATCTTCTGATGATTTGACATTTAATTAATAATTATTTAATAATTGAATTTTTTTCTTTATAATTAATTTATTTCTTAATAATTATAATCTATACTAAAAATGACTTCGGTCCTCCTCCAGAAAAAATATTTATTTTTGATCTTTGTCATCCACAGATCCGATAAAGAAAAAAAAAATTGAAAAATAAAAGTTAACAATATCATAATATAAAAATAGACATACACTAAGAAAAAAGGATACCTTAAATTAATAGTTTTTACTATTGAAATTAGTCAATAGGATAAACTATTAATTCAATCGGGAAATAACGGGTTTTTCTATAAGAGCGCTACAAAAGTTTTTATCAATGGTTTTTCAACAGGGACGCTACAAAAGTAAAGCGACATTGACAGCAAACGACGCCATATTTCTTGCCGCTCTTTTGACATTTCTCTTCAGTAAGGTTGAACATTTTATGATGGAAAGATGTACGAGCCAACAACGAGTCGAAATTATTAAAATTTACTACCAAAATTCGAATTCGTATATCTTTCCATCATGAAATGGCCAACCTTACTAAAGAGAAATGTCAAAAGAACGGCAAGAAATATGGCGTCGTTCGCTGTCCCTGTCGCTCTACTTTTGTAGCGTCCCTGTTGAAAAACCCTTTATAAAATTATTTTTGAGTTTTTAATGAAAATATTTACTTTTGTTATACCATTAAATCAATAATTGCCCTATTGACAAATTATAATGGGATTTTATGAGTGTACGCATCATTTAATACTTCTAAGTTTTTCTATTATATATAATAGAGCACATTATAAAATTAATGGTACAAAAAAAAACACTTTTTTTTAATAATATTTTGAATATTATTGTACTAATGGTATGCATCCTATTGGCCAGTCTTAATAGTAAAAATAATTGTGTTGCTATAAACCAGGTTATACCAAATATGCCTTATACTTGGTGAAAGATTAGTTTACAATTATTATTTACTGCTAAGACTGTGATCTAATCTTTCTAAGTGACTTTAATTTAAAAATGAAAAAAGTTTAAATTAAAATTCATAGATTATTTAATTATTTTTTAAAAACTTCAAGTTAAAATATCATCCACTGCTTTGCTGCGAAACTCCCAAAGCCACTCAAAGCCACTCAAACTCAATGCACATGGCTCAAGCGCTGCTGATGCAGCTTTTAACAACTTCATCGAATGTTGTCACCACCTCGTTCAGAACGCCTTAAAAGAGCGTACATTGGCTCAGCACTTTCAGTTCTTTATATTTGCTTTGTTTTTCATGTTGTTGCTCGTTTGGTGTTGCTGCGCTGCCAAAGCATGTCAACGTATCTCGCCTGCGGTACATTTTAGCTGCTTGCATTCGCTGTAGCACTCAGCGAAAAAATAGTAATATTAAAATAATAGTAAAAACTATTGAATTTAAATGTTTTACAATTTTAATTTCTCAAATTAAAATGTTTTTAATATGGCGATAAATTGTGTTTTATCAATAGTTACCACACCATTATTTCAATGGTATTATCTATAAAACAAACGTACAAATGTACTATTCATTTAATGATTATTTATAAAAAATAAAGTTTTATTTTAATAGTTTTTTTTTTATGTGTTAATGTATTACAATTTATATAATGTACTGGTAATTTATTGGAATAAATACGATTAATTTAATGGCATATTTTTAAAATAATATTTACTATTATTATAATACTTATTTATTAACATTAATGAATTATAAATTGGTACACCCAGAAAAAAATCTCTCAAATCCCATTAAAATGGGTCAATAGGACAATTATTGATTTAATAGTATACAAAAAATAAATATTTTCATATAAACTCAATAGCAATGTCATGGTATTTTCTAGTTTTTAATGGTATTGTCCGATTAATGTTATAATTTATCCTATTGACTATTTTTAATAGTAAAAAAGTATTATTTATATGGTATTTTTTTCTGGGTGTAGTAGTATCTTAAAAAGAAATAATGTACTATTAATTTAAACGTAATTTATAAAAAGTGTTTGTACTATTACTTTAATTGTACTATAGTTTAAATTGTGTTTTGTTAATTCAATTAAATTCAATTAATGTAATGTACTGGTAATTTATTAGAAAAAAATACTGTTGATTTAATGGTATATTTTTAAAATTTTATTTAATATTATTATAATACTTTTTTATTAAAATTAATGAATTATGTATTGGTAGTAGAATCTTAAAAAGAAATAATGTACTATTAATTTAAAGGTATTTTAATAAAAGTTTTTGTACTATTACTTTAATTGTACTATAGCTTAAATTGTGTTCTGTTGAAATGAATGTACTATTCTTATGATGATGTACTATTAATATAATAATATTTTGTATTTATTTATATTTTATTATAAGTTATTTTATTAAAATTAATGCACTATTATTTTAATAAAAAATACTACTATTATTTTATTAAGAATGTATTTTCATTAATTTGTATTTAAATGGTATATACATATTGTAAAATTAATGTACTATTTATTTAAAGGTATTTTTTAAAAATGAAAATACTATTAATTCAATGGTATTTTCTAAAAAAAGATTTGTAATATTATTAAAATGGGTTTTATTGAAAAGAATTATACTGAAATTGCACTAGCATTTTATCAAAATTGCTTTTAATATAAATTTCATTTTATTTCAATTTATTTTATTTAAAATTAAATTCTACTCATTTAATGGATATTATTTAAACTGTTAATAAAAAACAAAAATTAATTTACTATTTATATATTTAATTTTTATTTGTTAAAAGTTTATTTTATTTGAATTACTATTGTAATGCACCCAGAAAAAAATACTATATAAATAATAGTTTTTTACTATTCAAAATAATCAATAGGATAAAATATTATTTTATGAAAAATACCATGACATTGCCATTGAGTTTATATGAAATAAATTATTTTTTGTACACTATTAAATTAATAATTGGCATTTTTTTCTGGGTGTGTTATTTAACTAAAAAGAAAGGTACTATAATTTTAATGGTATTTTATTGGTTAATAATGAAGCACCTATATTTATAATGTTACTTTATAAAAAGCAAGTGTAATATTATTTTATGATATTTTACTAAAACATTTGTACATACATTTTAATGGTATTTTATTAAATATGAAGTTACTATTATTTTGATAGTATTTGATAACAAATTATGGTACCATTATTTTAATGATATTTTAAACCAACTAAATTTAGTAGTATTTAGTAATCAATAATTAAAAATATAAACAATTATATTATTTCATTTTTAAAAATATTCACATAGCATTTTATACCATTGGTTTTATATGAAAATCTTTTTGTTCTATTACATTTTATAAAATGCACAACATACTATTAAATATTGGTTTCCTGCGTGTACCTTCTCTGTAACAGCTGTTGTTAACAACAGTTGTTTGCTTCGTTTATGTTGATGAGGATGTTTTTATTTTTTTCCATGCTTTTTTGTCCTTGTTATGTGACCAACAAACGTTCGATGGCATTTTTCGTATTCCGTTTGTCGCTCGCTATCTGCGGAACGGCGCCACAATTTTGTCAGTATTCACAGCCCTGTGGCTTGAATATAGTTTTTAGTTTTGCACTTCTTCACGGTTGCATTATTTTGCAGCAACATCAACAGCAAAGTACTAATTTCAAAATCTGTTTTGTGCACCCGCAGGATATGCGCACAAAGAGTGCGGCACAGACGCCGAGTGGTTCAAACATCCGGAGACGAACCGCAGCTGGTCCAACTACACAACCTGCGTTAATCTGGATGATCTCGAGGTAAATTTACAAAAAAAAAATATAGAATTTTTGGAAATTGCAAATTTTTATTTTAAATAAACGAAAACCATTACAGTGGAAGCACAATATCAATTTAATCTACGAGGCCGGTTACAGCATTTCACTGGTTGCCATTTTGCTGTCCTTGGCCATATTGGGTTATTTCAGGTGAGTACCTGAAAGGTATGCCGCACAATGTAGGCAAAATGAAAACAGCCAACGAGTTGGGTGTGGCAAAGACAGGAAGGTTGTTATATGAAGAAGCAGAGAATGCAATGCAAGGCAAAATGTCACTGAAACCTTCAAAAGGACACTCGGCAAAATTACATGATTTACACGTGTTGCCACAATGTGCAAAGGTTCAGTGCAACACTTACTCTTAGGCAGACATTAAATACAGACAAATATATTTATATTTTTATGTATGTATGTTGAAAATTTTTAGTGTGTGTGCAAAAATGTGATGACGTCTGACATTGACTTTGACATTGACTTTGACATTGTCTTAAAACATAGCACTTTTCATAATTGACACTGAAACAGTGACTTCAAGTGCCTATATTAATGAAATAAATATCTGCTGTCTTTGTTAAATTAAAAAAAAAAATAAAATATGCTTTTTATATATAATATGCAAAAATATGCACTAACATATATCGCATAAATTATGTTAAATTAAATGCCTTGCACAGTTTTCCAATACTGTTTAAATCATAAATTAAATATTTATTAATAATTTGCTATCAAAAACGAGTAGAATATGAACAAATATGCAAATAATTTAAGACACATACAAATATGCGCAAATATGCAAAATAATGAAAAATGATGGCAAAATACGCAAATTATGTAAAACACACTAAAACTAAAAATACATGCAAAAATTTACAAATTAAAAAAAAATGAAAAATATGCAATATCATGCAATATATGCCAAAAGTACAAAAAAACCTACCATAAAAAAAAAATTCCCAAATAAATTGCCATAAAATGCAAAAAAAAACTATATTTAACAAAAATTAAAAGTCCTTAAATATGGAATATTTTCAAAAATATGCAAAGAAAAACAAATCAACAAAAATCTAAAAATAAAGCAAAAATATTTAAATTTTTTACAAATATTGATAAAACATGCAAAATAATGCAGAATGTATATGAAAATATATGCAAACAAATGGAAAATTAAAAAAAAAGATAAATCGAAAACAAAATTTGCATAACATACAAAAATATATGCAATTTTAACAAAAAAGAAAACGAAAAATATGCAAAAATATGTCAAAATATGGAATATATGCAAAAACATAAAAAAATACTGCATACTGCTGATCAAATATGTATATCATATAAAATATGGCATAACTGAACAAACATAAAAATTATGTAATATATGCAAAAATATGCAATAATATGCAATAATATGCAAAAACATGCAAAAATATGCAAAATATGTAGATCTTCCAAATATGTAGAAAATGTCATAACATACAAAACTATACAATATTTCAAAAAAAAAAAGACAGGGAATGAAATACATTGAAAAATTATGCAAATACATAGAAATATATACCAAAGTACGCAGAATATATATGCAAAAATATGCAAACATACGCAAAAATATGCAAACAAATCGAAAAATGTTGAAACAACTATCAAATGGAAAAATATATTGAAAACTCTGCAATTATACTATCAAAATTAAAAATATATATAT